>JAGFNQ010000433.1:70219-164684 GCA_024364735.1 Boesenbergia rotunda | reverse complement strand
TTTACGATTCGATGAGATTTTAACGATTCTGAAAAAAATCCTCTTTTTTCGTTAGACTGATCTATTTAAAAAAAAAATCGTTCTCTATTTTTGTATGCCCTAATCGCATCTCGTCCCTCATCTTCGTGCGTCGCTGCATCTTCGACGTCCCTAAGCTGCGCCCTGCTGCGGGACTTTGGCATCCCTGCTTTGGTGATGGTGATATGATGGATTTTGATGATGAAGCTGGTGGAGAGGAAGATGAGGATCAAATGGTAGAACTTTATGATTTTAATGTGTTATATTTTTTAAATTTATAGATTAGCATCTAGATTTTATAATTAGATGGCTGGTGGAACCTTTCTAATTGAAGTTATTATGTTTTTTTTTCACTATTTTGTGGCTATGGATGACATTGCTAATTTAATATTGATTATGAATATAAGTTTATTTAGTGATTTAAAAGTTTTTTTTATTATTTAGGCTATTTTACATGCATATATATGATTTTATAATTTTATATGCATATATATAGGATTTTTATAAAATCTTATGATACGATTTACGATTTTAAGTACCCCTTCTGATTCAAGTTAAAATCCCGATTTTAACTACCTTGCTCTCTATATTGTCTCATTATCAATTCAACTAATTGAAATTATATAGATTAGAACCTACTATCCAAAGACATTATTATACTTATTCATTTAGCACAAACATGAAGTAAATATAATAACCAAAATTTTGTCTTTATTCATAAGATATGATACAGAAAATTTCCTAGTCAATCATCTCATAATTGGTTCTAGGGCTAATACTAACCAACACAATTTGTTGGCATTGTCGTTGATCTTTTGCAGTATCTCACAGTTCGATCTTTCGATTCTTTATCTTATTATACTCGCCAACAAGGAAACAATCATAAGTTAATACAGCTTACACAAAATCTCCAAACTCAAAAAGTACTTGACGACAATGATTTTTTTAGTAATTTTTGTTTTTATGGCATGTAAAATATTTTTGGTATGTCGGATATTTATGGGTTAGAATTTGTTTATATAAACGTGATGTTTTACTGTTTGAAAGATTATTCTCTATTCTTAATAAAATTTTCTTTTTTTTTTATTAAACACGGATTTTTCTTTATTTTCGGTGATTTTTCTACATGCTGTCTCAATTCCCTTTCTCGTTAGCATCCATCTAGGGGTACTTAGAATGCCATTTAGAACAATACGCCTAAGGGGTCTATGGAAATAATAGGTAATCGCTCGATTGGCTCAACCAATCGTGTCTCTTCCCCATTCATTGTTGCCTAAATACACTAATTGAGCTTTGTTCATACCATTACCAATCATGCACGTGTTAACATCTCAGTGATTCGTGGAGTTTGTATTCTTGGCCACATCAACTTTCTTATTCTCCTTTCTTCCATCTCTGAATTTCATTTGTTTTAGTAGGTTAGTGAGATTAAATGTGACCCATGAAATTGGTCATTGAAGGAGATTGAATTTCATTTGTATTCTTGGCCACATCAACTCACTGTGCCCACCCCACCATTGGAGGAGATTGAATTTTTTTTATTATAAAGAATTGGTCATTGAACGAGTTCAATGGCGTGGAAAGTTGGATGTGTTATAAGAGCATCTCCAACGGTGATAAAGGTTTTTGATTTTTTCCGTGGACCCCACCAATAAAGAAGAAAGAGAATAAGAAGCTGATATCGATTTTTGGAACCCAACTTTTTACTTTTTGATTCCATGTATGAAAGAGAAATGAAAAAAATCTCATTAAAAACCTCTATTGTGGATGCCCTAGGATGTTAGACATCTAGACCGTTTATCGCGAGTGCTTCCCAATTTATCCTGGTGACCAGTGGGAAACTTCCGTGGAGCCGGGCCGGTCATCCCAGGTTCGTCTGCTACCTGATCCAATATTTTTTTTCTATTGTGGATGCCCTAACATATCCTTGTATTGGTTTTAACACCCATCCAATGTTATAACACTTTAAATAATGCAATGCAGACGCTCTTATAGTGCGGCATTGGCTAGGTAAATAAAATGTGTTTAAAATTTGATAATGAAGTCAATATTCCTAATTTTGGATGATGAAAGTGAATATACAGCATAAACACTAACTTATTACGGCATTTTGTTTGTACAACTCCCTATCTGAGGATTTCTGGTGTATAAACCCTGAACATGATAATGAAACTATATTCAGAGAAGGTAAAAAGATATGGACTAGTAAATGAGAACTCATATCTTATTGATTCAATTTGAGATTGCAAAAATTTAGTCAATCCATTAGAAATAATTTTGCAGTTTGAGATCTTTCAAAGGAAATGATGTTGAAGTCAGATATATCTTAGGAGAACTGGAACTTGAATGCGAATTAGATTTGAATATCTCACATTCCTGGCTCAGTGATGGATCACCAAAAATAAATTTAGTCTATCTAGATAGAGGCCGTGGCTTAGAATGCTTATGTTACTATCAAGATTTCAGAGCCTATGTGAAAAGGCTATACAATATCCTTGGGAGATCTTCTGCTAAGAACATTGGAACCCTCAGAAACCAAGTAGTTTCTGACTAATCAGATTGATCAGTTCCACTTTAGAAAGCTATTTGGTTTTTTTCTGTTATTGAAGTTTGTAACGGACTTGTCTTCCCCATAAGGAAAGTGCATAATGATGTTTTAACACTTAAACTTTGCACGAAGTGAAAGACCCATTTGAAGTAGGGTCTTAATGCAACAAAAATAGACCATTTTAAATAAATTGGTGCAATAAAATAAACCAGACCATGATCTACATATTTATTGTCAATTTCTCCAACTGAAGACCATTATTCATGACAGCATTAAGATGGTCAATATTTATTCAGTTATATGATGCATAAATTTGGCATCTCCTGTTTCATAAAGTGACTTAAGTGAGAAATAGCCTTTTCATTGTTGAAGGACTTTCAATCAATGCCATATATTCAACTATCATATAGGTTTATGATATTTGAAGTGCACGTGCTGCATCATTTCAGCGTTCTAAGCTTTAGATGGTCCCAGAAATAGATATGGAAATCTATTTGTCATATAGACAATGTTACTTCTTCCAAAATTTGACATCAAGCTGAGGTGTTTCCCAGCAAAGAGGACCATAAGTTAAAACTAGATGTGTCTCACCGTAACACTTGTGCCCTTCCACATGCATATTATTCTATGTCTGCTCATCATCTCAATGTCAATTAGAACACATGTTTCTCTTTAAGATTAGTGTCTACCACTAGCAATCCAATGTTGTGACTAGCAATGTCAACTATTGAGCACACCTTGGTCGTTTTACTATGTTGCTTTAGAATACATTAGATTTTTTGTATGCCCCTCTCCAGAAGAATGCTCGCTGCCAATCAATCATAAATATTTTTTGTGTAGCCGACACTTTTTTAAACATTGTTGAATGTTACTGTATCCAATTATGATTTCGAAATGTATGACCAGCATTTGTGCTGCATAATTTATAACTATTAATTATCCTGGCTAAGATACATGTTTTGTTTTGGTTCAGGGATGATATTGTCTTCAAAGATCCTTTGAACTCCTTTGTGGGGATAGACAATTACAAACGTATATTCTGGGCACTTAGATTCACCGGAAGTATTTTCTTCCGAGCTATAACTATCAATATCGTGAGCATATGGCAGCCTGTAGAGACTATAATAATGATTCGCTGGATTGTTCACGGTGTTCCTAGGGTGCCTTGGGAGAGCCATGGCCGGTTTGATGGGAACTCCGAATACAAGCTTGATAAGAACGGAAAGATCTATGAGCATCGTGTCGACAATGTCGCTCTTAATACACCCACCAAGTTCAAGGTGTTACCAGTGGAGGAGCTGATTCAATTGCTTGGTTGCCCATCGACACCAAAGCCAACATATTTTGAGTCACCACCGCCCAATGGCAGTTCTTGCTTGCCATTTTTGTTTAGATTCTCGTGGATCAGATGCTACTTGGTACTCTACCTAATTATTGCATATAGACGTGCTACAAAGGACTGCGAACTCTCTGTACACTAATATTACACTTATCGTCAGTTGACTGATTTTGTATAGTATAGAATAACGTTTTATGTGTAGATATTCTTAGAATTGTTGTTGCATATTCTGATAGAATAGCGTTTTATGTGTATGTATATATATTCGTAGAATTGTTGTTTCATGAATCTTTTGTTACTAATTCCTCTAAAGTCTTCTATGATTACTATAATCCGTTTCCTAACCTTAGAATGCAACGCCAACCAATCTTCCATCTCATTTTTGTCTTCTACCTCGTTTGACAGATGGAGTTGAATAAAGTTAGTAAAATACAGCAAACGAAGCTAATCAAATTTGAGCATGATGATTCACATTGCAGGGTCCTTTCCCTGATCTGTTCCTTTCTGCCATCCTTGACGACAAATCTCTCATGGAAGCACCTTTTTGGCTGCTGCTTCTTCTCTCCCTCTACCTTTGCCTCTTCCCCTCTACCACCGTCACCGCTGCACCCGACATTGCTTCCCTGAGCGCCACCGTCCGCGATAGAGCCTTCGGCTTGTTGGCCCGCCGCCGAACCGGCGTCGCCTACTCGGTGCCTCTGCCTGCCGACCTGTCCGGCGTCGTCGCCTCCGTCGAACGCATTCGAAGCGGCATCTTGTGGACCGCCGGCGCTCGCCTCGGGTCCGTCAGCGTCCCGCCGCGGACGACGACGGCGCCGTTTGTGAGACGACTCGCCTTCGTGTACCAGGACCTCGGTAACCGGTCGTCGTCCTTCTTCGACGGCGTCCGGGGGTACGCCCTCGCGTCGCCGGTCGTCGGGTTGAAAGCCTACGATGCGTCGTCGCATCCCGGCGAGGAGGTTGAGCTGAGGACTCTCGGCGGGCCGATCACGGTCGCCTTCCCGAGAGTCTCGTTGCCGGCGGGGGTAAATTCCACGGCGGCTATTAAATGCATGAGGCTGGGCGGGGCGGCCGAGCTGGCCGACGCGGTGTCGGGGAAGGCATGCGTGGCGAGGCGGACGGGGCACTTCGCGTTGGTGGTGGCGGCCGAGTCGTGGCCTAATGGGGGGAGGAGGAGGAGGTGGGTGGTGTGGGCAGCGTCGTTCGGCGGTGGGGTGGTTGTGGTGGTGGTGGTGATGGTGGTCATGATGGTAATTAGGTGGAGGAGAAGGAAGAGAAGGGAGAGCATGGAGAGGGTGGCGGAGGACGAGGCAAGTCTGGGGACGGTGTGGGCAGGGAGGAGCAAGATGCCATCTGCTGGCATGTGCAGGACTGGGCCACTGATTGAGGATGCAACTGCACCATGATTTGATTCCATTAACTGCAACAAAAACAAAATGATTCCTAGTCACATTTTAAATTTGTTTTTTTTCTAAGAAACAAACTGTGTTTCAGGTTGAGCTAGTGAGCGATTAGAATCCATGTCGCTGGATTTGAATTTTATACAACGAGGAGTTTTTATGATTCCTAGTCACAAAGCATGTTTGCATGGATGGAGAGATTTTCAGGAAAAAAGTTACTTGTGAAATATATAAGATAAAAGAAATAAGTCTCCCTTTATGCATATAGATCATAGAATAGATCAGGAGCTCCAGTTTCTCGAATTGCTGCAGACATGGCTAAGTATTAACTGAATTCCCACCACTTTCTTGATGTGTAAAATGAAGTTGACATGCAAAGTATTGACATTAAGAGCAGCTAAAGATGTTAAATTCTTGCACATTGCGAGCTTCCCTAACCAAATTGGAGCCAAACACACACTCGTGCCTTTCTAAATAGATGGATCTGTTCTGTAGATATTGTGTCTCAATTTAGGTATTTAGTTAGACTGACAGTGAGGAATTGTTCTTTAATGATCCTATCCTAAGAAATTTAACTTGAGGATTGTAATGTATGCTAAGATTAAAATATGCTGCTGCAGCATTCCGCTTCGCATGCTAGGAAATGTTCTTTAATGATCCCAAGAGTATGGTTGTGAATCAATTTTGCAACCATGTTTTCCTCGAAGTTTCTGTCGATAGCCTCTAAGTCTTGAATCACCATGAGCCTCCCGCATAAGGTGATATGAACAAGAGTGTACAACATTGAAATCCTGTAGGACATTTAGTATCAATCAGTGTTTGCTTCCACTACCAGAAAATCATCATTTTACGATGACAGATTCGGTCAGTCGCTATATTTTCAGTCTCTAATGATTAACAACTGAAATAAAATTGGCCGAAACTTTAAATTTGGTCGCTAAATTAACGATCGATTTTATTTTGGTCTCTAAATTTAGCGATCGAATATGATTTCGGTCGCTAATGTAGTGATCAAATTTAAATTCAATCGCTAAAATAGTAAGCTAATATTGAGTATTTAGTGACTGAATACTCAAATGTTTACTTAAGAAGTTTTAATGTTTACTCAAGAAATTTTACAAAACTGATATAGACATTTCTAGTTGGTTGGACTACTCAAATGTGTGTCATCCTTGCGCAGGGCCATGCTAATCTTTTTGGTATGGTTCCAATTTTATAGATGTCTCCGAAGAGACGGACTACTAAAATGTGAATGTTGGGCTTCAATGGTTATATCTTCAATCAACTATAAAAAGCTTAAGGATGACTACTCATTGTTTCACTGGAAACTGAAAGTCAAGTCAATTATTCAATTGATTAAAGTTCAAACAAAAAGATTATCTAACCCACTAGAAATTTTTTTAGTTCTTCAATTGAGTGGAATATGATCACGTTCCCTTCAAGTAAAACAACTAGACAACACTTCCTTTTACCCACTTATTGTTAAATACCAAAATATGAGGGCTTAAATGCGTAAATCTCTAAAAATTAAGGGTGTGGTTAGAATTAACTTAAGCAGGAGGGCCTTTTTACAAAATACCTTCCCACTGATATCCCTATCCTTTCCTCCTTTGCGAAAGAAGTGCTTCGATCGACCTTAACGCAGGCATTCGACGAGTCGAGGGGACCCCAGAAGGACAAAAGACTACCAGTCGGTCTCCATTTATTAGGTATGGCCGGGTTGCTTCCTAGGTTTGTGGAGTTGTTCTCACTAGGATCAGCAGTGGATCGATCACAACGTCTTTCCTCGATTTCTGATTTCTGATTTGTTTGGCTTTAGGATTCGAATTGGAGATCATCAGATCTGAGTCGGGACTGTTGCTGGCGCCAACGCAGGTAAGGGTCGATTGTTTAGGCCTAACTGTGAACGGATTGGTGTATACTGTCGTGAGTATAGATTTGGGTTGTTGTCATTGTCGTAAGTTTCTGTGGTGTCCATCATGAGCTTTTGTTGATTTGTGGTAGGCTAATTGGGGGTTGTTTTCTTTGTTCCTACTGATCTGTTCTTGTAGTTGCCATGTAGATGATGGGTGTTTTGTTTCTCTGCTGTGGGTCGTTATGGTAGGAATTCGATTTAGTTTGGTGGATGATCTATGAAAAGGAATTGGTAATTCAATTAGATGATTGGGAGAGTTGTGATGTTGATTTGGGTTTTATTTGTGTCCATGTCGTGGGCTTCTTTGGGGATGCTCTATTTTGGGCATTTGTTGAAGATGAATTGGGTTGTCTTGCTTGGAGTTTGGTTTATGTTTTAGTGTTAATGGTACGTTATTTGCTTATAGCTTTGGAGTTGATCTTGACCTTTTTGTCGTGTACACCTTGAATTTAGTGGTTATTGGATTTGAGAATTGGGTTGTAATCGTGGTGGTCCCTTGTGTTAGATCAGAATTTAACTTAATAACCCAATGGTAATAATTAGGTTAAGAAGGAACTATAGCTGTTTAAGATTTAATTACATGGATATTATAATTAGGGTAATCTTGATTATGTTTAGTAGTTAGTTTATCTATTTTGTTATTTGTATAAATAGCTAAACTTTTTCCTTGATATAAAATTTTAATTAAGACTTGCACGATTGAGCGTGAGAAAGTTCTATTTGTTATGGACTTTATTTACGAGGCGGATACTTCTTTGTATTCGGTAGTACATTATACTTAAATGCATGACTTGCTTTATTTTTAAGTAAGCTACTTTATCTTATCTTTGTTCTATTTGATATCATCGGTTGATACTTTTGTTACTTGTTCTTTGAATCGATCAAAATCACGTCCATACAGTCTCATCTATTAATTTCCTAATCTGTAAAGTACCGCTTGTACACGGATACTTAGAAATGATCATCAAATACATCTAGGGTTTGGTTAATATTAGACATATCCTACCCAATAGATTAGTTGTATGTTTATTGATCTTGAGGTTGGTTAGATATTTGTGTATCATAAAGTTGCATAGTTGTAACCTGGTTAAAGTTGTGCATAGTAGTAACATGTACCATAACTACATAGTTGCATAATGGTGATCATCAACTTCCTTGTGGTTAAGTCCGTCATTAATCATATAGTTTCTACCCACTCAACCACTTAGAGGTAGTAGTTGTTGTTAGAATACGAGCAGCCGTCCTGTTGTGCTACACTCGACCACTCATGGGTAGTGAATGTTGAGTTATAGCCAAGCAATTGACACCCTCTTTGTTGTTTCCGAGAGATAGCATAATTGTTAGTGGGTTCCTCTTTTTCTAGGGTTTTGAAGTAGTTGGCTCCCTAGCATCGTGTCCACTCAACTACTTATAGTAGTGGTAATTATTGGAGTTCGTGCAGTTGCCTCAACCCTATCTACTCGGCCTCACAGGTGTGATGTGATGACGACTTGACTGACGTTAGGGGTGACAAATATCATTGCATCATGTTCATTTATTGCATCTTGCATGTGTTTTATGTTTACTACATTTGTTTAAGCTATGATTGTTACACTTAATTGACATACATATATGAGTTATTAATTGCACTTTTATTCAGTTATACATGTTCATATATTTTTCTATTTCAGAGACTATATATCGTTGTTTCTATCTACTTATTGTATCTTTCATGTCATGCATTTATCTATTTTTATATCCACAGAGTCTGCTTGAATTTACCACCCCTTGCGTTTAATTTCTATTTCAAGTAGTCGATAGTTGCGTCACTTGGTGTCAGGAGAGGATTCATCTGTCAGTTTCTCAGTGTCGAATATTTTTGTTATTTTTTTTTCATATTTTCTTTATTAGACTGATATTTTATTTCAGTAGACTTATATTTAGTTTATTAAGTTAGAGTTATGATTATGTATAGTTAGAGTTAGAGTTATGGTTATGTATTTATGGCTTTGGTATGTATATCATTGGACTTGAGCTTTATTGGGGTTATATTTAATTTCTTCTTATTTATTTTGTATGATTTCAGCTGTGTGAGCTTCAATTTATATATATTTGTTCTGAATTTGTACTATTATTATTATTATGTGGCGTGTTTATGATGTATAAATATTTTAGTTTTTTTGTCATAAAAAAAATACTATGTGATTTTTCATTGGATATGCACCTCGTTGGAACGTGACAGTTATAGCTTGTCATAAACCTTTAGTAACGTTTGAGACTTGAGCAACTCGATAAATGACTTGGGTATCTTCCAAAGTCGTAAGATTCCAACATTGAAGTTCTAGACAATTCACTATTACCTAGGCAATCACATCAATATATTTTATATGCCCAAAAATAAACTTAAAATTACAACAACATAATCAGGCAATAGCTAGGTTCACATGTATTCTAGTCTTCAATTCCTTGATTTGGGGTCCTTGCTTAGTCCATCAAGATCTTGCTCGGACTTTTTCTAAGTTGGGGTCTCTAAGATCTAGGCCTCCTACCCTCTAGCCTATCGAACTTTTTCTTATTCATAACTTTGAGCAGCATGACTAACTTACACACTCAACGTAACAATATCAAATATATACCTAACTTGAATTGTGTTATCAAATGCATGCAATATACTCGAACTAAAGGACTAAGATTTTCACAGGATAGATTGAAGATTGATGCGTGGATGTTATTATCTTGAAGTCTGGGGATTAAAACCTAACAAAGTCAGTATGTTCGTCCTCTCCACGTACTAATTATAACATCTGGGCTAATAATCTCTGTAATTTACCTCCTCCGTATTAATCCTGAGACGGATTAACGAAAATGTTAAGATGAGTGAATCGCATTTAACCATCTCGAACTCAAGGACCAGGAACCCATCATTCCCCCAATATATAATTATTTTCTAAAATTTTCATTTTTGATTGACCATAATTTAATTTCAATTGTGCCTATGACTAGAAAATAGGAAAAAAATTATAGGAAAAAATTCTATACTAATCAAATGAATCCTTAGTGCCATAAGTCTAATACTGTATGCCGTTGACTATTGGTTCTCTTTGCTGGTATTAACATAGGAGGATAAATTGGAACCTGAGATTTATTATGAATTATTAAGATTAAATGACTAGTTCATAATCTAATTAAAACACCAATAGAGTATTACTTGTTAGTCACACAACATTATATGTATCTCTCATTATTCCAATGTTAAGCTTCCAATTTCTCCCAAGTTTTACCAAACACCCTGCAATATTTTTCTTTTCTGTTGGCATACTTCCAGCACGCTTTAGATATCAAGAAGAATATGATCATTCCAACTATCTTTTTTTCAATCTCTTAAACTTCATTTAATCTCAAGTCTGCAGGTTCGTTTCACCAACTTCACATTGTTTATATGGCAAAATGAACAGGAGTTAGAATTGGGCTTGTTAACATTTGTAGACACGCTTGACTTCAGAAGCTTACTGAAGTTCAATTCTGATTCAAGTATTCACTGCAAAACCAGTCAACCAAAATTAACAGTAATCATGATGGTAAAAAATAATAATGCTCATCTGAGACGTCTCTTATAGCTTATCTAGGTGTCCACAGGTTATATGAAGGAAGATAAATCACGTATAATTACTAGTCTGAGTAGTGATCAATGTATGCGGAGGGTAAGAACCTGGTTACTAGTTAGAAATTGATCCCCAAATCTCATGATGATAATATCTTATGACTAACCAACTGCCCCTCCCAAGGGTAAAAAAAAATATTTGTGTAGAAGTGAATAAAAGTTTGATTAAACCATTGTACTAATCAAAATTAAATTGATTCAGTTATTTCGGAATATGGATTTTTAAAAAAAAAGGGTTATTTCGGATAATCCGGTTTCGATTTTAAAATTTAGTTAAACCGAAATTTAACACTATTATGGTGTTGATTTTCACCGCAACTGATTTGTGATATCAACATCATAGTTGATTTGTTGTGGTGTTGTTGATTTTGAAATCAACCCAACAATTGATTTTCAAAAATCAACACAAATGATATTAATTTTTAAAAATCAACATCAATGTGGTGAATATTGAATTCTCTTAATTAACTCAGTCGAAAATCGAATTAATTAATATTTTATCAGTTCAATTGATTTAATTTTTATTAAAAAATTCAATCAGCTCGATTAATTCGAAAAAATTTCAACTTATTCGATATCAATTTAATTGGTTCGGTTTTCAATGCTCTCTAGTTGTCAGCAAACCTATCAGTGATCGAGTTCGTGAGCATATCAGAATATGATTCTGCAAGTTGAAATTTATTACTTTGACGACCCCCTCTACGACTATTTATATTATTGGGAGAAAGAGTAAATCTGGAAATTGAAGTTAGCCATCATATGAAAAAAATAATTCTTTGAGATTTATAGATTCAATCGTCATTCAATTTTATAAATTTGTCATGTAATAATCAACTTACTTATGCTTTTGGACAAATGTATCAGAATATGAGACAATATGTTAATTACATGCGTATGAGAAGATTACTTTGCATGCTCATTCAATTATTTTCTTTTTCCCTGAGTCCGAACAGATCATTTTGTCATTGATCAAGCTCATGAGCTGTTGGCCAATCGAACTTAAAGAACAACTTCTCCTATTTACTTGTTGATGTTTCAGTTTTGAGCTCTAAGTCAAGAGTCTGCAGATAAAATAATCAAGGGTTTCTGACACACAGCATATATAATAAATAATTAATGGTTCGACTCATCTAGGGTTTTGCACATAAGTGGACGACCTAAACCCTCGAAACAAGGTTCACTGTAACACACTTTATGAGGGAAAAAAGAAGTAAAAAGGTCCATCATTTGTTGAGCATGTTCTAGCTTTAGCCCTTGTCTTGTGTGGAAGACAAAATGCAAATTACAATATCTGAGTGGGAAGATGAGAGAAGCCGTGGATTCGCTGCCATTGCTGTAGCTTTTGGGAACTCTCTCACCTGTAAAATCTTAATTTTGATTCACAAAAAACAGCTTTTCCAGAAGTGAAGATGGAGAGTTAGTTGGGATGTCTGCTAGCTCACCTCTGCATATGCAAAAACATTAATTAATTAATTAATGACAATTAGGTTTGGTGGCAACTTGCATTCGTACCAGGTTTAATAGAATTTTAATTATTCTCCTATGATGGAGTGATTATTAATATATGAGGTATTATTATTATTATTATTATTATTATTATTATTATTATTATGAGGTATGGGTTAATTTTTTATGAAATGAGGTATTTGTTTTTCCTTATGCATTAGTCATTGTTTGAACTAATAACTCTTATGATTTATTTCTTTCATATTAATTCTGAGATAGTATTATACTGGAGGCGATTGAATAGCCTTTGGCCACCAAATTTAATAAATTTTTTTCATTGGAAACGAATGTATATTTTTTGCCATCAAGTTTAATAGAATTTTTTAAAATCTATTTTTTTATAAAAAAATATTGTAGCTGATTTTGATATTAAAATAAAATTTTGTTAATTGTAATAAGGAATTACATGTAGTATTTGATGTTTTATTAATTTATCTTTTTACAAATCATTATGGGACATCCGAAGTCTATGGCACTTCAAAAAATATACATAGTATTTGATTATTAATTCTTATAATTAACTATAGCCATGAATTATAATTTATTTATTGTAATAATCTAAGCATAATTAGCTTTTTTTTAATCCTGATAAACTCTTATTCATCTAGGATACAGTGCAATGGTTAAATTCTCCCCGATCTCAATAAATAATCAAGTGATCTAAAATTTGAGTCTTAACTGTGACGTATTATATAAGAGATTTTTCTATTCGATAAAAAAAAATTTAAGAATATATTCCGTCTAGATGAATCTTTATAAATATTTTTTGATTTATCTTAGTGATCTCGTTATATGACTGTGCCGGTCACCTCTAAAATAGATTAATTAATTCGAAAAATTAAATATTTAAATTACCAAAACTCTAATTACTTATGTCGATATTCAATACATGATTTATTATTCAACTTAAATAATAGAAAATAATTTGTCGAACAGAAGCTTTCATCCTATTGAATAAATGAGTTATTTCTTAAACGCACCTGCAGAAAGATAAGTGGCAAAAGGGCGAATCGTTTGCCCCTAGCGTTTAATCCGTCTCAGGACCAACACGGAGAAGATAAATCATAGTAACTGAGAAAGTAGAGATTGAGAGGAGAGATTTTTTATCTAAGGTGCAGGAATTTACGTCCTATCAGTCTAATGGCTCGAACTTAAGATCTTTAGTGGTAATCTATCAATTTTTTACCATCTCAGCTATGTTCGTGTAGGCCACGAACGAACAGATAAGACTAGGAGTGGTGGTGGATTTCGTTCAATACATGATTTTCATATTATTAATTCTTTATTCAATCGCTCAAATCTTAATTAAAAGTGCACTCAAAGCCCTTGCACACTTAGGGCGTATATATAGGGCAACTATATTATCCTAACCTTCTTTTTAATTAAGCATCCATTTGCTAGAGCGACTCTCATGGCCATTGGAAGCAACCTAGCGCATGCATGTCTTGCTGAATAAAAGCTCACTTAGAGTGACAACAAATTTCAACAACTAGAATTAGGGAACAAGCTGGGAGCCTACCAGAAAGGGACCATTACAATTAATTTCAAACGAGGAAGGAAATTTTTTTCACACTAATATAATTGATCAATAATCAAATTAGGTCCGAAGTAATAATAAGTTAGTTAAGTTCTAGACAAAAGGCGAAATCGTTCGCCCCCAGCGCCCCCCACCGCACCCGTCCCAAGATCATTACGAGGGAGGTAAATTACAGTCCCCGGAGTAATTAGTGCACAGTTGGGCCGAGAATTGATACACCAAACGCCCAGAGTTTTAATCAAGTGCGTCTCGCGCGGCTCGAACCCAGGACCTCTTAGATAATACCCCTATATACTAACCACTCCGGATCCCAGTGGGGACAAGTTAGTTAGGTTCTAGCTAGTTCAACTAGTAGCAAGAGAAGGTCAGAAGTAATAATGAAAAATGATGTCCTAGGATATAGTATAGATAGTGGGTACACTATATTTTTGACATAATGATCAGGAGATTATCTTCAAAGGGTGATGACTTATATTTTTAGCTCCACCATGAGTTTGTTATTTGTGTACTTACATAAACCTCCTTTCATATACGTAAGGCCGGTTCTAGAGGCCGTTATGATAGTGGATCTATTTTTTTTAATAATAAAAAAATAATGAATCAAGTAACAGGCAAATTTGGAGCGACCAACCCGACTCCACGTAAGTTTTCCACTAACCATCAGGATAAATCGGGAAGCGCTCGCGGCGAGCAGTCTAGAAGCCCAGTGTCCCAAAGTTCACGCCTCATTTGGAGGAAAAATTTCTACAAAATATGGCATAGTTGAGGATTAAACCGTGGATACCTGAGATGACAACTAGTGCCTATCGCTACACCATAGCCCCCGGGAGCGAAAAGTAATAATAAAATGATTAACAAGGTTGGGTAACATCGAACCTCAAGCGACCGGCCCGACCCCACGGAAGTTTCCCACCAGCCGCTAGGGTAAATCGGGAAGCGAGGGCCCCACGGAAGTTTCCCTCCGATCGCTAGGGTAAATCGGGAAGCGCTCACGGTGGGCGGTCCAAAAACCCAGCATCCTAGGGTTCACGCCCCATTTGACAGAAAGATTCCTGCAAAATACTCTGTAGCTGATGATTGAACCACGGGTGCCTGGGATGATAACTGCACCATAGCTCCAAGGCACCAAAAGTAATAATAAAAAAATGGTTAACAAAGTTGGGTAACATCGAAACTTGGACCACCAATCCAGCCTCACAGAAGTTTCCCATCAGCCGCCAAGGTAAATCGGGAAGTGCTCACGGTAAGTGGTCTAGAAGCCCAGCGTCCCAGGGTTCACATCCCATTTGTAGAAAAAATTCCTATAAAATATGTCGTAAATTGAGATCGAACCAAGGATGTTTGAGATGATAAGTAGTCGCTCTTCTGCTGCACCATCGCCTCGAGAGCACCAAATGCAATAATAAAAAAATATAATTAATGAGGTTGGGTAACGTCGAACCTCGAGTGACCGACCCAGCCCCACAGAAGTTTCCCACCAACCGCTAGGGTAAATCGGGAAGCACTCATAGCGGGCGGTCCAGAAGTCCAGCGTTCCAGAATTCGTGCTTCATTTGAAAGAAATTTTTTTATAAAATATAAAATTATTTAGGGGTGCTTGGTTTGGGATAATACCAAAAGCAATAATAAGAACATTGTTATAGTCAGTTCAATTACGATTTTTTATCTAGAGAATGCAAATAGATGCTGACAATATTAAGCAAAGACTAATGGATGAACCTCTCTCCCCTGAACAAAGATAATTGGTTTAAAGAAAAACACATACACACTTATAGAAATAAAGTTACTGGAACTATTTTTTTTTAAAAAAATAATATTTCTATTATAAAGTGAAGTCATGATAGACTATTTTTTAAAGATTTTTAGAAATATAAAATAAAAAGTTTTAGAACTATCTTAATTTTACAAAAATAAAAATACTAAAGTAATTTAGTCTCATTGATCCCATAGAGTAGGGATTGGGCATGCTCTATCCAATTAACTTGGTGGAAAATTAAAAACATGTAGAGGTTCGGTACCCATCGAAAATCATCCTTAACTGCCCAATTAACTCGGGACTTGCGAGTAAACCCTAAACCTAAATTAATCTGATGCAGCACAAAAGGCGGGCACAGCGTGTGAAGTTGGACCACATTTGTCCAACTTTCTTTCCTACGCTGTCTTTTCTCCTTGTCTTATTTATTTATTTATTATGGCGTCCGTTGGCCGTGGGATTCATTTCATGCGTTTATTTTCCCAACCGTTGAAATCTCGAGCGAACAAATTCCAAAATTGCATTTTTATTTTTTTTAAAGGCAAAAATAAAAGATCACCCCTTTTTTATTCTTAATCAAAATGTCACTCCACCCATCAATACAATTTAAAATGACACACATGTCCTCAATATATTATTCAATATTATTATCCTCAATGCATATATTAAATTAGGACAATTTACCAAAGGACGTACGTAACTATTGAAAATTACCAAAGGACGTCTCATGGTTTCTATTATACCAAAGGGCGCAGCCATTTAAGTGAACTTCCTATTATACCCTTAGCGCCACAAAATGCCTTTTTCATTCCCATTTTCGAGACATCCGAACCACTTTTGCAGTAAAATAATAATATGTGGTTCGGATGGCAAGGTAGTGGAAATTTTGGTCATTCTCTCTCTCACCGCAACAACGTAAATGGTATTGTTGAAGGAAGACATTGTGCGTGCTCTAGTTGTGCTTTAGTCGCTTGCTCATCCCTCGAATTCCTCCGCCCAACCAAAACCTAGGCTCCTATACAGGAAAGTGATAGTGTGTGATCCTGAGGCGGCTTTAAGTATAAACGTTGAAGTTGATACTGCTAAGTAAGAATTAGGGTTTCTGCAGGGTTGATTTTCATCATAATGGCAGGAAAAAGGTCTGTGGGTGGTTCATCGTCTTCTTCATTGACATTAATCACCAAGGTATGTTAGCGATAGGCTTATGTAAGACAACATAGTTTGTGAAATTGTTTATACTTATTTTTACTGAATAAATTTGTAATGTATAAAAACTGTAGGGTTCAGATGAGTTTGGAAAAAAATTACATTGGTGCAGTGTTTTAGGCCACTTTAAATATTTTGTTGAAGCATTTGAAATTTTAAATGATCAACACATTACGAAGAGCAAAGAGTCGCCCTTCAGTATTTTCTTGGACATTCAAGAATTGCATCATATCCGGGGAATTTTGGTTAATATATTTGAAAGTTGGGATTCAACCTCGCAAGTTTTTAAATTCTCAGGTAATAGTTTTAATTATGAATTATAAACAATATCTATAGTAAGATAAAACTTGGATATAGTTGTCCATAAATGATTGATATTTGATCAATTTTAATTAGTGAATTTAAGGTGAAATTCACTTCAGGGCCTCGGTAGGCCTGAAATGATTTTATTTCAGGCCTACCGAGGGCCTGAAGTGAATTTACTTCAGGCCCTATGTAGGCCTGAAATGAATTCATTTCAGGCCCGCATTGGGTCCGAATTCAATTCATTCAGGCCCAACGTGGGCCTGAATGAAATCCTTTCAGGCTCAACGTGGGCATAAAAAGAATTCATTTCAGGCCCAAAGTGAAATAAGTTGAAGCCTATATTGTTGATAATAACTAAATATTTTAATTGTTTCAGGTGTACCGATTGCGTTCACTAGACGAGATGTTGCTTTGGTACTGGGTATAGTGGACCGTGGAATTTCAGTCCCTATTAATTCAACTAAAGCATCGGGTGACCTCTATCGTACTTACTTCTCAAAAGAAAAACCTACGATTTTACGTACGCCCTTTGATAAATTGCCGATTAAATTATGAATAGATCAGATTAATATGTACAATAATATATTAATTATAATATTTATAAAATCATAATTGATATAATATTGTAATACCTACGATTTTATAATGATTACGGTACATACTTATTTTGTTCAACAAAATTTATATTATATCAATTATAAAATCGTAATTACTATACTATTATAATAACTACAAAATGCTATAATATACATTTATCTTATTCAATAATATTCTTGTTGTAATAATTATAAACTGTAATTATTACAATGTAAATTTATGCTATTTATACAACTATTGATGGGAATGAGTTGCAAGAGATAATAATGCCGAGGAGGACTTTATATGGCCGATGACAAAGAGCGCCTTTTTGATTAAAATTAAAATGAGAGTAACCCTATAAAATGATGAACTATCGTCAATAATATTATTATCTTTTATTATGTATTAAATCATGAATCAGTTAAATATATTTAACCTCTACAATAATATTTACATTATAATAATTATAAAAATCATAATTATTACAATATTGCAACACTTATTATTTTATAATTATTATAATACAAATTTATTCGATAATATTTATATTATAATAATTTAAGAAATCGTAATTATTATAATATTTTATAGCTACGAAATGCTATAATATAGATTTATTTTATGTCTTTCTTAATTTGGACAAACACTTAATCCCCTAAATGTAACCTACATAACTTATTTATTTTCTTTGGATATTATTAAAAAAAAATTGTAGTTAAGAAAAAAACATTTTTTTCTAAAGCTAGTTTCATATCAGATCAAGATCGTTTGGTCCGTCAATCAGTTCATTTGATCCATCAGCTAGTTTTAGACAAAATCGACTATCGACTGATGGACCAAACGATCTCGTATTGATATGAAACTAGCTCCTATATGTTCGTCTAATTCTCTTAATTATATACATACCATCAAATTTCAATTTAACTCAATATATTGAGAGCAGTGATTTTTTAAACATAAATTTGATTATTCGAAAATTTTAATTTGTGTTAAAAAATCATTGCTCTCAATATATAGAATCAAATTGATATTTGAAGGCATAGATATAATAAGGAGAAGTAAGCACACACATAAGAGCTATTTTTATGTCAATTCGAGGTCATTTGATCCATCAACCAGTTCATTTGGTCCATCAGCTGGTTTTAGGCAAAATCAGCTGATGAACCAAACGACTTTGGATTGATATGAAATTAGCTCCTATGTATTTATCTAATTCACTTGATTTTATCCATGACCTCAAACATCGATTTGACTCAAGATATTGAGAGTAGTGATTTTTTTGAACGCGAATTAAATTTTTCGAACAATTAAATTTGTATTTGAAATATCACTACTCTCAATCTCTCAATATATTGGGTTAAATTAATATTTAAGGACGTAGACATAATCAAGGGAATTAGACGAACATATATGAGTTAGTTTCATATCAATTCGAGATCGTTTGGTATATCGACTAGTTCATTTGGTCCCTTAGTCAATTTTGGACAAAACTAGCTGATGCACCAAACGATCTCGAATTGATATGAAACTAACTCATATATATTAATCTAATTCTCTTGATTATATCCATGCTCTCAAACTTTAATTTGACTCAATGTATTGAGAGTAGTGATTTTTTAAATACAATTTTGATTGTTTAAAAATCTAATTCATGTTAAAAAATCATTACTCTCAATATATTGAGTTAAATTGATATTTGATGTCATGAATATAATAAGGAGAATTAGACGAATACATAGGAGCTAATTTCATATAAATCAAAATCGTTTATTCCATCAACCGGTTTGAATTTTTCGAATATATTTGTGTTCAAAAATTCACTTCTCTGAATATATTAGGTCAAATTGTTATTTAAGAACGTGAATATAATCAATAGAATAAATTATACACATAGGAACTAATTTCATATAAATTTGAAATCATTTGATCTATTAATTGATTTTATCTAATATTAAATTTATTTAAAAAATAAATAAATAAATAAATAAATCGATTGATTTACCATAATTAAACAAAACAAATCAGAGATAAATCAAGTCGATGATATTTTTAAACTACCCTACATAATTCGATTCAGTAAAGTGCTGAAATGTATTAAATCAGCAGGTAGACAGGACAAAACTACTGCGGGGAACCGCAACCGAGTCGCACCAAAACGTGATTGGCTAGAACGGTGGGGTCCAGTTGCTTCATTCTGCTCTGCTTGCTTGTGATCTCTTGGGCCATCACTTCGTGCTTTGAAACGGAAGCCTCTCTCCCTATTTATATTTCTGGCCTCCCTCTGTTCTGCTCCTGCTCTGTTCACCATCGCATCTTATCTTCTTCTTTAACTAATCTTCGCTCAGTTCCAGGCGCTTCGGCTTCAAAATCAGGTAGAGATGGTTTCAATTTAGCAGTTCGCAGAATGGAGTGGAGATTTATTTGGTTGTGATATCAAAAGTCACGGATTTGGAGAAAATGTTCATCCTCTGTAAAAATTGCAGCTTTTTGTTTTTGTTTTTGTTTTTGTTTGTTTTGTTGTGTGTGCGTGTGTTTTGCTTATCTTGAGCTTTTGGAAGGGAAAGATGTGATTTTCCTTTTTGACGATGGATGCAGATGAGGATGGATTAGAGCGGAGTTCGTGCGAGGAGTGAGCAGATCAAGTTACATTTATGGCGTTGATGAAGAAGGCGGAGCGCATCGGTGACGTATCCAAGAGCCTGCCGTGGCGGCCGAAGCGCCGTCAATCAGGGGGCTTACCGCGTCCGCGGCAGCGCGTGGTGCGCATCTTTTGTGATGACGATGACGCGACTGACTCTTCCGGCGATGAGGGCGGGCGCTTCCGCCAACGGCGTTTCGTTCAGGAAGTAGTGTTGGAGGACAGAGCTGGCGCGGCGGAGGCGAGGAAGAGCAAGGCCACCAACGGAGGCGGAGGAGCCGTCGAGAAGACGATGGTTGTTCCAGCTGCAGCGGGGGGCGAGCGGAGGTTCCGCGGCGTCCGGCGCCGACCGTGGGGCAAGTACGCGGCGGAGATCAGGGACCCACGGAAGCGGGTGCGCCTGTGGCTCGGCACCTTCAACACCGCCGAGGAGGCAGCCAAGATGTACGACTCGGCCGCCATCAAACTACGAGGTCCGGACGCCGCCACTAACTTCCCCACCGCCGTGCCCAAGGCGAACCTCTCGGAGAACAATCCCATCTCCACCTCCACCTCCACCTCCACCTCCGGCAGGTACGACTCCGGGGAGGAGTCGCGCGACATCGCCTCCCCGACCTCCGTCCTCCGCGGCCTCTCCTCCTCTTCCTCCAAAGAGGAAAAGCCCAAACCTCATGCGACGGGATTCACAGACAACCCGCCCCCGTTGGAACTAGGCAGCTTCCTCCCCTTCAAAGAGGAAGACGCCCTCTTCGACGACTTGCTCCGATTCGACGCGCCGGAGCCGCTCGGCTTCCTCCCCGAGGAGGCGGTGGCTCCGACCGGCTTCTTTGCGGAGGACCTGAGCGACGCCATTCTCGGACCAGGGCTCGACGACTTCGCTCCCTGGGCGTTCTGCGAAGCGGCGGAAGCGGCCGACGATCTCTTCGCCGACATCGGCGACTTGTTCGCGATCGAACCCCTAGCCGCCATCTAATTCTTCGTTTCCTTTTCAATTTTCGTCCTTCGATTTCGATGTCATTATTATTTTTGGTCGCCAGAAAATGTCTCCGTCCCCCTCCTAACGGCGAGGAAACGGATTCCCGGGAATTTTATTTTCCTTTTTTTTTTTTAATTTATGAAGTAATGCAAAATTAATAAAAACAAATAGTGAGGTTGAAGTAAGTTGCGCAGGTGCCTTGTCTTCTAACGGCCTGGGACACGTGGAAGTACGCAGAGCGAATGACGGTACATATTTGTCATCCCAACGTTAAAAACATATTTGGCCGGCATCGTTGTCGGTTTGTCGCCAGCGCGTTATCAAGTATTTGGGTCAAATGGGCTTTTTCAATGCACTGAGTTAGCCCATGAGTTTTTTTTATCACGAGAATGGAACGGTCAATAAATCAAATGTTCGTTAATAAATTTAATATTTGATTTATTAAAAATTTATTTATTTTGATTTAATATATGTAAAATTAATTAAATAAATAAATTTGATTAACTAATTAAATTGAATAAATAAGTTTGAATAAAAATATTCACCTCGTTAATATTCGCAAATAATGTTTACAAACTATGTTGATTAATAAAATTCTTATTAACATAATAAATAAATAAATAATAAAATAATATAAATAAATCAGTTTGAATTATCAAATTCAATAATCAATCATACAAGTAAAAATTTCAAACAATTAAACCAACTTAATTTTAGAGTTTGATAATATCTAAACGAACCAAACTAAACTCAAATCAAACTCAAGCCCAGCTTGAATTAGGAGCTTGATAATATATAAATGAGCTAAGTTCAAGCCCAAGCTTAATAAAGCTCAAACTCATAAAAAGTAAATCAAATAAAATTTAAACAATTATTTTAAAGACTTGATTCATTTTGAGCACGGCTCGACTCGATTATCTCATTAAATAAATTTGAATATCTTAAAGCTCGACTCGACTTATTTATAGCCCCGCGTGAGGAGATAAATTTGAATAATTTTAGTTCAATATTTCAGATTCTTTTTAACTAAATTTTGTGATCTTTTAAAGTATTGTTTTGCGAGTAAAATCATTCCCTTGCTCATTTTTTGACCGAGGTTGATACAATAAGAATGGGGGCGTTTCTTTGAGTACAAAGTTAAAAGCAAACCTACGGCTCGTAGTCTTGTCCTAATCACCAATTGTTTTGACTTAAACATCAACATCGAGGTCGGATAATTGTTGACTGAATACTACAATATCTTCCGTGTGAAGGGAGATCTGTCTTATCACCCATGGTAGCTAGAGAAAATATAGACTTGTAAAACTACATGCATGCCAAATGCAAATACAAGTGCGGCTCAAGAAAGATTCTCGAAGGTGAGTCAAAGCAGATCGTAGCTAGCCAAGAGAATCTTCAAAGTTTTTATGAGTCAAACGAAAGAGACGAGTACAAATGCAAGCTTCAATCAGCATGAAGGCGCAAAGCGTGGAAAGGGTGTAAAGGCACAGAATGTTGGGATCTCCCGGCATCAAAACACAAAACACAGCGCGGCATCAAAACACAAAACACAGTGGAAACAAGATCCCTCGAGCGATCCATGTGAAAGAAAACCTCGTACAAAGTTCATCTATCTAATAGATGTATCTAAAGTGTATACCTTTGGAGCGTGCCCTTCGCTTATCCCGCTCGTCCGAGATGCGCCGGATCTCTCACACGTTCAAGTGTCCGCGCCTCTATTCGTATCTACACGGACACGATCTCTCAACTTCGGGAAGAACTACCTTAGTTGTGCTAGCAACTTGAGGTAGTTCACAAGACCACCAAAAATCCAACAAGGGTTTCGGCCAAGGAGGAGAAGAGGAAGAAGAGAGGAAAGGAAAGAAGAGAAACACAATCACTTATTATTCAAAATAACTAGCTTCTCTTTTATACTCATCTCATGAATATGAAGAGTCTTTTATCTATTTGATTTCCCTTCATTAAAACCAATAAAGAGCACATCTTTCCATGTGACTCTTCACCTTCTCTTCATCCAATGAAGAGAGACCTTTCTCTTTCCTTCATTAAACACTTTAATGAATTTCCCCACGCAATTCCGACCGGGCCTCTCGGGCTTCCGACCAGGTCTCCCGACCAAGTCTGCCGAGCGCCGAGCTCCCGACCCAGTCTGCCGAGCGCCGAGCTCCCGACCAAGTCTCCCGAGTTCCCAACTCGGGCACCCGACCTAGTCTCCCGAGTTCCCAACTTGAGCTCCTGATCAGATCTCCTGAGTTCCCAACTCGAGCTCCCGATCAGATTTCCCGAATTCTCAACTCGGGCTCCCACTCAGATTTCTCGAGTTCCCAACTCAGGCTCCCACTCAGATTTCCCGAAGCATCATGTCCTTAGTGTGTGACCCAATAGGTTCTCGTGATGTTGGCAATGCGCCTAAACGCTTTAGACACATAAACAATGAGCGACATCTAGCAATGCATCATTGTTACCCAAGTAACAAGAAAAGTCGAGATCCGACTAAACCTCCGTGACTATGATAATGTATGACATTGCCCTTCTATCCTTGATATCTAGATTGACCAATGAGGTATAGACCGTGTCATCCTCGATCAATCTATATGTTTCTTGATCCCCGAGTAGACTCACTCAAACAAATGAACTCAATATCTCATATTGATTTATTTGAGCATGGTCATGCGTTTTAGTAGTCCTATTCGATCAAGGGACTCACAGATATCACTCTCGTCATATGGGAGGGATATATCACATCTACATCACTCACATCCCTCCATATAATTCATTACATACCCAGTGATCGCCTTTATAGTCCACCTTGTTACGGGTGACGTTTGACGATACCAAAGTACATAACTCCTTATGTAGGGAACCGTAGTGACTTCAGGTCTAAGGACTATTCATACCAATAGTCACATGAGAAAGTTTATGACACTCATATAACAATCTATGAAACTTTCTCATGACGGGTCAATTCAGTACACATTCTCTAATGTATACTCATGTGTCAACTTTATATCACATATACATGACTTGTGAGTTCAAGTCATCAATTGACCTAGATGCTAGTGTACATGCATTAATATTGTCTCTGAATATTAATGCTTGACTAGGAATAATTTAGTGTAGTGTTCTCTATATTATCTCACTATCGATTCAACCAATCGATATAATATAGATAAGAACCTACTACACAAAGACATTATTATACTTAGTTATTTGGCACAAATACAGAATAAATATAATAACCAAACATGTCTTTTAATGATAAAATATGATATAAAATGTCTCTAGTCAATCATCACATAATTAACTTTAGGGCTCCTACTAATAAAGAGCACGTGCCAAGCAGGAAAGAGTTACTTCATGGCTTGCTCTTTGGATTTTTGTTGGCCCTGGTGTCCAAGTTTGGCTTTGCTGATAGCTCAATAGGGTTGACTCGCAGAGCAGTGTGTCCAAGTTGCATGCTCGGAAGATGAAGCTACTGATAACCGAAATTAAATTTTAATGTTGTTTTAAGCAACATAAAAATGGCTTTTCCTTTATGCTTCTCAGTAGACTTCTACCATATTCTTGCTTTTTGTTCGCAACAAATCAACATCATAAATTTCATTTTCGAGGTTTGGTATGTTGTGGGGAAGGACCATGGTTGCAAGTTCCATGGGGATAGTGGGCCCAACGTTTATTGTAGATGCTGAGCTCCACGAATTAGTATTAGGGCTGGAAGTGTGGCATGGGAGGAAACAGTTGGGAAGCTGTGGGCTGAAATAGACAGTTCGGTAGCGCGAGCGATACTGAATAGGAACGCTCAGGCTCCATCGACTTGCAAAGAATCAATAGAGCAACTAGGACGTTCACCGTTGTTTAACTTCTAGTGTGGTGATGGACGGGAGATGTGGGCTTACGTCACATAATTTAAAGATGGACTGCGAAAGACATCTAACTGAACATAATCATTTTGTTATAATCAAGTAACTCGAATGAGTTCCAGTTCTTGCTTTTACCTCTGAATTGGTTTCAAAATACTTTTCATAATCTTCTTGGAGACCTTATCTTTTATATGATGGGTCTTGTGTCCATATTTCAGGGTAAATTGTTTCTCCAACCCCCCACACGCGCACCCCCTTCCACCCTCTCTCTCCCCGCGTCAAATGACGCATGTGCCCCTCCCCTTCTCATTCTTTCATTTAATTAAAAAAAAATTAATTAAATTTTTTTATTATTTTCATTAATACTTTTATATATATATATAAATTTTATTTATTACTTTTTCATTAATACTTATATATATATTAATTTTATTTAATTTTATTTTTTAAATTAATTTTGTTTATTATTTTTTCATTAATACTTATATATAATAATTTTATTTAGTTTTATTTTTTAAATTAATTTTGTTTATTATTTTTCATATATACTTTTATTTTTTTATTTAATTTTATTTTTTTATTAAAATTTTTTATTATTTTTTCATTAATACTTTTATTTATATATATATATATATATTAATTTTATTTAATTTTAATTAATTAATTTTATTTATTACTTTTTCATTAATACTTATATATATATTAATTTTATTTAGTTTTATTTTTTAAATTAATTTTGTTTATTATTTTTTTATTAATGCTTATATATAATAATTTTATTTAATTTTATTTTTTAATTAATTTTGTTTATTATTATTTTTCATTAATACTTATATATATTTTTTAATTTTATTTAATTTTTATTTAGTTTTATTTATTAAATTAATTTTGTTTATTATTTTCTAAATTTTATTTAATTTATTTAATTTTATTTATTTAATCAATTTTGTTTATTTTATTATAAAAATTGTTTATTTTTTTATTTTATATAATTTTTAACATAAGTCAAAATCTTTCTCTTTTTTTAAATTACCTTCCTAATTCGACACTTAAATTACCCCCCATCTAACTTTTGATACATGTCAGAACCTTCTCTCTTTAAATTACCCATCCTCTAACCATTGATACCTGTCAATACACCCCCTTTCTTTAAATTACCCCTCTTCCAACCATTGACACATGTCAAAATTTCTCATCCGTTTAAATTACCCCAATTCCAACTCTTGATACATGTCACAACTCCTCACTTTCTTTAAATTACCCATCCTTCAACTTTTGACACATGTCAGAACCTCCCCCCTCCCCTTAAATTGTCCACCCTTCAACCCATCCTTCAACTCTTGACACATGTCAGAACCTCCCCCCTCTTCTTAAATTGTCCACCCTTCAACTCTTGACACATGTCAGAACCTCCCCTCCTCTTAAATTGCCCACCCTTCAACTCTTGACACATGTCAGAACCTCCCCTCCCCTTAAATTGTCCACCCTTCAACTCTTGACATATGTCAGAACCTCTCCTCTCCTTAAATTATCTACCTTTCAACTCTTGACACATGTCAGAGCCTCCCCTCCCTTTAAATTGTCCATCCTTCAACTCTTGACACATGTCAGAACCTTCCCTCCCCTTAAATTATCCACCCTTCAACTCTTGACACATGTCAGAACCTCCCCACCCTTTAAATTGTCCACCCTTCAACTCTTGACACATGTCAAAACCTCTCCTTTTAAATCCACCTCTCCTCTCATACTTCATCAAACCTCCCTCCATTGTTATCTCCCTCTCATCCTCCTTCTCTCTTCCTGCCATTACTTTTCGTAATTCATAGAAGGAAACCATGGATAACTATTTGGGTTTATTTTCAGATAGTTGGTCAATTGAGAATGATGTTCCTAGTGGAGAGAGTATTTCCAACAACAATCGCGATTATACAATCGAATTTACCACAGATCAGGTTAGTTATTATCATTTTTTATGCATATTCGTTATTTATTTTATAAGTAGAGAAATTATATTAAGATTGTATAATGTCATACTTATACATCTTTGTTTTATTTTTTTATATAGATATTTAAAACTAGAGAAGATATGATAAATTGGGTAAAGACAGTTGGTCTGAAGAATGGTATTGTAGTGGTTATTAAAAATTCTGCTAATTTAAAAGGTGGTAAGCTACCAAAGTGTCATCTTATGTATGAAAGAGGTGGAAAGTACAAACCGCCACGATATCTAGTTGAATGACAATCCTTAAAAAGAAATACTGGGACTAAAAAATGTGAATGCCCATTTGAGCTGCGAGGTATACCAATACCTCCAGATGGTGTGATGTGGGGTTTAAGGGTTGTCTGCGGTTTTCATAATCATCAATTAGCAGAATATATTGATGGCCATGAGTACCCGAGTAGGTTAAAACCAATAGAGAAAGAATTTGTTCTCGACATGGCCAACAGCACCACACCTCGTGAAATTCTTAGTATTTTGAAGGAAAGAGACCCGTCAAATACTACGGGGATCAAAAGTATTTACAATGCCATTTTCACAAATAAATCTGCTAAACGTGGCGGTCTAAATTCTATTCAGTATGTCTTGGACCAATTAATCAAGAAGGAATACCTCCATAATTACCGAACAAATCCAGACACCAACGAAATCACAGATATTCTTTGGGTTCATCCAAAAAGTTTAGAACTGTCTGTTAATTTTTCATTTGTGTTGATCATTGATGTCACATACAAGACCAATGAGTATCGGATACCACTATTGGAGGTTGTGGGTATCACATCCACAATGCGAACTTATTCACTTATGTTCGCATATCTTAGTAGTGAGAGAACAGAGCAACTAACATGGGCATTAGATACCTTACAGCAGTGGATGATTGAAAAGAAGGCATCATTGCCATTGGTGTTTGTTTCAGATCGGGATTTGGCGCTTATGAATGCCATTGAAACATGTTTTCCCAATGCACGTTACATCCTTTGTATTTGGCACATAAACCAGTGCGTAATGAAGAAATGCGCCCCTATGCTTGGTCTGGAGTGGCAACATTTTAATGCATCTTGGCACTCACTCATTAATTCATCGACACAATGGTCTTATCGGCAGAAGTGGGATGTTATGTGCAAGGAGTATCAAAGATTCGAGGGTGTTCTAAATTACCTTTGGGATACATGGCTACACCCTTACAAAGAGCGATTTGTTTCAGCATGGGTTGATACATGTATGCACCTCGGGAGTGTTAGTGAGAGCCCTAGAGCCAATCATGTGATGGTTGTTGTATGGACTC
Organism: Boesenbergia rotunda; assembly: GCA_024364735.1. Lineage (NCBI taxonomy): Eukaryota > Viridiplantae > Streptophyta > Magnoliopsida > Zingiberales > Zingiberaceae > Boesenbergia > Boesenbergia rotunda. The sequence goes on along the minus strand of JAGFNQ010000433.1, from coordinate 136,179 downwards.
ATTGTATCATATTTCATATATATATATAAAGGCATTTGATTATGGTTATTATACTTACTTGTATTGGTGCCAAATAACTAAGTGTAATAACGTCCTTGGTAGTAGGTTCATATCTATATCAATCGATTGGTTGAATCGATAGTGAGATGATATAGAGAACACTACTCTTAATTATTCCTAATCAAGTATTAACATTCAGGGACAATGTTAATGCATAGAGACTAGCATGTAGGTCAACACGATGACTTGATCTCACAAGTCATGGATATGAGATATCAAGTTGACACATGAGTATGCATTGGAGAATGTATTCTGAATGACCCACCATGAGAAAGTATCATGGATCGTTATATGACTGTCATATACTTTCTCATGTGACTATTAGTATGACTATTAGTCCTTAGACCTGAAGTCACCATAGTTCCCTACATAAGGAGTTATGTACTTTGGTTTCGTCAAACGTCACCCGTAACTGGGTGGACTATAAAGGCGATTACTGGGTATGTAACAAATTATGCGGAGGGATGTGAGTGATGTAGATGGGATCTATCCCTCCTATATGACGGGAGAGATATCATAGTCTTGATAAAGTGATATCACTAATTGCATGACCATGCCCAAATAAGGCAATATGAGATATTGAGCTTATTTGATTATAGTGAGTCTACTTGGAGTTCAAGACACATAGATTGATTGGAGGATGACACGGTCTATGCTTCATAGAAGATCAATCTAGATATCGACGATAGAAGGACATTGTCACATATTATGAAAGTCATAATTAGTAGTCACATTGGTGATGTTGGATCTCAACATTCTTGTAACTTGGGTAGCAATGATGTGTTGCTAGATACCGCTCATTGCTTATGTTTCTAAGAGGTTAGAAGCATTGCCAACGTTACAAGAACCTATAGGGTCACACGCAAAGAACAAATAGATGGAAAAAAAAATGAAGTCAAGTTTGACTTGGCTAAATATGGAAAGTCCATAAAAGGCAAGTTTGACTTGACCCAAATCCAAATCAAGTTTGACTTGACTTGGTTCCACTTCAAGTTAGACTTGACATGGGAGAAGAAATGGAGTCAAGTTTGACTTGACTAAATATGGAAAGTCCATAAAAGGCAAGTTTGACTTGACCCAAATCCACCTCAAGTTAGACTTGACTTAATGCCACATCATGGTGATGAATTGGCATGGAGCCAACCATTGATGATGCTCCACATCATCAAGAGCATTAAGTGTGGATGCCACCTCATCAAGGAAGATTAATGGTCAAGTTTGACTTGACCAAAAGGCCACCTCACCTTGACTTGACCAAGTGATGACTTGGCTTGATATTTGACCAATGATGATGCTCCACATCATCTCCAAAGGTTGTACCCCCCCATTTGAATTTGAATTCAAATTGAAAGGGGGTTATGGCAGGCCACTTAATGGCCATTAATGGCCATTATGTGGCCGGCCACAAAGAGAAAAAACCAAGTGTTGGTTCCATTTTTCTCAAGGTGTGTCTTCTCTTCTTCCTCCTCCAAGTGTTGGTGTTCTTCTTCTTCTTCTCCTCTTGGCCGAATCCTTGAAAGGTGCTAGCACACCTAAAGGGTTTCCTCCATCCACTTTGTTCGCGTGGATACTTCTAGAGGGACGGCACTTGACGTCCTAGAGATCCGACATCCAAAAGGAGAGAGCGGGATTAAGCGTGGCACGCACCAAAGGTAAAAATGGTTTATCCCTCTTTAAATCTAGGAGTAGATCGAGTTTTGAGCATGAAATGAATACGTGATTTTTCGTTTCGGAATTTTTCTTCGCACGAGATCCATGGCTTTGGGTTCTCGGGGTTTCCGCGACGCGAAAAGGCGGTTTTCGCGGCCCGAAAAACCCAACAGTGGTATCAGAGCCACGTGCGAAGCACATATTTATTTATTTTTGTATGGGATACAAAATTTAGAGTAGTTTATGATTCTGTAATTTTTCTAATTTTTAGGATTTTATGAGTATTTTTCTGTAGAGGTGAAGCAACGAGTGCGAAGCACTTGTACACTTCGACCACCGAGAAAAACTTCTCCGAAACGGCAAGTTTCGCCCAAATAGATTTTGGGACAGCGGGTTAGGCACTGTTAGATCGCGATACGACACTCACGAAATTAATTTCGTGAGTAGGGGCGCCGCCCCTAACCCCGCAAGGGGCCTTGTCACGTGATTGTGCCCGAAACCCGCTTAACGGGACCACCGTGGAGTTGTGACTCATAAAATTCGTAAAATACATAGAAAAATTAGATAAATTTCTGTAAAATACATAATTTTGAATTATGTACAGTAGTGTGATGGTCATGGCCCAAGACCCTATTTTAATTAGATTAAAATATGTGTGTAATTCATATTACGGCCTGCGTGCCGTTATTTGTGTTGTGTGTGTTGTATTGTGATTGCGACCTGCGTGTCGGCTTTTTATTTATTATTTTTGTTAAAATTAGTTTAAGACTCGAATGTAACTCGAGTATAAATTTTGTAATGCACAAAATTGAAGATGAAGGAAATTCTGGAGAAGACGGACTCGTGGGAAGCAAGCCGACAACACATGGGGTTCTGGAAGGAGGAGCTTGGAGAAGATCTTAGTAGGGTCATGACTAATCACACTTTAATTTTCTTGTATATTTTATTTTTGCTTATATGTATGTGATGCATGTTAGTATAGAATAGAATATACATGAGTGTATGTGATGCACATGTAATGTGGGAACCACATCTTGATGTGCACCTAATACACATTTAGGTTAAATTAGATTTAATAAATGCCTAAATACGATGCACATCATCGATTAGATTAGATCTAAATCGAAATCAACTCGTATATGCCTAACGAGCCTTGATACCCATCACTACCACGATCATATGCGATTGTTGAATCTGCCAAAGCAGAGCAATGCATTTAATCGTGGTGGGATGCGGAGGGACAACCTTGGTCCCGCCTATCACGCTTGGGTTAGATTGTGCTCAATTAGATTGAGTAACTAGTTAGCTCAATTAGATCGAGCCTAACTATAGGCATACTCTAATAGTTGGAAAGGTAGGACAAGATCGCATTTATCAATAGTCTTGGGCGATTTAGCCAAAGCTAACTCAAGATTATTCATAAATGTTAATTCTTGATCCTATAAACAAGAGTTGCATAGAGATGTAATTGGTAATTAGTACCTACCGATCACACTAAGTCTTGGGTGATTTAGCCAAAGCTAACTCAAGGCGTAGTATGATGTGGATCTTGACCTACGAGAATTATAGTTAGTTGGTGTGGATCTAGTAGTGTGGTTTTACCACATCTATGACTTGATTCTACCAAAGCCCTATAATTCAGTGGGAGCATCATTTAATTAAAGGCCTAGTTAAATGATAAATAAAATATGATACAATGGTGGATATTTATTTTCTGCATTTTATGTTGTAGATTACCATATCAAACACGAACACACTCTCTCTACGATCTGTTCTTGAGAAGGACAAGCTCCTAGGAGCTAATTTCCTGGACTGGTACAAGAATCTGAGGATAGTCCTCACGCAGGAACGTAAGCTGTACGTTCTGGAGCAAGCAGTTCCTGATGCACCACCAGCCTCTGTCGCTCGTAGTGTTAGAGATGCTCATCAGAAGCATCTAGATGACGCGTTAGACGTGTCATGCCTAATGCTATGCTGTATGTCTCCTGAGCTTCAGAAGCAACACGAGAAAATGAATGCTTTTGATATGATTGGCCATCTCAAGCAACTATATCAAGGGCAGGCAAGGCATGAGAGGTTTGAAGTGACTCAGGCCCTCTTTTCATGCAAGATGAAAGAGGGAACCCCTGTAGGAACTCACGCACTCTAAATGATTGGGTACGTCGAGAACCTCGAGAGGTTGGGGTTCCCTTTGGGCCAAGAGCTGGCTACCGATCTGATCCTGCAATCGTTGCCGGTGAGTTACCGTCAATTCGTCATGAACTACAACATGAACGAATTAGACAAACCACTGCCCGAGATACTCAACATGTTAAGAACTGCTGAGCCTAATCTCACCACTGCCAAGTCCAGTACCATCCTAATGGTACAAAAGGGCAAGGGTAAGGGCAAGTGGAAGCCCAAAGGTAAGGGTAAGACCCAAACCAAGGGCAAAGCCAGCTCTTCAACACTCAAACCTAAAGGTGGGGTTGCTAAGGATGCTACCTGCTTCCACTGCGGTAAGACTGGGCATTGGAAGCGGAACTGCAAGGTATACCTGGAAGATCTGAAGAAGAAGAGAAGTGAGACTTCTACTTCAGGTATAAATGGTATAGAAGTCAACCTTTCTATTTCTACATCATGGGTATTAGATACTGGGTGTGCTTCTCACATTTGTACTAATGTGCAGGCGCTGAGAAATAGCAGGGCATTGGCCAAGGGCGAGGTGGACCTACGAGTAGGCAATGGAGCAAGGGTTGCTACTGTTGCTATTGTAACGACCCGGAAAATTCTCTTAATATTTTCTGGAGATATTGAGCATGTCTAGATAATTTTCCGAATGACCTAGAGGCATTAATACGAACATTGGCCTAGGAAATCCATGTTTTCTCATTTAAATTGAGGAAACCAAGTGCTAATGGGCCTTATATGGGCTTCCTAGTACTAGGATTATAGGTGGATTTTTAGGAAGAATTAGTATAAATATAAATATGAATTTATTTGGGCACATTAACATGATTATGGGAAAGTATTAGCCTAACGTTCCCATCTAAATTGAGGAATTTGGTACTAATGGACTTTAAATGGGCTCAAAAATGGGTATTAATTAGGTGAAATTAATATAAATATAAAAGAATTTTATTTAGGAATATTAGTACAATTATGGGTAATTTTAGGGGGGATTTTCGGAATTTAAGAAAATAAAGTAATAAAATAAATGAAATGAAAATCAAAATAAAAATAAATGTGCATGAGCCAAGGATTAACCTTGGACCTCTTGTACAACCAAGAATGCTTTAACCAACTCACCTAGCAAGGAATTCTTATGAGTAATTGAAGTGGAGGTTAGTTAAGAGGTAAAAGGAGGTGAAGGGTCATGGAGAGGCTCTTCATTTGCCTCCTTGATGGGTTATAATGAGAGGAGTTTTGGGAGTTACTTCTTCTCTCAATCAATTGCATTTTCTCCCCTCTTCATTCCTCATTCTTGCCGAGCACCAAAGGGAGGAATTCCTTGGGGAAAACTTCACAAGAGGTCTCATCTCTCAAGATCTAAAGTTCCTACAAGGTGACAAGGACTAGTTGTGGTCAAGAGATACCAAGTCCTCTTCCTTCTCCTCTTTCAAGGTTCGAAAAAAAATCAAGAAATATAAGGTAAGACTCCCTCACCTGTGGTATAATAGTTCCCTATGATTTCCATGATTTTTAGCATGATATATTGGTTAGTTTTCGAATTTGATGTTGAAAGGAAAGAAAACCAAGACCCTCATGCTTAAGGGTTTCGGCCACCATGTTTTACAGGTCTATAATTATGCTAAAAATCATGATAATGTTATTTAATGTTCCCTTATGATGTGTAGAGGTTAAGTACAATTTTTGGGAATTTTTGGAGCACCCTAGAACACCCTAGGGTTTCGGCCAACATGAAAGAAACCAAAACTAAGAACCTTAAGTTTAAGGGTTTCGGCCACCATGATTTACAGGTCTATAATTATGCTAAAAATCATGATAATGTTATTTAATATTCCCTTATGATGTGTAGAGGTTAAATATAATTTTTGGGAATTTTTGAAGTACCCTAGGACACTCTAGGGTTTTGGCCAACATGAAAGGGACAAAACCAAGGTCCCTATGTTTATGGGTTTCGGCCACCATGATTTAAATGTCTATAAATATGTTAAAAATCATGATAATGTTATTTAATGTTCACTTATGATGTTTAGAAGTTAAGTATAATTTTTAGGAATTTTTGGAGTACCCTAGGACACTCTAGGGTTTCGGCCAACATGAAAGGGACAAAACCAAGGTCCCTATGTTTATGGGTTCGGCCACCATGATTTAAATGTTTATAAATATGTTAAAAATCATGATAATGTTATTTGATGTTCCCTTATTATGTTTAGATTTTTGGGAATTTTTGGAGTACCCTAGGACACTCTAGGGTTTCGGCCAACATGAAAGGGACAAAACCAAGGTCCCTATGTTTATAGGTTTCGGCCACCATGATTTAAATGTCTATAAATATGTTAAAAATCATGATAATGTTATTTGATGTTCCCTTATGATGTGTAGAGGTTAAGTATAATTTTTAGGAATTTTTGGAGTACCCTAGGACACCCCAGGGTTTCGGCCAACATGAAAGAAACAAAAATTGAGGACCCTGAGTTTAAGGGTTTCGGCCATCATGTTTTAAAGGTCTATAATTATGCTAAAAATCATGATAATGTTATTTAATGTTCCCTTATGATGTTTAGAAGTTAAGTATAAATTTTGGGAATTTTTGGAGCACCCTAGAGGCCCATATGGTTCGGCCAACCCCAAGGACCCAAGGGTTAGGGTTGAGTCTTTAACTTCAAGCATATGGTTATGTGTTGCCATGATATAAGGATGAAGGATGGTGATTATGTGAATTTTCACATGGCCTTGGGACTCCACAGGTTTCGGCCAATAAGGGTTAATAGGATAAAAGTTAAGATTTATTTCAAGTAAGGGTCCCAATGGCCCTATGGTACGATGTGATTTATGTTTATGAATGATATGCCATGTTATGAATGATATGCCATGTTTACGAATGATATGCCATGTTTATGAATGATATGCCATGGTTATGCATGATATGCCATGTTTATGAATGATATGCCATGGCTATGCATGATATGCCATGTTTATGAATGATATGCCATGTTATGAATGATATGCCATGTTACGAATGATATGTCATGTTTATGAATGATATGCCATGGTTATGCATGATATGCCATGTTTAAGAATGATATGCCATGTTTTAGAATAATACGAATGTATGCCATGCTCTATGAATGATGTGTACATATGTCATGTCTAAGAATGAGAATGATGAATGACAAGTATGATGAATGAAAAATGATGCTTATGTCTTTAAGGCATAAATATGCTAAACGGCACGGTCGATGGTCGACGGTACGACGGTCGAGAGGACCGGTAAATGGGCCGGTAGACGGGCCGAGCCGTAACAAGTTATGCTATGATGAGTATGCCATGAAGGTCTTATGAATGATGAAGCATGAAAAGTATTTTACTTTATGTATGGGCTTGTACCGGACCGAAGTATGGGTCCAAGGGATGGGCACCTTAAGAACGCCCCGGTTATGGACTACCGAAGTTGTCCACGGTTCTGGCACTACCGGAGCTGTGCAACAGGGATGGGCTCCTTAAGAAGCGCCTCGGTTCGGGGACTACCGATTATGCTGCCCTTACCCTAGTAGGTCGGGGCTAGCTACCTCGGATTTACTAGGGATGCGCGCTATGATGTATGTATGTGGTACAAGCCGGGGACCCCAAATGTTATGATGATGATGTTTAAGCATTTTTCAAAGTATATTTTAAAAGTTAAGCATCTTTATGTAAATGCATTCCACCCATGCATTCATACATGATATGCATTATGTTACGATAATGATGTCTTATACTTATGCTTTACGATAAAAGATATGCATGAATGATCTATGTCAGGATTATGTTAAGAAGATGTTCATATGATAGGATAGAAGATATGCCTATGTTTATGTCATATAGGTTGATTTTTGTTACGTTATGCTATGCCATGTATTATGCCATGCTACTACGTTTAAGCTTATACTATGTCTTATGCCATGCTAGGGAAGATTATTATGTTATGTTATGCCATGTTTCATGCTATTCTTAGAATGTTAGTATGATTATGTTCATGTCATGTCTCATGTTATGCTACGAATGTTCACTTATGTTTATGATCATGCCATGTCAAGGGTATGGTAAATATGATGATGTTTTATGTGCTTATTATGAAATGACGAATGTTTTAGTGAGTAGGAAAGAGTCTTATTAAGCCTGTGTGCTTATAGTCTTCTTTCCTTATACCGCAGATCATGCAAGGGGATAACGAGGAAGCAGCATGAGGGCCTGAAATATGTGTGTGATGGTGACTTGGCCCATGAAATCGAATGTGTTAACCGTTTATGCTAGGAACTTTATTTTTGCTACCTATATGCTCGAATAGTGACTTATGGAACTTTATGATAAGATGTCAAGTATGATATGATATGAACCTTATGGTATGATGTTAAACATGTTATGATATGATGTTAAGCATGACGTTCATATGTTAAGTTCCATGTCATTATATTAGGGATGGTAGTAGGGGCATGTATATGTAAGGTTTAAGTTATTCCGCTGCAGTATGATGTTACATGCCTTAAGTATGTCAGCGTAACGCCGCAATAGGGAAAAAAAAAGTGGGCGTTACAGCTATAGGGACTTACTTTCTATCTCTACCCTCTGGGCTTGTACTGGAATTGAATAACTGTTGTTATGTACCTGTACTAACAAAGAATATCATTTTAGTTTCATGTTTAGATAACAAAGGTTTTTCATTCATAATAAAGGACAAATGTTGTTCTGTTTATTTAAAGGATATGTTCTATTGTAGCGCACATCTGATGAATGACCTCTATATTCTAGACTTAGAGAGCCCTATCTATAACGTGAATACCAAGAGGTTGAGATCAAATGAGTTGAACCCAACCTATCTCTGGCACTGTCGCTTAGGCCATATAAATGAGAGTCGCTTGTCCCAGCTCCATAAGGATGGTTTGCTGGACTCATTTGATTTTGAGTCATATGAGACATGCGAGTCATGCTTTCTAGGCAAGATGACTAAGACTCCCTTTAGTGGACATAGCGAAAGAGCGACAGACTTGTTAGGACTCATACATAGTGATGTATGTGGCCCTTTCAATGTCGCTGCCAGAGGTGGTTACAGGTACTTCATCACATTTACTGATGACTTCAGTAGATATAGCTATGTGTATTTGATGACACATAAGTCAGAATCCTTTGAAAAGTTCAAAGAATTCAGAAATGAAGTACAGAACCAACTTGGCAAGAGTATTAAAATACTTCGATCAGATCGAGGTGGAGAATACTTGAGCCATGAGTTTCGTGACTACCTAGCTGAGTGTGGGATTCTATCCCAACTCACTCCCCCTGGAACACCACAGTGGAATGGTGTATCCGAAAGGAGGAATCGTACCTTATTAGATATGTTACGATCTATGATGAGTCACGCAGATCTTCCTATATCCTTTTAGGGATATGCTCTAGACACGGCAGCGTTCACACTAAACCGTGTTCCATCAAAGGCTGTCATGAAGACACCATATACGATATGGACAGGGAGGAGTCCCAAGATGTCTTTCATGAGGGTTTGGGGTTGTGAGGCTTACATACGATGTCAAGTCTCAGACAAACTGGGACCCAAATCTGATAAGTGTTATTTCATAGGGTATCCCAAGGAAACGAAGGGATACTACTTCTACATTCCTAGTCAGCACAAAGTGTTTGTTGCTAAGACTGGAGTATTTCTAGAAAGGGACTTTGTTTCTAGAAATACTAGTGGGAGTACGTTCAGTCTTGAAGAAGTTCAAGACATGGACAATAGCACTGAAGCCTTGATGGAAGTTGAACAGGAACCACAAAGTGTGGTGGTTGATGAGGTTGTTGCACAAGAAGCTGTGGAACAACAACCTGTTCATGTAGACCTACCTCTTCGCAGGTCTGATAGGGTACGTCGTCAGCCTGAGAGATACTCATTTCTCTTGTCTGACCATGATGACGTTATGCTCGTTGAGAACGAGCCTATCTCCTATCAGGAAGATGTGATGAGCCCAGATTCTGAGAAATGGCTAGAGGCCATGAGATCTTAGATGGATTCCATGTACACCAACTAAGTATGGACTTTGGTTGATCCACCTGAAGGGGTCAAACCCATTGGGTGTAAGTGGGTCTTTAAGAGAAAGACTGACATGGATGGACTTGTACATACCTATAAGGGTAGACTAGTAGCTAAAGGTTTCAAGCAAATTCATGGTATTGACTTTGATGAAACTTTTTCTCCAGTCGCGATGTTCAAGTCCATTAGGATCTTGCTTGCTATTGTAGCATACCACGATTATGAGATCTGGCAGATGGACGTCAAAACTGCGTTTCTGAATGGAAACCTCCTCGAGGAAGTGTACATGACACAACCTGAGGGTTTTGTAGATCCAAAGCATACTGGTAGAGTATGCAAGATGCATAAGTCCCTTTATGGACTAAAGCAAGCTTCTCGAAGCTGGAATCTTCGATTCGATGATGCAATCAAACAGTTTGGTTTCATCAAGAATGAAGATGAACCTTGTGTCTACAAAAGGGTTAGTGAGAGCACAGTTGTCTTCCTTGTTTTGTATGTAGATGACATACTACTCATTGGGAATGACATTCCTTCACTACAGTCTGTGAAGACTTGGTTGGGGAATTCCTTCTCAATGAAAGACTTAGGTGAAGCAGCCTATATTCTAGGCATAAAGATCTATAGAGATAGATCTAAGAGATTGCTTGGCCTAAGTCAGAGTACATACATTGATACCGTTTTGCAACGGTTTGCCATGCAGAATTCCAAGAAGGGAAATCTGCCAGTGTCACATGGCGTGAGTCTTTCGAAGACTCAAAGTCCCTCTTCTAGAGAGGAGAGAGACCGCATGAGCAAGATCCCTTATGCCTCAGCCAAAGGATCTATCATGTACGCCATGTTATGTACTCGTCCTGATGTCTCGTATGCTTTGAGCATGACGAGCAGATACCAGTCAGATCCAGGTGAACGTCACTGGATAGCAGTCAAGAATATTCTTAAGTACTTGAGAAGGACTAAAAAATATTTCTTGATATTTGGAGGCGAAGAGGAGCTAACTGTAAAAGGTTACAGTGATGCAAGCTTCCAAACTGACCAGGATGACTACAGATCGCAGTCAGGGTTCGAGTTTTGCTTAAATGGTGGCGCTGTCAGCTGGAAGAGTTCAAAGCAGGATACAGTTGCTGATTCTATAACAGAAGCTGAGTACATTGCTGCATCTGAGGCAGCAAAGGAGGCAGTTTGGATCCGCAAGTTCATTACTGAGCTTGGAGTGGTTCCTAGCATAGCCGACCCAGTACAGCTCTATTGTGACAACAATGGAGCTATTGCGCAGGCTAAGGAACCTCGTTCACACCAGCGGACCAAACACATACTACGGCGTTTCCATCTCATTCGAGAGATCATCGATCGAGGAGATGTGAAGATATGCAGAGTACCCACAGAGGCTAACATTGCAGATCCCTTGACCAAGGCTTTGGCACAGACCAAGCATGATGGTCACACTAGGTCATTGGGTATTAGATACTACAGTGATTGACACTAGTTCTAGTGGGAGATTGTTAGTGAGAGCCCTAGAGTCAATCATGTGATGGTTGTTGTATGGACTCATTGTATCATATTTCATATATATATATATAAAGACATTTGATTATGGTTATTATACTTACTTGTATTGGTGTCAAATAACTAAGTGTAATAACGTCCTTGGTAGTAGGTTCATATTTATATCAATCGATTGGTTGAATCGATAGTGAGATGATATAGAGAACACTACTCTTAATTATTCCTAGTCAAGTATTAACATTCAGGGACAATGTTAATGCATAGAGACTAGCATGTAGGTCAACACGATGACTTGATCTCACAAGTCATGGATATGAGATATCAAGTTGACACATGAGTATGCATTGGAGAATGTATATTGAATGACCCACCATGAGAAAGTATCATGGATCGTTATATGAGTGTCATATACTTTCTCATGTGACTATTAGTATGACTATTAGTCCTTAGACCTGAAGTCACCATAGTTCCCTACATAAGGAGTTATGTACTTTGGCTTCGTCAAACGTCACCCGTAACTGGGTGGACTATAAAGGCGATTACTGGGTATGTAACAAATTATGCGGAGGGATGTGAGTGATGTAGATGGGATCTATCCCTCCTATATGACGGGAGAGATATCATAGTCTTGATAGAGTGAGATCACTAAGTGCATGACCATGCCCAAATAAGGCAATATGAGATATTGAGCTTATTTGATTATAGTGAGTCTACTTGGAGTTCAAGACACATAAATTGATTGGAGGATGACACGGTCTATGCTTCATAGAAGATCAATCTAGATATCGACAATAGAAGGACATTGTCACATATTATGAAAGTCATAATTAGTAGTCACATTGGTGATGTTGGATCTCAACATTCTTGTAACTTGGGTAGCAATGATGTGTTGTTAGATACCGCTCATTGCTTATGTATCTAAGAGGTTAGAAGCATTGCCAACGTTACAAGAACCTATAGGGTCACACGCAAAGAACAAATAGATGGAGAAAAAAATGAAGTCAAGTTTGACTTGGCTAAATATGGAAAGTCCATAAAAGGCAAGTTTGACTTGACCCAAATCCAAATCAAGTTTGACTTGACTTGGTTCCACTTCAAGTTATACTTGACATGAGAGAAGAAATGGAGTCAAGTTTGACTTGACTAAATATGGAAAGTCCATAAAAGGCAAGTTTGACTTGACCCAAATCCACCTCAAGTTAGACTTGACTTATGCCACATCATGGTGATGAATTGGCATGGAGCCAACCATTGATGATGCTCCACATCATCAAGAGCATTAAGTGTGGATGCCACCTCATCAAGGAAGATTAATGGTCAAGTTTGACTTGACCAAAAGGCCACCTCACCTTGACTTGACCAAGTGATGACTTGGCTTGGTATTTGACCAATGATGATGCTCCACATCATCTCCAAAGGTTGTAACCCCCCATTTGAATTTGAATTCAAATTGAAAGGGGGTTATGGCAGGCCACATAATGGCCATTAATGGCCATTACGGCCACTTAATGGCCATTAATGGCCATTATGTGGCCGGCCACAAAGAGAAAAAACCAAGTGTTGGTTCCATTTTTCTCAAGGTGTGTCTTCTCTTCTTCCTCCTCCAAGTGTTGGTGTTCTTCTTCTTCTTCTCCTCTTGGCCGAATCCTTGAAAGGTGCTAGCACACCTAAAGGGTTTCCTCCATCCACTTTGTTCGCGTGGATACTTCTAGAGGGACAGCACTTGACGTCCTAGAGATCTGACATCCAAAAGGAGCGAGCTGGATTAAGCGTGGCACGCACCAAAGGTAAAAATGGTTTATCCCTCTTTAGATCTAGGAGTAGATCGAGTTTTGAGCATGAAATGAATACGTGATTTTTCGTTTCGGAATTTTTCTTCGCACGAGATCCATGGCTTTGGGTTCTCGGGGTTTCCGCGACGCGAAAAGGCAGTTTTCGCCGCCCAAAAAACCCAACAGNTGTTAAATACCAAATTTTTAGGGGCTAAATGGGGGAAAAATTCATAAATTAGGGACTTAGTTGGAATTTATTAAAGTTGGAGGGTTTATTTGTAAAAAGCCAAACCTATTAAACTTAGCCCTAAATTGCAGTTCCGATCAGTTCTGTTTCTTCTCTGGCCGACCCGCCCCCGCACGCAGCGAGTTGCTCGCCGCTCGAAACAGCCGCAACTCCTCCGACTTCTTCTCCTTCCTTCAACTTCTTCGTCTTCTCCGGCGCACACGAACGAGGCATCGCCTGGTCTCCTTGCTTCACGGTTCTCTCTTCTCCCTCGCGCCCCAAGCCCTAGCCGAGCGCCTCTTCCCTCAGCGCACACGAAGGAGAAGCCGAAACGTCTCTACCTTCGCTGATCGTCGGGTTTTGCCGACCAAGTATATTCCCTGGGTTTCATCGCCGGCAGAAATTTCCAAATGAAGTTCGCAGATGTTGCCTTCAACTCCTTAGGTTGAATGTGCCGGCAAACTCTGAATGGTTTCTGAGTTCACCTATTTTCCAACCACGTGCTAAAAGAGTGCCTACATAACAGTGGTGGTAATTCAGGTAAGGATTTGGGTTATTCCTATATAAACTTTGGATGTTGGATGTGGTTAGGGTTTGTAGTGGAATTGCCCTGGTTTGGCTGTGGATTTTAGCTTCTGTACATGCTCTGTTCTTGGACTAGTTTTCATGTGGTTTTGGGTTTGAACACTGCCGTAAGCAAGGAATGGTTGTCTGATGTGTTCTGTTCGGGTTTGTTTTTCACAGTTATGTGCTTTAGTTTTGGAAATTTACCTAGAATTGTAGATGAATAATGAGAATTATTCTTGATCAGTTTGATTAGTAGGTTTTGAGATCAACTTCTGGTATGGATTAGGTCTAAATCGAATTGGAGTTGTTCCTTGGGTTAAATTGTGTGTTTAAACTTATCACCTAATTTTGATAAGTTAAGTTAAGAAGGAACTCATGGTTGTTTAGATTTAATTAAACGGATTTTAGTAATTAGGGTTATATCCTAATTATGCTTGGTAGTTAATTTAGCTATTTTATTAATCTTATAAATAGCTAAACTTAGTCCTTAATTCAGGACGTTGATTTTGGACTCGCACGGTGGATCGTGGAAGGTTCTCTTCGGTTACGAACATCTACAATTATAAGGCGGGTATTTCTCCTTTGTACTCGAGTAGTTTCGTTTACCTTAAAGCATGACTATCTTATGTCTAGTAGGTTGCTTGACCTTGTTCTTTGTCGTTTGTTATTTTGCATCACCGTTGATACTTATTCTTCGTTGATCTTCGAGTATTCTCAAATTCGTATCCGTACAGTCCCTGTTGGTTTTCTGTTCTGTAAAGTACCGCTTGTACGTGAGTACTTAGAAGTCCATTGAACACAATTAGGTTTATTTGACATTAGAAATATCCTACCTAGTAGTGTAGGTGTATAATCGTTGGTTTTCGATTTCTGGTTGGTTGTATTGATGTATCGTATACTCGTTGGATTTTATTGCATCGTTGTTTCTCCGGTTGTTCGTGCATCGTATAGCATGCACCATATTTGCACGTTGCATACTAACGACTGTTGGACTTACATTTAGTTAAGCCGTCGTTAGTTATATTGTTGCTTGATGCACTCAACCACTTGTTGTCGTGGTAGTTGTTAGAGTGCGAGCATTTGTTCTGTTATGCCAAACAATGACACCCTCACCGTTGTTTTAGAGGGATATTAGAGCCGTTGGTGGCTCACCCTCACCGTTATTTTTCGAGGGATATTGTAGCTGTTGATAGCTCCTCCGATGTACCGTGGGTCTGGAGTGTGGACTCCCCAACATCCTGTCCACTCAACCACACCTTCTGTGGTATTTGTTGTTGGAGTGGTACAGTTGTCACAACTCTACCCACTCGGTCACACAGATGGGATGTGTTGACGGCTTGACTGGCGTCAGGGGTGACACATGTCATTGCATCATATGCATACGTATTTCTTTTATGCATTTGCTTGTGTTTGATGCACTTATATGAGCTATGGTTGTTGCACATGATTGACATGCATCTATATCCTGGTTTTATTGTTGTTGCGTTATTTTACACCTGTTTAGTTGTTATTCGGTTTTATATCTTGTTGTTTTATATATGTTATGCATGTTTAGGAAATCTTATGTTCCTTATGGACTGTATCCTGTTGGTTCTCTACTTATTGTACCTTTATTATGTCATGCTTATTGTCTACTCATATACCCGCAGAGTCCGCCCGGACTCACCACCCCTGCTTCTCTTTTTCTTTCAGATAGCAGGTAGTTGCGTATTACTTAGAGCCAGGAGAGGATCCAGTTGTCAGTTCTCAGAGTTAGTTATTTTTTCGTATTTGGTTTAGTTGTGTTGTTTTCAGTACTTGGTAAAGTCATATTTTATTGGTTATTGGATTTTGTCGTTATCAGAGACATTTGAGTTCTCTTTTGGATTGTAGTTTCATTTTATGTTTATGGTGGCTGAGCCACCCATTATCTTTTATTCTAGTATAAATTGCGTGGTTGTGTTTACTTCTATATATGTGATGCTAGCCGCATGTGGCTAAGCTTTTATGGTGAGATATATGTATTATTGCTCCATATTGTCCGCCGTACAGTGGAGATGTTGCCCGATTTTCGAGGAAGCATGTGCCTCTGGGGGCGTGACATTAACACGAGAGTTAAAGGGGATGCATCGGAAAGTTTTCTGGTGGAGCCCTCTCTGACGCTCAAGTCAGAACTCTCTCTTTTTCGGAGGACAACGAGGAATCAAATTTGCTATAATTCTGGAAGGTTTACCCCTTTTACCTAGGTGATAAGTCATCTTATATACCTGATGTCTTTCTCACACGTGTTCCCATGTTTTCCTCCACGTTCTTTAATTATCAGTTACTTGATAGATATTCTCTTTTGGTAACGGTCACTGTGATTATTAAGGCCTTAATTACCATGCGTTGCGAATAATAATTACCTGATGACTTTCCTGTTCTGGAAAGAGGAACGGATGCTTGAAGTCTGACTTTCTTATCCCTTCATTGATCTTTGAGCTCTACTCTCCCGAGTCAGTCTCGGAGTCTCATCTCCCGAGGTGACCTCGGGGCCTTCGTCCACTCTCCCGAGATAGTCTCGGGAGCCTACTTTCCAGTCTGACCTCGGGACACTAGTTTAGCGGACCCTGCCACATAGCTTCGCCGGGCAACGTGTCCACCCAGGGATGTTCATCCCTATCACAAGCCCCCCTCAAGTCTAATCGAAGGAAGTGTGACTGACTGATTAGGCTGGTGGCATGATGAGGGAAAGCTAAGTATCTGCAGGGCCTATATTACCATTCTTTCTCTCTTGATAACTTATCGGGTCCTAGGAATCGAAACATTCGTCCCTTGGCCCAAGACGGTCCTTTGAGTTAATCTAAGAGTCCTTGCGAGTTCCAAGGCACGATGATGATAGTTGTCCATCACCCATTAAAAGTGCATGGGGTATCTTAATGACGAGGGAGCATTCCAGCAAATATAATACTGCCATGTGGCAAGATTTTTTTACGTGATTTACCTATGATACGCTTAGTAGGGTCATACCAACCGACGACCATTAGAAAGGGTGATGCCACGAATTGGCAGTTATCACCGTCCACGTGTCGTGTCTCTATTCTTCGCATGAGAGCAGTTCCTTCCCTATAAAAGGGAAGGCGAAAGCGATCTTCCGTCTTCTTGCACCGCCGACTATTAGAGATTGTGCATCCTGTTTCTACCTACTAGAGTTTTCTTCCGCTAGGGCTTCTTCTTCACGCGTAAGTCCAGTTCACCTTCTATCTTCTTCTCCTTCTTTCATTCGAAGTTATGGGCAAGGAGGGAAAGGGGAAGAAAGACTAGGGTAGGAAGGAGAAACCAGAAGAGGAGAGGGCTTATCATTCGGAGTGGTACGAAGCCACTTTGTCTAAGGTTAAGTCCACCACCTTGAGAGCCGCTTGCGAGGCCTACAGCATTCCAGCAGAGTTGGAGGTTAAGGTTTCTAGTATCAACTAGTCCCCCGTAGAACCCCCTTAGGGTTTTACATTTTCTTCTTAGGGCAGGTGGAGTTCGATCTACGTTTTCCAATCCTTCCATTCTTCATGGTCATCTCCAAATACTTCGATGTGCTCTTGCATCAGATGACCCCAAATGTCTTTGTCCAGATGGGCGGGGCACTCATCCTTTTCAAATTGTTCAATATACCCTTGACCCCCCGTTCTTTCCACTGCTTTTTTCTTTCGAACTTAGCGTCTAGGGGAGCCTTCAGCTTCACCGCCCGTCCGACCCATAAGTTCATTAGTAGCCTTCCTTCCTCTCATAAGGGATGAAAGGAGCGTTTCTTCAATATTCAACTTGCTAAGCGCCCGTTTTGTCCAATACGCTGGCGCGAATATTTACCTTCTCCTCCAGACCTGGGTGATTTTTAGCGAGATCCGGGGTATTAGAGAGCCAAAAGATTTTGGCCGGGATGGAGTTCCATGGACCCAACCTGGTTTTATGCGAAGAACTTCTGTATTGGGCTGGGATCGACTCTAAAGTCACCCGTCTTAGCCCCAACCTCCGTAAGTGCACTATTTTATTAAGTACTTATCTATGCTAACTGACATTCTGTTGTTTGTGTTGCAGAGAACATTATGCTCTCTCGGGCCATTAGTAAGCTTCTCAAGTGGGAGCTTGAAGATGAACAGGCTTTGACCCCTGCTCCAACTTCCCTTCCTACCTTGGCCGAGCCTTCCGAGGGCTCTGAGCAGACTCAAGGTGAGGGGCTGACCACCATAAAGCCATCTGGCATTCAGGAAACCCCCTATCTCCTGTTCCTGCTGAGACGGGAGGCGGCGACGAGGAACCGCCAACCCAGGCTTCAATGTTGGCGACAGAGCCAACTGGTAAAGCATGCCCGCCTACTCACAGTACAAGTAATGTCTCCAGATTTTTAAGGCAAAGACCACGACTACTAGCTCGAGGTTATGAGTTGGGTAATTCTTTTCATGCATCTTTAACTGCTTGGACGCATATGTAATCACCCCGATTCTGTTGCATCAAAACAACCCCGAAGTCGAGCTTAGAAGCATCTCTATATAGTACATTGTCGCTTTGCCCGTCGAGTATAGCTAGTACTAGTGTTGTAGTGAAAGCTTGTTTCAACTGATCCAAGCTCCTCTGACAGACCGCTCCCCACTCATACTTAACATTATTCTTCGTCAATGCAGTCAGTGGTACTACAATACTTGAAAATCCCTTAATGAATTTCCGAGAATAGCCAGCCAAGCCTAAGAAGTTACGCACCTCAGTTGGATTCCTAGGTACAATCCAATTCTTCACAGCCTTTGCCATTGATGGATCCACCTCTATTCCTCTGTTCGAAACAATGTGGCCTAAGAAGGTCACCTTCTCTAACCAGAACTCACACTTGCTAAACTTGGCATAGAGTTTCCGACCCCGCGAGACTTCTAACATGGCTCTCAAGTGTTGCCTGTGCTCCTCTTGGTCTTTGGAGTATATTAGGATGTCGTCTATGAAGACAATGACAAACTGGTCCAGATACGGCTGAAATATACAGTTCATGAGATCCATGAAAATTGCTAGGGTGCTCGTTAACCTGAATGGCATCACCAGAAACTCATAATGCCCATACCAAGTGTTAGATCGTGACCATTTGCTAGAGGGGGGGGGGGTGAATAGCTTTTCTTCGATTCGTTATTCCTATGATGTTAGTGTGCATAAGCGGAAACAGTAATAACAAAACTAAACAACGCTAACACCAACCTTTTACGTGGTTCAGAGATGACGCTCCTACTCCACGGCTGTCCGTAAGGTGGACGATCCCTCGATCCTTCGGTGGATCACTCCCCGGATTCCCTCCGGCTAGCTCGTGTAGCTCCTTGTGGGTGGAGAAACCTTGCCACAATCCCGAACACACCTCTGAGCTCTTAGACTACTATTTAGCCTTTACCCAAAGCCAAATTCGTCAAGAGTCTCAGCTAAAACGAAGCCCTTTTAAATAGAGCTCACTTCTGTTTTGGCCGCTACCAATCGACTGCCCCAATTCAAATTCGACCGTTGCAAGCCCAATGTTCGAATTCTCAGCCACTAACAGTCGACTGGCCCCATAGCAGTCGACTGATGTTTCTATGGGGTTTACCAGTCGACTGCCCAATCACCAGTCGACTGCCCTACCTAGGTTTCCTTCTTGAGTACAATCCTCTCAGCACTCGACCCCTAGGATTTCTCGAGTACATTCCCTCAGCACTCGACCCCTCACAACTCAGCTGACTCTTCACCAGCAGCCTCGATCTATTGCCTTCGTACCCTCTTCGTCTTCGACCCTCGTCCCTCAGATGCGCACGCAAGCCCACGACTTGCCTCCATGCCATCCTTCACGTACGCCTCGAAGTCCGCATCCCTCGGCTCATCGTCCCTGCTATCCATGATCCGTCGGGTGCACACGAACCCACGACTTGCCTCCATGCCACCCTTCACTGTACCCGAAGCCATCTAACTAAGTCCATGTGTATCCTGCAAGACCTGCACACTCTATTACACATATCAAAACACAAGGGTAAACCTAACTTAAACTCATTGCTCAAATATTAAAACATATGGTCACTCCGAACCATAGATTGCCCCAACAATCACCCCCTTTTTGATATTTGGCAATACGTTTAAGTTAGGGAAAACAAATAGCAAATATGCATGGATCCTATCCCAAGGCATCCCCACACCTAACCTCCCAAGTTAGGAATTTTACCAAAATGGGCTTTTTTTAAAACCTCTCCAAGGCTCTCCCTACATTGGACTTACAAAGGTTTTTTAAAAACCCCTCCAAGGTCCCCCTTACGCTAACAATGGAGCAACAATGCTCCCCCTTTACTTAGGCTCTCCCCTAGACCTAGGATTTCCCGCAAAGGCATGTTTGGTTTTCCACTTAAACCCAACACTTCTCCCCTTTTGCCATACATAAAAAAGACTTCGATAATTTCTCCCTTATTGGATCTTTTAATCTCTAATGATCATACACAAAGTGTACTAACCCCCCATACACTTGTTTTATATCATTTGGACACTTTTTAATTGCTGAAATCCCAATTCAGCCATTACCAGTTGACTACCCCCTGGGCTAATCAACTGACACTCTGAAAAACCAATTTTCAGCTTTCTGAAACCAACTTCTGAAATGCATCAGAAATTCTATAAATCATCAAAAATTTTCAAATTTTGTGGAGAGGTTTGTGGTACCCATACCTACTTAGGAAAAATACATCCACCCATGTATCTATCACCAATCCCAGGATTGACACAAAACCCAAAACTACCTAATAGTTCAATTAAACCTTGACCTAATGTCCTAGTTTTGGTTTCCTCTTGATGTCTTTGCCCATACCAATCCACAATGCATCCCTAGCATTAATTTATATGGTATTTACACATCAAAAATTTGTTGGATCGAGAGAACCGATAGAGGGGGGGTGAATATCGGAAAACGTTCGGATTTAGGGATAGAGAAATTGCACAGCGGAAATTAAAACACAACACACGAACACGAGTAGTTTTACTTGGTTCGGAGCCTGGGTCGACTCCTACTCCAAGGCCCACGATCGTTGATCGTTTACTTTGGACAATTCTATATGAGGCGCAAAAGCAGTTTACAAAGATTGATTACAGAATAAGTGCAGTAAATTAAAATTCAACTCTTCTTTACCGACGTCTGGAGTAGATGGTATTTTCTGAGTGGGAGGACGTCGTCGGCGCTTGAGTCTCGTGTCGAGAGGTTTTCGGAGCAGAGCGCGGGAGCAGAAGAGCGTAGAAGCGTTGACTGAAATTGTTGCTCTGAAGCCTTGGTTCGAGGGTCCTTTTATAGGGCCTGGGGGCGCCCGGGACGTCGGGGGCGCGCCCCCCCCCCCCACGTGTCATCCGATCCGCCTCGGTCTCGGTCAGCTTCTGATCCCTTTACATTCGGGATCAGCTTTGACCGGGGCGCCCGGAGCGCTCGGGGCGCCCGTATTGACCGGGTCAAAGCTTATCCCTTGGCTTCGCTGGCTTCTGGTTCGTAGGCTTGCACTTGGGGGCGCCCGGGACGCTGGGGGCACCCGGGAGCACGTGGGCGCCCCACCCAGCAGCTGTTCGAAGCCTTCCTTATTTACATTGTTTTGTATGCACCTTGGGGGCGCCCGGGACACTCCGGGCGCCCTACTCAGCCATTGCCTCACTCCTTTGAGGCTCTCTGAGCTGCAGACACTCGTTCCTTTGGTCCTGCATCCAGGGTTAGTCCAAAACAACATAAAATAATAATGTGTTAGTTTATACAACCTTAGCTGTCTTTGTTCTGACTTTGGGTCTCCAAAATGGAGCCCTAGGTCGAACCGACGCCTACTGTTCCCTCGACGGGGAACGCGTCCTCACCTATTCCTCTCGGGAGAATGTACCTGATGTCAACCGCTCCTCTGGTTGGACTTTTGCCTCGCGGTCCTTCGCCAGGTCTTGGATGCCGAGCTGTCCTTCGCCCGGTGCCTAGCTGCCCTTCGCCAGGTCTTCAGTCCCAAGCTGTCCTTTGCCTGGCGCCTAGCAGTCCTTCGCTAGGACTTTTTACCCTGGCATTCCTTCGCCAATGCCTAGTAGTCCTTCGCTAGGGCTTTTTACCTTGACATTCCTTCGCCAGGTGCCTAGCAGCCCTTCGCTAGGACTTTGTTTCCTGGCAGTCCTTCGCCAGGTGCCTAGCAGTCCTTCACTAGGACTTCTTTCTGCACACTCAAGAAACATAGTTAGATCACAAACAATACTTAACTTTGAATCCTTTGCCAATATCAAAACAAGGTTCGATATGGTGCTTCCTGCACCAACAAAATTAACTTCTATACTTTATGACCCCAATGTCATATTTCCATGCATGAAACTCAAATCTAATGTGCCAAAACCCAATGAATTGAGACTCTAATCCATCTCCAACTCTTTTGACACACTCCATGGTCCATCTAGACCTCCGAGAAACACCTCCCGAGATCCATTCACCATGGATCCCAAAGACTCCTAGAGCTCCCCCTTGAGCTCTTAGCCCTAGCCACCTCCCTAGGTGACTCAACAAATACTAGACCACACCGATATACCCCCGGTGACTCTTGGCCTACAAACATAACATTCTTAACCGTAGACACATTGTCCTTGGTTAAGTTCTTCCTTTTGCTTTTAAATGATACCCCCTTGTTATTTTTGGACTTCCCCTCCTTGCCATAATTATATGCTACCCTAGCATATTTCTTTCTATTGGCATTGAAGATCTTAGATCGGTATCCCACTCCCGATCTATGATTGTTGGGTTTTAAACCACCCAACACCATACCTAAACTCTTAGATCCAATAGTGAATTTATCTAGGATTTTCTCTAACCTATCAAGTTTTTTCCTCAAAGCTTGATTTTCCCTTTCTAGGTTCTCAAACCTAGAATCAACATGTCCCCCTTGGACATTCCTAGACCTACCCACATTTTCAGGCATATGTCTCCCCTTCTTGGGATTTTTGCCTTGATCCTTAGGTCTACAGGTCTTGGATTTATCATGATGCATGACTTTCCTAGGATTTTGATCTACAATATTAACCCTATTTTTATCATGATATTTAAAGCCAAAATTATGCATGGATAAATAATTAACCTCATTTCTAACATGCATGGAGGAGTTTAAATTTTAATTATATTTAAACTTAAAGTTAGGGATTACCTTCATTACCCTTGTAGCTCTCCCTTGATGTGAGTTTTTCTTCTTTTCTTCTTTTTCCCATCTTCTCAAATGCTCTCCTTTTCTTGGACACTTGGTGTGATAATGCCCTACCTCTCCACAAGTGTAGCACCTAATGTGCTTCTTCTCCTTCTTTTCCCTACGACCCATATTAGTTTGAAAATGAATTGACTCGGGTTTAGGGTTTACCTCCTTCTTACCCAATGGACACTTGTCCTTGTAGTGTCCTCTTTTGTTGCATCCAAAGCAAATAATGTGATCTTTTGTCTTTGCTTTGGTGGAGGCGGGAGCTTCTTCTTGCTCCGGTATTGAGGATGGTTCTTCCTCCCCCTCAATCCTTGAAGTGGAGACTTCTTCTATTTCTTCTTCACTTGAAGATGTAGACGATTCAACTCTCTCCTCTTCTCCGAATGTTGAATTCGACTCACCTTCAAATTGACCCTTTTCTTTGGACTTTTCTTCTTCTTGTCCTTGTGTCGAATTCTCATGTAGAGCTATTATCTTCCTCCATAGCTCATATGCATTCTTGTACTCTCCTATATTTGACACAATATGTGAAGGTAATAAATTCAATATAATTCTAGCGACCTCCTTATCCGCCTCCGCTTCTTCCGTTTGACTCTTGGTCCAATACCGAGGTCAGAGGCACTTTCCCTTCTTGTCCGTTGTAGCTTCAAATGGAACTTCCAGTGCCATCCAATGATCCCAATCCATTTGGAACCATGTCTCCAACCACTTCCTCCAATAATTGAAATAATCTCGATCGTATGGAGGTGGAATCCTAGTATCCCATCCCAGTGGACCTTCCGATTCCATCTTCCTCTAGCTTGTGCCCTTTTGGCGGTTATTCCAACAAGAGCGGACCTTCGCTCTGATACCACTTGTTAGATCGTGACCGTTTGCTAGAGGGGGGTGAATAGCTTTTCTTCGATTCGTTCTTCCTACGATGTTAGCGTGCGTAAGCGGAAACAGTAATAACAAAACTAAACAACGCTAACACCAACCTTTTACGTGGTTTGGAGATGATGCTCCTACCCCACAGCTGTCCGTAAGGTGGACGATCCATCGATCCTTCGGTGGATCACTCCCCGGATGCCCTCCGGCTAGCTCGTGTAGCTCCTTGTGAGTGGAGAAACCTCGCCACAATCCCGAACACACCTCTGAGCTCTTAGACTACTATTTGACCTTTACCCAAAGCCAAATTTGTCAAGAGTCTCAACTAAAACGAAGCCCTTTTAAATAGAGCTCACTTCTGTTTTGATCGCTACCAGTCGACTGCCCAATCACCAGTCGACTGCCTACCTAGGTTTCCTTCCCGAGTACAATCCTCTCAGCACTCGACCCCTAGGATTTCCCGAGTACATTCCCTCAGCACTCGACCCCTCACAACTCAGCTGACTCTTCACCAGCAACCTCGATCTGTTATCTTTGCGCCCTCTTCATCTTCGTCTCTCGTCCCTCAGTTGCGCACGCAAGCCCATGGCTTGCCTCCATGCTATCCTTCACGTAGGCCTCGAAGTTCGCGTCCCTCGACTCATCGTCCCTGCTATCCATGGTCCCTTGGGTGCACACAAGCCCACGGCTTGCCTCCATGCCACCATTCAACGTACCCGAAGCCGTCCAGCTAAATCCATGTGTATCCTGCAAGACCTGCACACTCCAATACACATATCAAAACACAAGGGTAAACCTCACTTAAACCCTTTGCCCAAACATTAAAACACATGGTCACTCCGGACCATAGATTGCCCAACACCAAGTCCTGAAGGTGGTCTTAGGAACATCTGCTTCCTTCACTTTCAACTGATGGTACCCTGATCGAAGATCTATTTTTGAAAACACTGCCACTCCCTGTCATTGGTCAAACATCAATATAGAATTCCACCTCTCGCTCAGGGGGAATGTTGACCACGTCGTCAGGGAAAACATCAAGAAATTCCCTAACAACCTCTACTTCCTCCGGTCAGGAACGATCTACAACTGGAGCTATAATAATATGAACTAAGAATCCCCGATATCACTTGTTGGAACTTGGATGGCTAGAGAGGGGGGGTGAATATAGCCAGACACGAAATTCTCTTTCACTTTGACAGATTCTGCACTTAGGGTTAGTAGCACAGCGGAAGCAATACAAAACAGAGATGCAGTAACTAAACCCTAAACTAAGCACAAGCACAAAACGCTAACAAAGAGGATTTACAAGGTTCGTGGATAACTTGCCCCTACTCCTTGGCATGCCCTTAAGGTGGATGATCCCTTGATCGTCGACAGATCAAGCCCCGGAAAATCCAGATAAAATGCAATCTCCTTCTCGGTGGAGTAACCTCTCCACAGCATTTCAACAGGAATAAAGTATTAAGCATAATAAAA
The DNA here is from genome assembly GCA_024364735.1 of Boesenbergia rotunda. Lineage (NCBI taxonomy): Eukaryota > Viridiplantae > Streptophyta > Magnoliopsida > Zingiberales > Zingiberaceae > Boesenbergia > Boesenbergia rotunda. Next base: position 110,658 of record JAGFNQ010000433.1, on the reverse strand, counting down.
CACAAGAAGGGATCTTACTGAGCACTTAGAACCGCAAGACCACAAGTGAACTCCTCACCGAGCTCCACCCAGCACAGATCTCACACAAGAACACCCTGCTCTTCATGTCTTCTTGCCGATGGACTCGCCAAACTCCTTGTTTCTTCCAAGTGCTCAAGTATCAGAAGGTTGCTCAAGATTCACAGTTGCTTGCACAAGAGATGGATCAAAGTTGTCGCAAGAACTCAAGAGTTGTAGCAGCAAGAAGAGTTGAATCAAGAATTGTTGTCGAGACTTCTTAGCCACTAAGCTCTTAAGTCTCTGCTCACTGATCCCAGGTCCCAGGCACGCCTCTGCAGCTCCCAGTTGCTCACCAGCTTCTTTGCAACAGCCTCAGCTATCCTGACCACCTCTGGACTCACTGAACTCTCCAGCCAAGCCCAGGTCAGCTCGTCAGCTTCCTGCCGTTGCAAGCTCACGCCATCAGTTGTGACTTGAGAAGAAGAAACAAACAAACCTGCTCCAAGGAAAGACTCCCATTGACCCTCCTTGAGTGTTTGAATCCATCCCTGTCACCTGCACACTTAATCAGAGGTTTAGCAAATGAAATCAATGTTACATCAGTGATAGCAGAGAAAATCAGAACGAAATCGGAATGCAATCAGACGTCTGACACCGCTTTTGAAATAAAGCTGTCAGCGACTGATCGGTCACCGGACCGATCAGGGTGACTCCTGATCGGTCACCAGACCGATCAGGATGGGCTCAGACCGATCAAGCTCCAACCTGATCTGTCCCCAACATGTAATCAGAAATCGCGACTTCTTCGTGATCGATCACCAGACCGATCCACCCCTTCTCAGAGTGATTTCTCAGCTTCGCAGTCCAAACCTCCTGATCGGTCACCAGACCGATCAGGGTGTGGCCTGATCAGACTGGTAACCGATCAGACCACTCTCTGACCGAACAGGCTCCAGCCTGATTGGTCGTAGTGAGGAACTCGCGACAATTGATCGTTGACCAGAACGATCTGAATAGTATCCCTGATCGGTCACCAGACCGATCAGGAGCCGATCAGTAGGCTTCCAAACTCACTGTATGCTCCCTGATCGGTCACCAGACCGATCAGGAGTCGAACAGTAGGTTTGCCAAAGTCACTGTAAGCTCCCTGATCGGTCACCAGACCGATCAGACATCGCTGGAACAGTCACCAGACCGATCACGAGGGAACTCCGTGCCAACTTCCCTGATCGGTCACCAGACCGATCTAGGCAGGGGTAAACCCACTCTAAATCAAGAGAACTGGCTCCCAGCCTCCCCTGACTCGTGCTCAATCCCTCGGACCAAGATTCCGTGCTCAGTTTCACTTACGGGGACTTCAACCTAGCCCTCCAAGCTAGGACCTGACTTCACTCACCAGGATTTCAACCTAGCCCTCCAAGCTAGGACCTGGCCCTCCAAGCCAGGGTTTCATCAACCTAGCCCTCCAAGCTAGGTCTTGACCCTCCAAGCCATGGTTTCATCAACCTAGCCCTCCAAGCTAGGGCTTGACCGTCCAAGCCAGGGTTTTATCAACCTAGCCCTCCAAGCTAGCACCTGACCCTCCAAGCCAGGGTTTCATCAACCTAGCCCTCCAAGCTACGACCTGGCCCTCCAAGCCAGGGTTTCATCAACCTAGCCCTCCAAGCTAAGACCTGACCCTCCAAGCCAGGGTTTCATCAACCTAGCCCTCCAAGCTAGGACCTGACCCTCCAAGCCAGGGTTTCATCAACCTAGCCTCTAAAGCTAGGTATGCCTAGTCCCCGACCAGGACTTAATCTCAATCCTCTCATTAACCTAAACTAAAATCGATGTGAACACCAAAACAACAATCTGGGTCAGACTGCATCAACAATCTTCCCTTTTTTGTTGTTTGACAATCCGATTTTAAGTTTAGGAATTTGAATTCAATTATCTCAAATTTCAAAATTGTAGGAGAATCAGGATCCTCCCCCTACAATCGTTAAACTCATCATAGTCCTAAACTTAACCAACCTCACTCTCCCCCTTTGTCATACACCGAAAAGGGTGTAGACGGGTTGTTAAGTTTAAAATTCTCTCCCCCTCAACCCTAGGGGTTCTCCCAAAACAATAAAGAATAGAATTGAATTTTGAAGGCATATAAAACCATGTGATAAAGATAAAGCAGAATATAGCAATCACATGCATCATATGAACACGGAATAGCAATAAACTAGCCATAAGCAAGGAGTAGCAAGGTATACATAGAATCAGTCATAAAGTTAGATGCATAGGACTGCATCAAAGCAAAGTCAAGAACTACACCAAGTCATAACAGTGAAATACATCATCAAGTCAGAACCGGCAAACTGAGAAGCATCAATCGTCAACGGGGTCGTCGTCAGAGGTATCATCAATATATATGAAACTCCCTGGTGCTGTGCTGCTGGATGGCGCAACTCCAGGAAACGTATGTTGGCGCCACTCCTCGTACCAGGTCTGCTGCTGGGACCGAATCCGAGAGACGTCAGACTCTATCGCCAGTATCGTCAGACTCTATCCCAGAGACATACTCCTGATCGGTCTGGTGACCGATCAGGCAACCTCCTGATCGGTCCGGTGATCGATCAGGTATCAGAAATTTTTCTGATACGATCTGAAATTTCAATTTCAAACTCCCTATCGATTTTTGATAAGATCAGATGAAAATTATCGATCTTGGAAGTGATCCCTTGTCTATAATTGATCCCTGAACAAGGATCAAAGGTCCTTATGGATTTAACAATCAATTTGCTTCACCCAAGTGAAGTCAAATTCAAACACAAACAATCATTCAATGTTTAACCAAGTTTGTATCAAAATAAAGTCTCCAATCAAGTTTCCTTAATTGGAATGTCCAAATATGATCATGGAGCCAAATACACATATGTTATGCATTGGTTTTCTCCATACTTGGTCAACTTAATGATTGTTATCTCGTCAACCTAATTTCTCAAGGGATGCATTAATATTTTGAGTAATTAGGTTGATCCTAGCATCTCACCACATTTCTAGCAAACAAAAACGTTTTGGTAAACCTTATAGTTTGTGTGAGATGTCCCCAAGTTACCCAATTGTTCCCAACAATGTGAAATGATCATGAAGGGTTTTGAATGCTTTTTAATCCTATGAAGCACGACACATTCCCAATTCCCTTCGTAAGAAACTAAATTCATTCTCGGGGAGTAGTTTAGTGAAAATGTCCGCTAGATTTGATTTTGACTCTACATGTGAGAGTACAATATCTCCTCTAGCAACATGATCTCTAATGAAGTGGTGACACACTTCAATATGCTTGGTCCTAGAATGATAGACTGGATTCGTTGTTAGGCTTATCGTGCTAATGTTGTCACACAACACTTGCACACCCTTATAGCTTAATCCATGGTCCTCTAGTGTATGAATCATTCACAATAATTGTGACACACTCTCTCCCATGGCGATATATTCTGCCTCGGTCGTGGAGAGAGCAACACAATGTTGCTTTCGACTTGACCAACTAACTAGTGATGATCCTAAGAATTGGCAACCCCCACTCGTGCTCTTCCGATCCAACTTGCACCCAGCATAGTCGGAATCGATGTAGCCAATTAGGTCAAATGATTTGGTACGGGGGTACCAAAGACCAACTCCAATTGTGCCCTTAAGGTATCTCAAAATTCTTTTAACAGCAATTAGATGAGAATCCTTGGCACAAACTTGATACCTAGCGCACATACCCACAGCAAAAAGAATATCAGGTCGACTAGCTGTGAGGTATAGCAAACTACCTATCATGCTCCGATATTGAGTCAGATCAACAGGTTTACCACTCTAATCATTTTTTAATTTTGTGTTTGTAGCCATGAGAGTGGTTACCTCTTTAGAATCACTCATGTTAAATTTTTGGAGCATCTCTTGAGTATACTTTGATTGGTGTACATGGATTCCGTCCCGGGTTTGTTTGATTTCGAGTCCAAGGAAGAAAGTCAACTCTCCCACTAGACTTATCTCAAATTCACTCTCCATGTGTCTAATAAATTCATTCAAATATCCCTTATTTTTGAGCCACAAATTATGTCATCGACATATACTTGGGCTACAAATATATTGTTACCATCTCTCCGTAGAAATAGTGTAGGGTCTATTTGTCCTCTGACAAAGCCTTTTTCAATAAGAAATGTCGACAATCTTTCATACCAAGCCCTAGGAGCTTGTTTAAGGCCATAAAGCGCCTTCTTGAGCTTGAACGCGTGGTTTGGGAATTCGGAACTCTCAAATCCCGGAAGTTGTTTGACATAGACCTCTTCTCTTATTAAACCATTTAGAAAGGCCGATTTGACATCCATTTGATATAGTTTGAAGTCACGGTGAGCTGCAAATGCCAACATCAACCGGATGGACTCTAATCGTGCCACGGGAGCATAGGTCTCATCGTAATCAAGGCCTTCAACATGACTATAGCCCTTGGCTACTAAGCGTGCCTTGTTTCTCACGATTTTTCCCTTATGGTTCAATTTGTTTTTGAAGACCCATTTGGTTCCAATAATGGTGGTCTTCTTAGGTCTAGGGACTAAGTCCCAGACTTGACTTCTTTCGAATTGACCTAGTTCATCTTGCATGTCAATGATCCAGTCGGGATCATTTAATGCTTCGTCAATTTTTCTAGGTTCAATTTCGGAAATTAGGGCAACTTCATTAGCCTCATTCCTAAAGAATGATCTAGTCCTAACCCCATGATGGATGTCACCAACAATTTGGTCTTGGGGATGGCTAGAGGCTAACCTAGTTGTCCTTGGTGTTGGTGGTGCTTCTTGGATGGTGTCACTAGACACAGGCTCAGCCTCAGGATCTGGCTGATTGATAGATATCATTTTGTTGATTATTTTTATTGCTAAAATCCATGTTTGACCTATGTTTTTATTGCTTAATTGTGAAATTACCCTAGGTTTTAGAACTTACTCTTATTTTGGACTTAATTGCAAATTTACACATATTTGAATTATTTGGCCACTAAATTCTTGATCTATTTTTGTAGGCATGAAAGGTTCATGGAACTAGGACATACTGGGTCAAACTTCAGTCGGAAGTGACCCGGATCGAGTTATCAAGCTTCGGATTAATCCGGGCCGTTCGATTCAGAAGCGGCTAGATCTGAGCCATCCGGGACCATCTGAAGCAATCCGAGCTAGGGTTAGGGTTGATCAAGCATTCTGATCAAGATCTGAAGGTTTCATCCCAATCAGAGCTAAATCAACCACTGGATCAAGCTCGGAGGGCTCTAGATCGTCCATTCAAAGATTAGGTTGATCTGGACCATCCGTTGCACATCTGGAGGATCCGAGCTACCACGAGGCAGATCTTGACCTCTGATCAACATCCTCAAAGTTTGACTCAAATCAGAGAAAGATCAACCGTTGGATTTCCTCAAATCAATCTGAGCCGTCCAATGCTAATTACTTAAGGAAAATTCACCCGCAGCTTAGCCTTCGTCGCGTCTCCACCGCAGTTTCCATCTTCTTCGCGTGTTCTTCATTCCTTTAGCTATTTTCTTCAATCCGAGGGGCGCGACCACCTCCATTCTTCATTAGATCAAGTTCGAGGTCACCGGGGAGAGTAATCGGTGGAGTTTCAGCTCGGAATTGGGCAAGAACAGGGCTGAGTGAGGGTTTCCTCGGCTCTGTATTTGATAGCTTCGATTTCAGTTTTGTCAAGTTCTACATCAATCCAAGCCATCTGGAGGGGTTCTCGGACAAGCTTGGATCATTCCCGCACCTTCATTTCAATCAGACAAGGCTGAATTGAAGAATTCGATTGGGTTTCCCTCTTGAACAGAGTTCGAGCTAGATTCGACTACTGATTCAATTCCTCAGTGAATTGCTGAGCTTAGGGGTTCGAGGCCAGCCCTTGCGTGACGAACAAGAAGACCTTGAGCTAATGGAGTGATTGGGGTTTAGATTTCTTATTGCATTTTTGATTTGTAGCTGTAATTTCAATTTCTGCTGTAGTTTCATTCCTGAATTTATTCAGCTGCTGTAATTTTCTTGTATGGACCGTTTCTTTCTCAATTGGAGGCTCATCCTTGAGTGGCAGCAAGGATTCGAGAGCTGAGATGAGAGATTGAGGTTTTGCTTAGTTGAATTCCATTGCAATTAGCTGTAATTTTCAAATTTTGCAGTGTTTGTTTCTGAATTTTTGTATCAGCTACATTAGGTTCAGTTTTGAATTGTTTCTGCTTAATTAGTGGTTCGAATTTGTTCTTTCAGTAGTTAGCTAGCTTATTTAGTTAATACTTCATTTAATTTCAATTGCTTTACAATTTCCTACTTGCGTATCAGTTTGTGCAGCCCGTATCAGCCCTGTTTTCTCCATTTTCAACTTAGTTTCTGAATTTTTGTAGCCTCTTTCGAATTCAGTTGTGTTTAGTTTATTCCTTGCAATTGAAGACAACCTTTAGTGTGTTAATTCATTAGATTCGAGTTTGTTTCTTATTCAGCTTCATTTCTGAATTTTCAGTTCATGCGTTCTTGTGTTTCAACTCAGATTTCTGCAATTAGGCAGTTTTTATGTTTTGCAGTTTTTCAGCCTTCAGTTTCAGAAATTGCATCGAGTGAGCTATAGTTCTAGGAATCTTATGTGGACATTAGCTTGGTGAAATCGAATTTAGTTGTTTTGTCGGGTTTTAGCATCCAATTAGTTTCTGAATTGCTACACATTAATTCTGAATTTCTGCACATCCATTGTTCAGAAATTCAGCCTTTTAACCTGCATCGAATTCTTGTTGCATCCATAGTTTGATCCTGCAGAAATATGAATCATATTGGAACTGATCAGTCTGATATCTGCACATCAGTTTTAGTGCATCAATGAATGGTTACTGAATTTGTGTCCCTGCTTCCAAAATTTATGCATTCATATCATCACTGCATTTCTGCAATTCTAGTTCTATTTCTGCAAGAATTGATTGATAAATGTCTACATTGAGTGTTGGTGTACATTAGCTCTTCAAGATCAATTTTGAAAGGTTTCATTTTGTGCCCCTTCAATTCGAATTTGGCTTGTTTGTTTTTGCTCTGATCTGTAGCTGAATTTCTACACTTTGCCCTGCTTTTTGACATTCATTTCAGCCCTATGATAGGACAATCTGAGTGAGCAGTTTTTGACTTGAATTTCTTCATCTACTCTAGCAAATTTATTCACTGATAGCCTAGCTTTCTAGCTGATCCGATCAGTATAATTCTAAGCTGTCAGTGACAGATTTGCCATTTAGCATAGGATTCTTTTGGCACATTCAGATTTCCTCTTCTTTGGTATCAAGTTAAGTTCAATTTTGGCACTTTGTATCAAACAAGGTCTCGGTATTAATTGGTATCAAGTTATCAGGTAGTTTTAGTGTGCTATGGTTACTGAAATTACCTAGGCTTGAATTCGGCCATTTCTAAAATCTCTTTGTGTTTGCTTGCTTCCAAAAATTGTAACTAGTGTGTTAAGCTGGTTTGTTTCCGAAAACTGCATCTATCTATTTGCTTAGCCTCTGTTGCATTTGAAATGAGATTGGTTTTCCAAAAATTGGTTGAGTACCTTGTTTGATTCGGTTTTCCATTGGTTGAGCTCATTGGTTGTCATATCTAGTTTAAGTTGCTTGGTTCAGTTTCCTTCTTTCTTTGTGCTTTCATTGCAATTTCATTTCCGAATTGCAACCCAAACCTAAATCACATTCGAAACCCAAATTCACAAACGACACATAAATACAAGCACGAATCACACAACATCAACTAGTCCCGAGGAAAAATACGACCTGTGGCCTCTTTACTATATTTTCATATTTTGATTGCAAAAAGAGTTTCCAGCATTTTATTTATAAATTCTAAATTCTGATGGATCCATATTCGTGACAACTTTAACCTAGTATTTTGGGTCCGTCAAATTTTCGGCGCCGTTGCCGGGGAAGCAACTAGTTGATTTGTTTGATTTTTGCTTGTGTACTTATGGGCATATCATTTGATTCTATTTTCTTTTGATTTATTTTTTGTATACGGGTGCTGCCATTTTTTCTTGTTTGTTTTGTGACAGGACTGCCAGCTCAAAATGTTCTCATCTACTTACCGGCAGCCACCACAGCAATTTCAACCACAATTCCAGAATTTTCAGCATCCGAATGATCAATTTCAGCAACCAAACCAGTTTTTTCAGCCTTTCCAAAATTTCAGCAAATCAGCCAAATTTCCAGCCACCAACTCAGAATGGGCAGCCACAATTCCAGGGTTTTGAGCCCCAAATTCAGCAATTTCAGCCCAACTTTCAGCTACCTTATCAACAAGATCAATTACTTTTTCAAGGAATTCAGCAAGGGTGTGTAAATAATCAGAATTTTCAGCAACCACCCTTCCCTCAAGTCCAACCAAACCAAGGATTTCAGCATCTTAACCAAAATTTCCAGCAGCCTTTTGTAAGTTTTCAGCAAGGAAATAATCAATTTCAGCCTCAACCTCAGCCATGGCAGCAAGAATTTCAACCCATACAGAATTTTGAACAACATTTTCAACATTCACAGCCATATGATCAAAATTTTCAATTTCAAAACCAGAATTTTCAGCCCTATGATCAGAATTTCCAAAATCAAAATTTTCAGCCATCTCCATCAAGTTGTGAGCCAAGTTTTTAGCAGTTAAATCAGTCATTTCATCCATTTGAGCAGCCCTAACAGTTTCCATTTCACAATGCACAGCCTCCTCTTGGTCTTCAGCAGCCTTATGTTACATTTCAAGACCAACAAGAGTTCCACACTAACCAAGGAGGCTTTGAGAATCCTGATTGGAGTGAGGCTCTACAACAAAGAATGATGGAGATGCTGCAACAAATCATACAAAGTCAACAAGCAACAATTAATCACATGAATCAAATACAAGCTCAAAGATTAGCACAATCAGATGAATCTACAGGTGTAGGGGATTGCACTGAGCCCCAGGAATCACCCATTCCTACTGATTTAGAGGCACTGGAGGAGATTGATAGCAGGACTTGTGATAGTTTTGAATTCAATTCTGAAACTTTACAGGATCATTCTATACTTTTATCTTATGATGATTTAGTTGTTAATGATCCTAATTTTTCTAATTTGGTTGATACAGGAATGGTTGAGGGAACATGCATGGGAGATGATTCCATAGGTGTAGGGGATTGCACTAAGCCCCAGGGGCCACCACAATTACCAGAAAGTGTAGGGACTTGCATGGTGGAAGCAAGAACCCAAGGATCACCTGCTTTAGTTGAGTGTCCACCAGAACCTGAACCTGAAGTGGAACAATTACTTGACCAGGAGGAGAACACGGATACATCTACTCTTGTAGAACCTCCAGGTATTTTTCAGCATGATCAGGTAAATACTCCTCCTAATTTTTCTGAAAATTGCATAGAGGTACCTCAAATTAATTTTATTGTTTGAGATATACTTAGGGATGCATCTCTTGTAGAATTTGATTGTGAAAAATTGAGTGAGGTACCTAGTGTTGAATTTGCTGAATTTGAAGCATGTGGTGATACATATCATGAAAATGCTAACTGTGAAAATTTTTTAGAAGTGCCTAGAATTGATGTTGATTTTTGTGATGAGCCACTGGATGCAAATTTTGTAGAAAATAATTGTGAAAAATTCATTGAGGCACCTAAAATTGATTTTATTGGCTGTGACACATTGCTTGATACATCCTTGATGGAAAATAATTGTGATATTTTTATTGAAGTGCCAAAAATTGATTTTATTATTTGTGATGAGCTACTGGATGCAAATTTTGTAGAAAATAATTGTGAAAAATTTATTGAGGCACCAAGAATTGATTTTATTGGACATGATGCAGTTTTGGATACATTTCATGCAGAGACTGAATATTATTTTATTTCTTTCTGACCTTGCACGCTTGAGAGAGGTATTACATTGTTTTGCAGGGTCGAGAAGACTTCTGGAGTGGGTGCTCCATCTGAGCAGACTTCAACCTCCTGGAAGGACTTCTAAAAGGCATCAAGAAGGAGGAGATGATTTTACTCTAATTCGAAGCACTCCACCTCTTACATGGGTCTTGGACCTAAATCGCCTTCGGCCACCGGAGCAAATTTTTGTAAAGTTCAAGTGTGGGGGAGTCCGAATTCTCTCAGCCACCCATGTTCCCCCACTACCACGATGGAGGCTACTTCTGGATAGACTCCGTCCACCAGAAATAAAGGGGAGATTGTTCTTTCTTGTATTTTCTTTTATTGCATTTTTCACTTTTAAATTGAGTCCTTGCTAATAAATGCTTAAGTAGAGTAAAATGACTAAGAGTCATTGTAAATACCTTGTTATTTCTTTTGTCACTTTTTCTTGCATGACTAGGAATAAATGAATCCCTCTAGGTTATCCCATAGCATTTTAGAGTCTTTTGGAAAATAAATTAAATTTGATTGTCAAAACTTAGGGTTTGAGCTAATGGATGAAATCTTGGATGCTTGAATACTACTTGGTTTTAGATTCTTAATTGATGACTTGAGATGAATTATTTTTGTCTAGTGAGAATTAGCCTTATATTTGTGACACACATATGTTATTGCACTCTAGAACTTGCTTAGGTTCTTTCAAAACCATATTTCAATGATTAGATCACATCTATAGAGACTAATCAATTTGTTTCCCCTTCCATGTCAATTTTTGGCACTAATCATGTCTACTTTATTTGTCTTTCCTTATTCCTACTCTTAACCCCATTTTTCTATGGATTTGTTGCTTGAAATGTTTCTTAATGCTATTTTGCCCGAGATGGACAAAGAATTAAGTGTGGTGGAGTGACTAGTGTTTTGGAAAGATTTGGTATCAAAGAGGCAATTCATGTCGAAAAAAAAAATTCTTCAAATTTCATGTGCCAAGAATGAGCAAAAGAGATGGAGGCAATTGGAGATGGAGCTTCCTTATCATATTTTGAAGATTTAAGTGGCAAGCAATGGAAAAATCCGTGCCATTTCAAAAGAAAATTCTGAGACAAAAATGGAGAAGAAGTGGTCAAGAGATTGAATCCAAAAGCAAGGAATTCAAAGAAGAAGAGATTGTTTCGGTATCACTTGATTTCAATGGGCATAGACACAGTTAGTATCCATCTAAATCTGAATTTTTGGTTGTTGAAAATCAGTGATGCAGTGCCAAAATTAAGTGAAGCATTTTTGAAAAGAATTCTACAATGAAAAGGCAAAATGGCACGCAAGCAAAAGCAAAGTTGTGCCATAGAAAAAAAATCAGTAAAGCTTGGAATTGCAGCTGTACCTTGCATTTAGCTACGCTGAAGATTGATCAAATCTGAAACATGGCAACAGAAATTTGTTCATTGCAGAAAATCTATGCTATTGCAGAAAACATTTAGCTATTGCAGAAAATCTGTGCAAATCTGAGGCTGGAATCCAATCTACTGATCTGGAATGGATGGAATGAATTTGCAGCTGAACAAAATCTGAGCTGGGAATCCAACTAACTGATCAGAAGTTTGAATGGAAGCTGAAGAGAAATCTAAAATGAAGAAAAGTGGCACGCACATGAAGAGGAAGAAAATCTGTGCCAAGGCTGAAATCAAGGAAGTTTGTGTCACAAGTGGCTTGGATTAAGAATTGGAAAGTGGAATTATGGAAGTAAGATCAGCCACACTTTTTCGGAAGCCTGAAATGCAGCTGGGCAATATCAGAATGTCAGAATTGAAGTTGAACAAGCTGAGATCAATAAAGAAATCTGTGAAAAACTGGTTTGAGTTGAAAATTCCGTGTAAATTAGTAAGTGAAGTGCAGCTGAGCTGATTTAAAGCCGAAAATGAAACTAATGCAAGGGATGCTGACAAGGGATTAAGAATTAAATCACTCGCTTCTTGAAATCCCAAATCAGATCAGAAAAAAAAACAGAAATGCAGTGAAGGCAAGGGCTGAATTCAATGTGCTGATTTGAATTTTTGAGTTGAACACTTAGGGTTTCCACTATTAATTGATGTAAGCACTCTTGATGTTAATTGTTGGAGAAATCAAAGACTTGAACTGAATCTATCGTGGATGCTGGACTTAAAACAGAAGGAAAAAAAAAGAAAAATTAAGGAAGTGTGCTAACTTATAAAGGATTTGTATCAAGAGTAAGTGGCAAGAGTTGTTTAGTGGAGATCACATTTGGAGCATGTAACTTCCTAATTGTCATTTAATGTTTCAAGTTCCTAGGATGTGAATTCAAAACCAAAGAGCTCCAATTGTCCATTAGAAAAATTCATTAGAAAAAAAATGAGAAGAGAGAAGAAGGAGATAAAGTGGCACACAAATGAAGACTTGGCACTATAAAATCATTGAAGTTTCTCTCATCCAAATCAAAAGTTTTGCTCCACTACAAGTCTGACCTAGCTAGAGGAGAAAAGAAGGAAAAAAAATCAGAAAAGAGAAGAAAGAAACAAAGTTGGCACGCAAGGTGGAAGTTGGCACATTGAGATCAAATGGAATTTTTTTCACCCAAATGAAAAGCATTATCCAAATTTGACTCCATCACACTTTTGATTTCACTAGAGGACTGACAAGAGGGGCAAAGCACATTGGAAACATACTTGAGCACTCAAGTCTTCCACTTTATCAATTTTTTCATTTTCTTAGTTTTTACTTCATATCTTACCATTTTTCATGTTTTCACTTGTTTTTGTAGATGTTGATCCTAATCATGAATAATGGTGGAGATTAGATAACAAGCAAGCCTATGGTAGTGCAAGAAGCATGTGTGTTTGAGTGAGCTCCACTGCCATCATCAACTTAGAACTTAAGGAGAGAGCCACCAAAATTTTCCTTGAAAGGCTAGTGAGTTAAATTCTTCTCAATGACTCATGAAAGATGAAAAGGCTAAGTTGTTGATTTAAGGACAAGATACTAATCCATAGAGCTTAGATTTATGAGAATTGACAATCTTAGGTAATTTCTTTTCATTTGTTTCTAATTATGTTTAAGAAAATCTAGGGGATACATACTTAGTGATTTCGCGAGACGCTTAAGCTTAAGTGTGGGAGAGTTGATAGATACCATTTTGTTGATTATTTTAATTGCTAAAATCCATGTTTGACATATGTTTTTATTGCTTAATTGTGAAATTGCCCTAGGTTTTAGAACTTACTCTTATTTTGGACTTAATTGCAAATTTACATATATTTGGATTATTTGGCCACTAAATTCTTGATCTATTTTTGTAGGCATAAAACGTTCATGGACCTAGGGCATACTGGGTCAAACTTGAGTCGAAAGTGACCCGGATCGAGTTATCAAGCTTCGGATTAATCCGGACCGTCCGATTCAGAAGCGGCTAGATCTGAGCCATCCGGGACCATCTGAAGCAATCCGAGCTAGGGTTAGGGTTGATCAAGCATTCTGATCAAGATCTGAAGGTTTCATCCCAATCAGAGCTAAATCAACCACTGGATCAAGCTCGGAGGGCTCTAGATCGTCCATTCAAAGATTAGGTTGATCTGGACCATCCGTTGCACATCTGGAGGATCCGAGCTACCACGAGGCAGATCTTGACCTCTGATCAACATCCTCAAAGTTTGACTCAAATCAGAGAAAGATCAACCGTTGGATTTCCTCAAATCAATCTGAGCCGTCCAATGCTAATTACTTAAGGAAAATTCACCCGCAGCTTAGCCTTCGTCGCGTCTCCACCGCAGTTTCTATCTTCTTCGCGTGTTCTTCATTCCTTTAGCTATTTTCTTCAATCCGAGGGGCGCGACCACCTCCATTCTTCATTAGATCAAGTTCGAGGTCACCGGGGAGAGTAATCGGTGGAGTTTCAGCTCGGAATTGGGCAAGAACAGGGCTGAGTGAGGGTTTCCTCAGCTCTGTATTTGATAGCTTCGATTTCGATTTTGTCAAGTTCTACATTAATCCAAGCCATCTGGAGGGGTTCTCGGACAAGCTTGGATCATTCCCGCACCTTCATTTCAATCAGACAAGGCTGAATTGAAGAATTCGATTGGGTTTCCCTCTTGAACAGAGTTCGAGCTAGATTCGACTACCGATTCAGTTCCTCAGTGAATTGCTGAGCTTAGGGGTTTGAGGCCAGCCCTTGCGTGACGAACAAGGAGACCTTGAGCTAATGGAGTGATTGGGGTTTAGATTTCTTATTGCATTTTTGATTTGTAGCTGTAATTTCAATTTCTGCTGTAGTTTCATTCCTGAATTTATTCAGCTGCTGTAATTTTCTTGTATGGACCGTTTCTTTCTCAATTGGAGGCTCATCCTTGAGTGACAGCAAGGATTCGAGAGCTGAGATGAGAGATTGATGTTTTGCTTAGTTGAATTCCATTGCAATTAGCTGTAATTTTTGAATTTTGCAGTGTTTGTTTCTGAATTTTTGTATCCGCTACATTAGGTTCAGTTTTGAATTGTTTCTGCTTAATTAGTGGTTCGAATTTGTTCTTTCAGTAGTTAGCTAGCTTATTTAGTTAATACTTCATTTAATTTCAATTGCTTTACAATTTCCTACTTGCGTATCAGTTTGTGCAGCCCGTATCAGCCCTGTTTTCTCCATTTTCAGCTTAGTTTCTGAATTTTTGTAGCCTCTTTCGAATTCAGTTGTGTTTAGTTTATTCCTTGCAATTGAAGACAACCTTTAGTGTGTTAATTCATTAGATTCGAGTTTGTTTCTTATTCAGCTTCATTTCTGAATTTTCAGTTCATGCGTTCTTGTGTTTCAACTCAGATTTATGCAATTAGGCAGTTTTTATGTTTTGCAGTTTTTCAGCCTTCAGTTTCAGAAATTGCATTGAGTGAGCTATAGTTCTAGGAATCTTATGTGGACATTAGCTTGGTGAAATCGAATTTAGTTGTTTTGTCGGGTTTTAGCATCCAATTAGTTTCTGAATTGCTGCACATTAATTCTGAATTTCTGCACATCCATTGTTCAGAAATTCAGCCTTTTAACCTGCATCGAATTCTTGCTGCATCCATAGTTTGATCCTGCAGAAATATGAATCATATTGGAACTGATCAGTCTGATATCTGCACATCAGTTTTAGTGCATCAATGAATGGTTACTGAATTTGTGTCCCTGCTTCCAAAATTTATGCATTCATATCATCACTGCATTTTTGTAATTCTAGTTCTATTTCTGCAAGAATTGATTGATAAATGTCTACATCGAGTGTTGGTGTACATTAGCTCTTCAAGATCAATTTTGAAAGGTTTCATTTTGTGCCCCTTCAATTCGAATTTGGCTTGTTTGTTTTTGCTCTGATCTGTAGCTGAATTTCTGCACTTTGCCCTGCTTTTTGACATTCATTTCAGCCCTATGATAGGACAATCTGAGTGAGCAGTTTTTGGCTTGAATTTCTTCATCTACTCTAGCAAATTTATTCACTGATAGCCTAGCTTTCTAGCTGATCCGATCAGTATAATTCTAAGCTGTCAGTGACAGATTTGCCATTTAGCATAGGATTCTTTTGGCACATTCAGATTTCCTCTTCTTTGGTATCAAGTTAAGTTCAATTTTGGCACTTTGTATCAAACAAGGTCTCGGTATTAATTGGTATCAAGTTATCAGGTAGTTTTAGTGTGCTATGGTTACTGAAATTACCTAGGCTTGAATTCGGCCATTTCTAAAATCTCTTTGTGTTTGCTTGCTTCCAAAAATTGTAACTAGTGTGTTAAGCTGGTTTGTTTCCGAAAACTGCATCTATCTATTTGCTTAGCCTCTGTTGCATTTGAAATGAGATTGGTTTTCCAAAAATTGGTTGAGTACCTGTTTGATTCGGTTTTCCATTGGTTGAGCTCATTGGTTGTCATATCTAGTTTAAGTTGCTTGGTTCAGTTTCCTTCTTTCTTTGTGCTTTCATTGCAATTTCATTTTCGAATTGCAACCCAAACCCAAATCACATTCGAAACCCAAATTCACAAACGACACATAAATACAAGCACGAATCACACAACATCAACTAGTCCCGAGGAAAAATACGACCTGTGGCCCCTTTACTACGTTTTCATATTTTGATTGTAAAAAGGGTTTCCAGCATTTTATTTATAAATTCTAAATTCTGATGGATCCATATTCGTGACAACTTTAACCTAGTATTTTGGGTCCGTCACTGATCTATGGGTTGTCTAGGCTCACCGTCATCAGACTCATCACCACCATCTACAACATTTGGACTTTGATTCAAACTTAGTTGCCTAAGTTCGAATTGAACTCCTTCTACATCTTCTGGTTGATCATTTGCTTTTGGAATTTCCTCAAAAACAACATCAGAAGACTCTTCAACCAATCTAGACTTCTTGTTGTAGACTCTGTAAGCTTTGCCGACTAGGGAGTATTCGACTAGTATCCCTTCATCAGCTTTTGCTGTGAACTTTCCAAGGTGATCCTTGGTGTTTAGAATAAACACCTTACAACCAAACACCCAAAGATGTTTAACTGTAGGTGGTTTTCCAAACCAAAGTTCATGAGGAGTCTTCCCTAGAAATTTATGTATTAGGACTCGGTTTTGCACGTAGCAAGCTGTGTTTATAGCTTCAGCCCATAAATACCCCGATAATGAGTACTCATTGAGCATGCTTCGTGCAACCTCTTGTAAGACCCGGTTCTTCCTCTCTACAACACCATTTTGTTGTGGTGTTCTAAGAGTAGAGAACTCGTGTCTATAACCTTTCTCTTGACAAAACTCTAAAAATCGTTGATTTTGAAATTCACCTCCATGATCACTCCTTATTGTCTTAATTGTTGATGATTTTTCATTTTCAACTCTTCTACAAAATGAAATAAAAACATCTAAGGTTTGATCCTTATATTTTAGAAAATAGGTCCATGTATATCTTGTAAAATCATCAATGATCACAAAACAATATTTACTACCATTCAAGGATATAATAGTGCTACAATCAAACAAGTTCATGTGAAGTAAATCCAAAGCGGTAGATGTACTTACAGCGCTTTTACCTTTATGTGCAGATTTTGTTTGCTTACCCATTTGACATGCATCACAAATCTTTTCCTTTTCATACTTGATGCTTGGTAAGCCATGAACTAATCCCTTGTTGGCCAATTTTCGGATATTCTTCATGTTCACATGTGCTAGTCTCCGGTGCCAAAGATTAGACTCATCTTCTCTTGACATGAAACACTTGACAAAAGCATTAGTAGCACTTTTAAAAGAAACTTGGTAAATGTTATCTACTCTTGTGCCTACTAGTACCATGTCAAAGGTGTCATGTTGTCTAACTAGACATTGACTTGATTGAAAATCAATTGTGTAACCCGCATCATACAATTGACTGACACTTAGGAGATTAAATGTCATCCCCTTGACTAGAAGGACATTCTTGATCCTAAGACATTCGCGGTTCGATCCCCAGCTATGGCGCATTTTGCAAGAATTTTTCCTCCAAATGGGGCGTGAACCCTGGGAAGCTGGGCTTCTAGACTGTCCACCGCGAGCGCTTCCCGATTTACCCTGGTGACCGGTGGGAAACTTCCGTGGGGCCGGACCGGTCACCCCAGGTTCAATTTGTCTGCTGCCTGGTTCATCATTTTTTTTTGATCCTAAGACATTCGGATATTTGAATGTCTCCTATCCCTATAACCTTAATACTACCATTGTTACCAAAGGAAACATTACCTCTACTTTTTCTTTGAAGGGTAGTGAATAAAGATCTATCACCGGTCATATGTTTGGAGTACCCACTATCAACGAACCCAGTTGATAGATGCTCCCCCTCAATCACGACCTACACAATACGAAAGATAGAAGATTTAGGTACCCAAACTTTGGGACCTAAAGAACCTACAATGCAAGACTTAGGCACCCATGCCTTGACCACTTTCTTTTGAACCCTAGGAGTCTTAAGTGGTCTAACATCAGTCCTAGACATCAAGGAAACAAATGAAGGTTCTTTAGGTCGGTAACCAATACCGACCCTATTGTAAACCACCCTTTGTGCATTTAGAATCATGTCTAGAGTCTTTGAGCTAGTTGAGAATTTCTCAAGAACACTCTTGAGTCTCTCAACTTCACTCTTCAAAGATTTGTTTTCATCCTCTAACATTTCTATATGTGAATCATCAATATCCTCATCCTTAGAGGATTTCAAATGTTCAACCTCTACTTTCAATGATTTAACTTTTGCTTTTGACTTTTTCAACAAATCGGTTAAACATGCAATGGTCCTATAGCATTTATCTAGTTCGGGAGTGATTACCTCTTCATCATCCGAAGATGATGAAGCCGCGTTTGAGGAGTCCGTTGATTCATCACTGCTTTCTTGATCTTCCATGGTCATGAGTGCTACATGGCGTGTACTCTTCTCCTCCTTCTCTTCATCGGATTAGCTAGAGGATGATTCATCCTATGTGGCCTTCAAGACCTTCTTCTTCTTCTTTGATTTCTCGTCTTTCTTCTTGAGTTTTGGACAACCCTTCTTGAAATGCCCTTTCTTGCTACACTCATAGCAAGTAACATTAGACTTATCAATCTTAACTTCACTAGGGTTACCTTTACCCTTGAAGCGCCGGCTCTTCCTCATCATTCTTCTAACAAAGTTGGTCATCTCGGAGGAAGAAGACCTGCTGCCATCCTCCTCGGATTCAGACTCGGATGAAGATGAAGATACCTCCTTCTCCTTCTTCTTCTCCTTCTTCTTGGTCTTTTCCCCTGCAACAAGAGCAATCCCCTTCTCCTTGGGGCCTTTGTTAGCCATCTCATGTAGCTCCATTTCACAAAATAAGTCATCTAATTTTACAATTGATAAATCTTTAGAAACCTTGTAGGCATCCACCATGGATGACCACAAGGCATTCCTTGGAAAGGTTTTTAACACATACCTCACAAGGTCACGGTTCTCGACCTTTTCGTCAATGGAGTGGAGACCATTCAATACCTCTTTGAATCTACTATGAAGTTCACTTACCGTTTCACCCTCCTTCATGGAGAGGTTTTGTAGTTGATTGAGAAACAAGTCCCTCTTGGCTATTCTTGAGTCTCGGGTACCCTCATGAAGTTCGATGAGCTTGCTCCACAAATCTTTTGCGCTTGTAAAGGGACCAACCTTGATCAGTTGGTCTTTGTTCATCCCGCATTGCAAAGTTACCACCGCCTTCGCATCGGCTTCTCCTTTGTGGGTTTGCTCGGTCGACCATCGGGAGGACTCCAACTCTTTTCCCTCCGCGTCTCTTGGAGGGGTGAAGCCTTCCTTCATGGAGAACCACATTCCGATGTCGGTCTTGAGGTAGTACTTCATGCGAGACCTCCAATACTGAAAATCTGAACCATCGAAGAAGGGAGGTCGTGTGGTGCTAAATCCTTCTCTCAAAGTCATTTTTGATAGCTCTTAGTTGTTAATCCGCTTGAACAGAGCCCCAAGCTCTGATACCACTTGTTGGAACTTGGATGGCTAGAGAGGGGGGGGGGGTGAATATAGCCAGACACGAAATTCTCTTTCACTTTGACAGATTCTGCACTTAGGGTTAGTAGCACAGCGGAAGCAATACAAAACAGAGATGCAGTAACTAAACCCTGAACTAAGCACAAGCACAAAACGCTAACAAAGAGGATTTACAAGGTTTGGGGATAACTTACCCCTACTCCTTGGCGTGCCCTTAAGGTGGGCGATCCCTTGATCGTCGGCAGATCAAGCCCCGGAAAATCCGGATAAAATGCAATCTCCTTCTCGGTGGAGTAACCTCTCCACAGCGTTTCAATAGGAATAAAGTATTAAGCACAATGAAACACAAGAAGGGATCTTACTGAGCACTTAGAACCGTAAGAACACAAGCAAACTCCTCACCGAGCTCCACCCAGCACAGATCTCACACAAGAACACCCTGCTCTTCGTGTCTTCTTGCCGATGGACTCGCCAAGCTCCTTGTTTCTTCCAAGTGCTCAGGTATCAGAAGGTTGCTCAAGATTCACAGTTGCTTGCACAAGAGATGGATTAAAGTTGTCGCAAGAACTCAAGAGTTGTAGCAGCAAGAAGAGTTGAATCAAGAATTGTTGTCGAGACTTCTTAGCCACCAAGCTCTTAAGTCTCTGCTCACTGATCCCAGGTCCCAGGCGTGCCTCTGCAGCTCCCAGCTGCTCACCAGCTTCTCTGCAACAGCCTCAGCAATCCTGACCACCTCTGGACTCATTGAACTCTCCAGCCAAGCCCAGGTCAGCTCGTCGACTTCCTACCGTTGCAAGCTCACGCCATCCGTTGTGACCTGAGAAGAAGAAACAAACAAACCTGCTCCAAGGAAAGACTCCCATTGACCCTCCTTAAGTGTTTGAATCCATCCCTGTCACTTGCACACTTAATCAGAGGTTTAGCAAATGAAATCAAAGTTACATCAGTGATAGCAGAGAAAATCAGAGCGAAATCGGAACGCAATCAGATGTCTGACACCGCTTTTGAAATAAAGCTGTCAGCTACGGATCGGTCACCGGACCGATCAGGGTGACTCCTGATCGGTCACCAGACCGATCAGGGTGACTCCTGATCGGTCACCAGACCGATCAGGCTCCAACCTGATCGGTCCCCAACGTGTAATCAAAAATTGTGACTTCTTCGTGATCGGTCATCAGACCGTTCCCAAGTCGTGGATCGGTCACCAGACCGATCCACCCCTTCTCAGAGTGATTTCTCAGCTTCGCAGTCCAAACCTCCTGATCGATCACCAGACCGATCAGGGTGTGGCCTGATCGGACTGGTGACCGATCAAGCCACTCTCTGACCGAACAGGCTCCAGCCTGATTGGTCGTAGTGAGGAACTCGCGACAATTGATCGTTCACCAGAATGATCAGAATAGTATCCCTGATCGGTCACCAGACCGATCAGGAGCCGATCAGTAGGCTTCCAAACTCACTATATGCTCCCTGATCGGTCACCAGACCGATCAGGAGCCGAACAGTAGGTTTGCCAAAGTCACTATAAGCTCCCTGATCGGTCACCAGACCGATCAGACATCGCTGGAACGGTCACCAGACCGATCAGACATCGCTGGAACGGTCACCAGACCGATCCACGAGGGAACTCCGTGCCAACTTCCCTGATCGGTCACCAGACCGATTCAGGCAAGGTCAAACCCACTCTAAGTCAAGAGAACTGGCTCTCAGCCTCCCCTGACTCGTGCTCAGTCCCTCGGACCAAGACTTCGTGCCCAGTTTCACTCACTGGGACTTCAACCTAGCCCTCCAAGCTAGGACCTGGCTTCACTCACCAAGATTTCAACCTAGCCCTCCAAGCTAGGACCTGGCCCTCCAAGCTATTTCATCAACCTAGCCCTCCAAGCTAAGACCTGACCCTCCAAGCCAGGGTTTCATTGACCTAGCCCTCCAAGCTAGGACCTGGCCCTCCAAGCCAGGGTTTCATCAACCTAGCCCTCCAAGCTAGGACCTAACCCTCCAAGACAGGGTTTCATCAACCTAGCCCTCCAAGCTAGGACCTGGCCCTCCAAGCCAAGGTTTCATCAACCTAGCCCTCCAAGCTAGGACCTGACCCTCCAAGCCAGAGTTTCATCAACCTAGCCCTCCAAGCTAGGACCTGACCCTCCAAGCCAGGGTTTCATCAACCTAGCCTCTCAAGCTAGGTATGCCTAGTCCCCGACCAGGACTTAATCTCAATCATCTCATTAACCTAAACTAAAATCGGTGTCAACACCAAAACAACAATCAGGGTTAGACTGCATCAACAACTTTTACGCATAATCTCCCTATCCTGTACACAAGATATCATTCGGGGTAAGCTCTTGCATCCCTCTGGCTCGAACACCAACTGTTCCATTCCTATAGGTCTAATCAATACCGACCTCCTCTAGAAATCAATTAGTACATTGTTGGCCATCAGCCAACTATTTCAAGGATAATATCAAACTCTGGCATTGGAAGCACTAGAAAATCTGCATAGACAATATGACCCTACAATTCGAGATCAACATCTCTGACAACACACGTAGTCCCTAATTCTTCTCCAGACGGAATTGTCACTGTATATCTCACATCGAGTCCAATCGGGTTGATGCCTGCATGCTTTACAAAGGTGTCTGATATGAAAGACTGAGTAGCCCCTGAGTCCAACAACGCTTTAGTGGCTACACCTGCTATAAGAATCCTCCCTATACAAAGGGCATTAGCCATAGCATAAATTTCCTATATATCTAAGCTTGTTTACACTAATTTTGAAAAGTCCTAGTGCTAACTAATGCAAGAAATTTAGCTCTATCACAGTAAGGGTGTAAAAGGCGCTGATGAATAAAAGTACTTGTGATGAGCATCGTGTTTGGGTTTGCCTCCTCGGCATGCATCACAAACAGTCATCCTGGAGTGGTTTGCTTCAATTGTGGGCAATTTTTAGACATGTGTCAGGTAGCTCCACACTTGAAGCATTTATTCGATCCCCACATACATGTACCATAATGTCTGTGCTTGCACTCCTTGCATAAGGGTTTTTCACCGGTGTCTGGAGCGGAAGGCTTGTAAGGTTGTTGTTCTTGTGGTCTCTGTGCCTCTCTGGCCAGTTTCTTCCCTTGTTTCTGTTGTACTGGTGGTGGCCTTTTCCTCTATACCTCAAAAGCGATGTCTTTCAAGGTCTGCTCTGCTCGAAAGGCTCTGGAAATCATAGTAGTGTACTCAATGGGGTCCATCATCACGTTGTCACCATGGATAGTCAGTCTTAGTCCATTCATAAGTGTCTCATATTCTCTGCTACGTCGTTAGCAATTAGGGGCACAAAATGACGGCCCCGATCAATCCTCCTCACATACTCTGCCATTGTTAAGTCTTCCTGCCTCAAGCTCATAAACTCCCGCTTCAATCACGAGCGTACATATGCAGTGAAATAGTTAGCATTGAACACCTCCTTAATTCCTTCCCACGTCAGGGTATTTAGATCGACGGATACTTCTGCTCCTTCCCACCATAATAATGCATCGTCCTTCAATAGATAAGTAGCACACCTCACCCTGTCACCTCACCCAGAGTCATAAATTTGAATATCACCTCTATGAATTGGATCCATCCCTCCGCAACCAGTGGATCAGTTGCTCCCATTGTTGGGATCGATGACACGGCTAGAGGGGGGGTGAATAGCTCGGTCACCCTGAATTCGAATTCTTCCTACAATGTTAGTACAAGCGGAAACTTAATCTAATATAAATCAATGTTAACACGTTACTGGTTACGTGGTTCGGAGATTGCTTGCTCCTACTCCACGGCATGTCCTTGAGGTGGACGAACCCTTGACCTTCGGTGGATCACGCTCTGGCAATCTCCGGCTAAGTCTTTCTCCTTGTTGGTGGAGAACAACCTCTCACAATCCTTCTTTCTCCTTACAAGATGAAGCTAGGGTTTAGGAGGAAGATGAGCACTTGAAGCTTGAACACTAGAGTAAAGATCTTACAATGAAGAGCTAACATCTCTAAAGTCTCAAGCCCCCATTTAAATAGTGGGGAGAGTTGTTAAACAAACAACTCAGCCCCGACACTAGTCGACTGCCCCAGGGCCAGTCGACTGATGCTTCAACCAACAGCTAGCCTAATGACTCTATTTCGAACAGACTAGTCGACTGTTCTGGAGACCAGTTGACTGCTCCCGGCTGTTCGACTTTACAGAAAGATGAGTCAACTGGTGACCATATCAGTCGACTGCTACAGTGCTCTCTCAGTAGTACCAATCGACTGGTTCCCTTGCTAGTCGACTGCTCTACTTACATATGCACTCTCACCTCACCGGAGTTCACCCTTCGCATATGCCTTGAAGTTCACTTCCTTGGCTTGCCCCTTGAAGTTCTCTTCCTTTAGCTCTCGTCCCTCGGATGGCACACAAGCTCGCAACTTGTCTACATGTCATCCTTCGCGTATGCCTTTGAAGTCTACTTCCTTGGCTCGCCCATAAAGTCCTCTTCCTCGGCTCTCGTCCCTCGGATGCTTTACTCCGTTAATCCTTATGTGTGATTCACAAAGTCCTGCAAGACTCAAACACACATCAAATCAACATGCAAACCTAACTTAACCATATTGACACACACATTAAAACTCATGATCTACCCGATCAAACATGAGTCGATTGCACCAACAATCTCCTCCTTTTTGATGCGTGACAATATTTTTAAGTTAGGTACAAACATAACAATTGAAAATTAAAAGCATAGTATATTAAGACACATAAACATGCATCCTCCCCCTTAACCATGCATTATCACAAGATTTTTAATTTTTGCACAAACATAAAGAATTAAGTTAAAATCTAACTTAAACCTTTCAATTCTCCCCCTTTGACACCATAAAAAAGATTGCCCCAAGCAATATTACCCTTTGGTATCAACTAGGGACACTTTTTAAAATTCCCAACAATCAGAAAATACAAGTACCAATCGACTAATTCAGTTACCAGTCGACTGACCTCAGCGAAATGCCAAGTCACAGAATGTTCAGTCGACTGGTTTCTGTACCAGTCAACTGATACCTATCAGTCCAAAATTTCAGCCTTTAGAGCTGAATTTCAGAAATGCATAAAAATTCCATCAAATTTGAAAAATTATGAAATTTTGCAAACATATTTCTTGTGATGTTTTCTAACAGAGAAAAATATATTTTCATGAAAAATCTAAATATGTTTGACTTTTTGACCAAAACTTAAATTCGTTGAAAACACTCAACTTTGTATCAAACTCACATCCTAGTTTTGAAACCATGTGTTTTGCAAACCTATGTCATAGCAAATAAAACACAGAAATATTTTCAAATCATTTGAAATATCCAACTATGATCTATGGGCAAGATATCCATTAATTAAACATTTACTTTTCCCATAGTTGGTCTGTTATCACTAATGTGATAATCCAATAACTCATCAAAATGCCACAAACATAAGTGAGTTATTTATATCATCCTAATATCTCATATGCATAAATGCAATCATGAATAAGGTAATATAAGATGTATTAAAGGTACATCCTATTTAGACTATATTATCAAGAATTTCTACTTGTGCTAAACTACTCCCCCTTAATGCCTCAAGTCAACCAAATTTCAAAAATTTGAAATTTCAATACATGGTTGACTTGACCTAGATCCTCTAATCTTTGAGGATTGACTTTGGTACCCAATAGAAGTGTTTCCTAATTGGGTTGACCAAGTACTCCTTGGGGATCCATTTCTTACCTAGGGTTTTAGTTTTTGCTTGTCCTCTAGCAAGTAGGCAATGATAGGTTTATCCATTGCTAAACTTCCCAAAATCTAATCCCTCTTTCTTAAAACATGTCCTTTGGCTCTCAATGATCATATCTAGGGTCTTTGAGCCAATTTCAAATTTTCTAAGGGCTTTGGTAAGACTATCTATCTTTTCCCTTAATTCTTTATTTTCTTCTTCTAAGTATGAATTATTTGAAATAGAAGAAGAAGCATGTATATCATCCTTAATGTTCATGGATTCTAATTTTTCCTTTAGCATGCAAATTTCATTTTTCAAATCCTTAATCTTCTTTCTAGCCTTAAACAAATCATCATTAGTGCTAAAAATAATCTTTACAAGAGTAGTAGTGGGTAGATTGTATACCTCACTTACCGAGATGTCCGATTTCGAAGTTGAGCCTCCTCGTTCACTTGAGCTCCCTTCATCTTCACTTGAGCTCTTTTCTTCTACAAATTCCGATGACGTGGAGGCAATGTCTTCAATTCCCATTAGTGTGAAACGGGATATGTGATGTTCCTCCTCCGATGAGGATGAATCATCCCATATAGCCTTCGAATTTTGCACCTTCTTCCCCTTCTCTTTTGATTTCTTCTTTTCTTCTTTCTTCTTTCCTTCCTTCTGTTGGATCGAGAGAAACGATAGAGGGGGAGTGAATATCGTTAAAACTTTTTCTTCGGATTAAGGAAAGAGTAAATGCAGCTGAAAACAAAACAATCACACAAAGAACACAAGTCTTTTACTTGGTTCGGAGTCGCGGTCGGCTCCTACTCCAAGGCCCATGGTCCTTGACCGTTTACTGCGGGCAATTCTATAATCGCGCAAAGGTTTACAGATTCTGGTACAAGAATATTACAGTAAATAAAAGAGTTACACTTTTCGTTACCGATGCCCGATGTGGATCGTACTTCAGAGCAAAGGGTCGTCGTCAGCACTGAAATCTCAAGATCGGAGTTTGCCGGAGCAGAGCGCTTGAACGAAAAGCTTGGAGGTGTTAGAAAGTTGTTATTCTGAAGCCTTGGGGTCGAGCACCCTTTTATAGTGCTCCTGGGGGCGCCTGAGACGTCGGGGGCGCCTGACACGTGCCTTCATCTGCGAAAAACTCAATCCGCAGCTCGATCAGCGCTTATCCACTTCGACTCAGCCTCTAGAGCTGACTGGGGTGCCCGGGACCTCCTGGGCGCCTAGCTTGACTTGGTCCTCTGGCTTCGTGGCTGATTTGCTTCGATTACCTCTTTGGTTTTGACCTTGGGCGCCCGGGACCTCCGGGGTGCCTAACCCAATGTGGTTTCGAAGCGTTCTTGCTTCCTTGCTGTTTTGGCTTTGACCTTGGGCGCCCGGGACCTCCCGGGTGCCTAGCCCAGCTGCCTGCCCCCTTCCTTTGGGGTGTTCTGAGCTGCAGCAACACATTGCTTCGGTCCCTGCAACCAAGGTTAGTTCCAAAACATACAAAGCAAGAATATTAGTCAATATTTATAGCCGTAGCTGTCTTGGTTCTGACTTCGGATCTCCCAAATGGAACCCTAAGTCGAACTAACACCTACTGTTCCCTCGACGGGGAACACGTCCTCACCTACTCCTCTCAGGAGAGTTTACCTTTTGCCAATTGGCTCCTCTGGTTGGACTTTTGCCCAATCTACCTGACCAGGTCTTCATGCCCAACTTCCGGTCAAGTCTTCTTGCCCAACTTCCGGTCAGGTCTTCGGTGCCCTGCCCTCGGTCAGGACTTAGTGCCCAACCTTTGGTCAGGTCTTAGGTGCCCAGCCCGCGGCTAGGACTTCTTGCCCAATTCTTAGAATCAGGACTTCGTGCCTAGTGTTCCTACGACTTTTCCTATACACTTGAGTAACTTTATTAGATCACAAATAATACTTAACTTTGAATCCTTTGCTAATATCAAAATAAGGTTCGATATGGTGCTTCCTGCACCAACACCTTCTTCTTCAAGAGAGGACACTCATCTCTCATATGACCTTCTCCTTGACAATTGTAGCAAATTATCTTCCTTGTTCTAGTTTTGCTTCTTGACACTTTCATACCATGAGATTTGTTAGCAAAAAAATGTTTAAACGATTTTCTCATTTTCCTTACCATGTAGGCTTCTGCATCACTATCCATGGATGCACTTAACTCCTCCGAATTGGATGAGGAAGCCTTCTTCTTTTTACCTTTTCCCTTGTTTGCCACAAGGGCTATACTCTTTGGTTTGTACACTTCTTTAATTGTTCCTCCAACTCGAGTTTCATGAAGCTCTATGGTTGAGAAGAATTCCTATAGAGATGTTTTCTCTAGATCCTTGGATATGTAGTACGAGTCCACCATTGAGCTCCAATTTGATGTTCTTGGAAATGCATTGATGGCTTTCATCAAGATGTCTTGGTTGGATAGTTGTTCTCCTACACTTGTTAGTCCATTAAGTATTTCCTTAAATCTAGCATGTAAAGTTGATACCTTCTCCCCTTTGTCAAGTTTGATATTGTTGAGTTGGGATCGAAGAAGATCTCTCTTAGCCATTTTTGCCTCCGAAATGCCCTCATGAAGGTCTATTAGCTTATCCCACAAGTCTTTGGCACTTGAGTAGCTTCCAATCCTTGTGACTTCTTGTTGAGGGAGCACACTTAGTAAATGGTGCAAGGCTTTAGAATTTGCCAAATAGTCATCCCTTTGCTTCTTGCTCCATCTTATCTTCTCAAGCAACTTATTTTCTTGATCCCTAGGCACTTCAAAATCGTTTTCCATGATTAGCATTATATCAAAATCGGTATTGAAAAATACCTCTATCCTTTTCTTCCACCAAGAAAATTCTCCTTCAAAATTTGGTGGTTGGATGTGCGAGCCGGCCATTTCAATGATTTTGCTCTTCTTGGCGGATAGTCCGTTGAAGGCGTCCTTGTGCTCTAATACCACTTGTTGGGATCGATGACACGGCTAGAGGGGGTGAATAGCTTGGTCACCCCGAATTCGAATTCTTCCTACAACGTTAGCACAAGCGGTAACTTAATCTAATAATTAAATCAATGCTAACACATTACCAGTTACGTGGTTCGGAGATTGCTTGCTCCTCCTCCACAGCGTGTCCTTGAGGTGACCGAACCCTTGATCCTTCGATGGATCACGCCCCGGCAATCTCCTGTTGGGTTCTCCCGGTACCAAATCATAAAAACACAGCGGAAACAAGAACCCTCGAGCGATCCATGCGAAAAAAACTCGTACAATGTTCATCTTGTTAGTGATATGAGAGAAGTGTCCTAAGGCAATCGCCTTATGATTGTAAACATTTATTTTAATAAATGATAATTCACTATTTGAGTATACATGTTTGTGTATTTGATTGGGATCTTAAACTCATCTACTGAATGTCAGCAATACAATCCACAGCATAAGAGAATTTGTGATGGGATCACAACTAGTGATTATCTCTACATGTGCAATTGTGAAGTATTGAAATTATCCCTAGTCGATGAATTGATAAAAACGGACACTATCAATTCTGTTGAGACTAGCATGGGTTATTCTCTAATCAGCTGATTCTCACTGGCTGGTGACATTGGGATGTCCGGAGATAAACATGGATGCTAGTTAAGGGAACTAGTTCATTGGAGTGACTAGCTGTAAAACTTCATATGGTAATCTATATAGATATGTCAATGAAGTTCTTACTGCAGCTTAAGTGCGATGTTCCTTTGACTTGCGGTGTTCAAGTCATCTTGGTCATGGAGACTTATACTTTAACATCTTAAGCAAGCATCTCCAAGGAGGTGTGGACCCAGGATGATTGGGTATAAGCCGAAGTGCCCGAAGATGTTTGAACAGCCTACAAAGGATTCACCACTCCTTGCGAGGAGATGTATACCCAGGCCTATCGTCGGATTGTTACTCAAAGCCTCTGGCCAGAGCATATCATGTTTAGAGTGTGAGTCTCTTAAATACATGAGAGTAATTAGAAATCCAAAGGACGAGAAAGACACTACTTGGGCTAGGTGTGACGTAGTCAGTCTAGTGGGGACTGACACAAACAGACCATGTCCTGAACCAAGTGGGTATAAGGTGGTGAAGGGAATGGGGCACAATTCATTAGAGCTGCTGAAGGGTTTCAGAATTATTTCTGAGGTCAACCGTTGATCTTTCAATTAATTGGGGGTCATGATGTACTACTAGGTGCCACTCATAATCGATCTATAATTGGTTGATTATAGGCAGCCAACATAAATCGAAAGCCTATTTAGTCACACGCACTACGAGTAATCCGAGGGATTTAAAATGAGTTAAAAATTGGATTTTCCGATCAAGAGAAATAAGTCGAATCTGAATTTATCAGAGGCGCTATGGAAGCTAAAAATGGCTAAGTCTTTTGAAGGCTTATTGGGCGAATTAAATGAGTTTAATTCGCGATGGGATCGGCTTGGTTTGGCCGGCCATTAAAAGGGGAATAAACCAATTTAATTGGTTTAATTAATAAAATAAATCTAGCGCGATTTGTTTTATAAATTATGGATAAATAAATTGATATATAAAGAAATTTATATAAAGAGATTTATAAAGAAATTTGTAATAAATTTATTCTTTTTATGGAAATTAAAATGAACCATGAATTAGTTTAATTTTAATTTATAAAATCAATTATGAATTGATTTATCCATGATAAGAAAATTTTATACAAATTTTATTCCATAATTAAAAGAGAGAAGTATTTGTTTTATTATAAAGTTAGTTATAATAAAACTTGGCTTAAACGGAATAATTAATAAGAGAATTTATAGGATAAATTTCTTATGAAAATTCCGTTAAGAAGGAGACTTGGCAAGGGAGAGGTTACTATATAAAGGAACCAAGGCTAGCCTTGAATTCCAATCAATAGAGTAATCAAGAGATTAATTCTCTCCCTCTCTCTCTCTTATTCTCTCCTTCTCCCTTCCCCTTAGGGCCGGCGCCCACATCCCTAATCCTAGGGTCGGCGCCCAAGCTTCCTCCACCTAGGGCCGGCGTTTCCTCCTCCTAGGGCCGGCGCAAGCTTCCATCAAGAAGGAACCGAAGAAGAAGAAGAAGAAGAAGGATCGCATCTCCTACCTTCCCGGAATTTAGATTCCGATTCTTGGTGGTTAGTTTCCTTTCTTCTCTCTTGAACTTCTAGTTGTGCCAATAGAGAATCTAGTAGTTCTCGTCGGCACAAAACTCGTGACTTTACGAAGTCATCCCGAAGAGAACTCGGCGTGGACGCGAATAGAGGCGGAGCTTCCAAGGGACGCTACGGTTGGATCTCGTCCCTTTTCTTCGAGTTACGCGAGGTACAAAGTAAATTAGTTTACTTTTTCGTAAAGTTTTATTTTATGATCATGTCCACACACCATAAGGTTGCATGCTAGATATGTGGTTAGAATAATTTGAGAAATTATTTTATGCTAATTCTTCCGCTGCACGTAAAAATTTAGAATTTTACGAACCCGTATCCTTGTCAACATGCACCCGGACCCAACACATCTATCTAATAGATCTATCTATAGTGTATACCTTTGGAGCGTGCCCTTTGCTTATTCCGCTCGTCCAAGGTGCGCCGGATCTCTTGCACGTTCAAGTGTCCGTGCCTCTACTCGTATCCACACGGACACAATCTCTCAACTTCGGGAGAGCTACCTTAGTTGTACTAGCAACTTGAGGTAGCTCGCAGAACACCAAGAACCCTACAATAGGGTTTCGGCCAAAAGAGAAAGATGAGGGAGGGAAGAAGAAAGGGAAAAAGGAGTGGAAGAAGAAGACCTCATCCAAAGTCACAAGGCCCTCTTTTATACTCATCCCATGAATATGAAGAGGTTTGTGTCTTTTTGGCTTCCTTCATTAATACCAATAAAGAGCACATCTTTTCATGTGGCTCTTCATCATTTCCCATGCAAGAAAAGAATCTTTTCTTTTCCCTTCATAAAACACTTTAATGAATTTCTCTTTAATCCCGACCGGGCCTCTCGGGCTTCCGACCGGTCTCCCGACCAAGTCTGCCGAGTGTCGAGCTCCCAACCCAGTCTGCCGAGCTCCGACCCAGTCTGCCAAGCTCCGACTCAGTCTGCCGAGCTCCCAGCCCAGTCTGCCGAGTGCCGACCCAGTCTACCGAGCGCCGACCCAGTCTGCCGAGTGTCGACCCAGTCTGCCGAGCGGATCTCCCGATCTGACTTCCCGAGTTCCCAACTCGGGCTCGGACTTCCCGAGTTCCCAACTCGGGCTTGGACTTCCCGAGTTCCCAACTCGGGCTCGAACTTCCCGAGTTCCCAACTCGGGCTCGAACTTCCCGAGTTCCCAACTCGGGCTTGAACTTCCCGAGTTCCCAACTAGGGCTCCCACTCAGATTTCCCGAAGCATCATGTCCTTAGTGTGTGACCCAATAGGCTCTTGCGATGTTGGCAATGTGCCTAAACCCTTTAGACTCATAAGCAATGAGCGACATCTAGCAATGCATCATTGCTATCCAAGTAACAAGAAAAGTCGAGATCCGACTAAACCTCCGTGACTATGATAATGTATGACCTTGTCCTTCTATCCTTGATATCTAGATTAACCAATGAGGCATAGACCGTATCATCCTCAATCAATCTTGTGTTTCTTGATTCCCGAGTGGACTCACTCAAACAAATGATCTCAATATCTCATATTGACTCATTTGAACATGACCATGCGTTTCAGTAGTCCTACTCAATCAAGGGGCCCACAGATATCACTCCCGTCATATAGGAGGGATAGATCTCATCTACATCACTCACATCCCTCCGCATAATTCATTACATACCCAGTGATCGCCATTATAGTCCACCCTATTACGGGTAGTATTTGACGATACCAAAGTACATAACTCCTTATGTAGGGAACCGTAGTGACTTCAGGTCTAAGGACTATTCATACCAATAGTCACATGAGAAAGTCTATGACACTCATATGACAATCTATGAAACATTCTCATGGCGGGTCATTCAGTACACATTCTCCAATGTATACCCATGTGTCAACTTGATATCACATATCCATGACTTATGAGCTCAAGTCATCAGTTGACCTACATGCTAGTCTCCATGCATTAATATTGTCCCTGAATATTAATGCTTGACTAGGAATAATTTAGTGTAGTGTTCTCTACATTATCTCACTATCGATTCAACCAATCGATATAATGTAGATAAGAACCTACTACACAAGGGCATTATTATACTTATTTATTCGGCACAGAATACAAAGTAAGTATAATAACCAAACATGCCTTTATTAATGATAGAATATGATACAAAATGTGTTAGGATCATTCCGGTACTCTAGAGGGGGGTGAATAGCATTTCGAACCCCTTTTCTTCCTACACGGTTAGTTTGCACAGTGGAATATACAATAAAAGTAATCAAACAAATACTAACCAATGCTGACATGAGGATTTACTTGGTATCCACCCCGGCCGGGTGACTAATCCAAGAATCCGTCGGTGGATCACTCCTCGGATAACCTCCGGCTAGCCCGCGTCCCTCCTTGTGGGTGGAGAAACCTCGCCACAACACCTCAAACACTGTCTGGGCACAAAAGACTACTAGCACGCTTTACCCAAGCGAGTTTCGTCAAGAAACTCAGCCACCACGAAGTCCTCTTTAAATAGGATTCGGAGCTGATTTCTCGCCACCAGTCGACTACTCCCAGGGCAGTCGACTAGTGCCAGCCAAATTCGATCGTTGACACCCCCAACGTTCGAATTTGCCAGCTCACCAGCCACCTACTAGTCGACTGCCCCCAGGGCAGTGGACTGGTCCCTAGCTGAACCCTTCCCGAGTACATTCACACAGCACTCGACCCTCACGACTCGACTGACTCCTCCTCCGCAGCCTCGACTATTGCCTTCGCGCCCTCATTAACTTCGGCCCTCGTCCCTCGGATGCGCACGCAAACTTCCAGTTTGCCTCCATACCACCCTTCACGTACGCCTCGAAGTCCGCGCCCATCAGCTCATCGTCCCTGCTCACCAAAGTCCCTCAGGTGCGCACACAAGCCTCCAGCTTGTCTCCATGCCACCCTTCACCGTACCGAGGCCGTCCAGTCAAGTCCATATGTGTAACCTGTACAACCTGCACACTCAACATACACATATGAGATCACAAGGGTAAACCTAACTTAAACCCTTTGCCCAAACATCAAAACCCATGATCACACCGGACCATCTTAGGGCCGATTGCTCTAACAATCTCCCCCTCTTTGATGTTTGACAATTCGTTTAAGTTAGGGAAAACAAGATAGTAGTCAATAGCAAAAACCATGCTAAAATAAATGCATATGCAATGCATGTATGGATCCTATCCAAGGCATCCTACACCTAACTCTCGAAGTTAGGACTTTTTCGACACGGGCTTTTTAAAACCTATCCTAAGGCTCCCCACACCTAACTCTCCAAGTTAGAACTTTTCAACACCTAGCCCACCAAGCTAGGACTTTCACCACCTAACTCTCCAAGTTAGGATTTTTCAACAAACCGGGCTTTTTAAAGTTTTTCCCAAGCTCCCCCTGCACTGGACTTACAAAGGCTTTTTAAGAACCTCTCCAAGGTTCCCCTTACGCCAAGAATGGAGCAACCATGCTCCCCCTCAATCTCAGCTCCCCCTAAACCTAGGATAGCAAAGGTAAGTTTGGTTTCCCAACTTAAACCCAAACTTCTCCCCCTTTGTCTAACATCAAAAAGAACCCAACAATATCTCAATTATTGGTTCTTTTAATTCCCAATGATCCTAAACAACGTGTACTAACCCCCATACACTTGTTTCTTATCATTTGGACCAAAGTCATCTGCTGGATACCCACACCAGCCCTGACCAATCGACTGCCCCCAGGGCAGTCGACTAATACACTGATTTCAGTCTTTTCTGGCCAAATTCAGAATTGCGCCAGAAATTTCACAAGTCTCCAAAAATTTCTAAATTTCGTGGAGAACTTTATGGTACCCATACCTACTTGGGAAAAATACATCTACCCATGTATCTATCACCATTCCTAAGTTGGACACAAAACCCAAAATTTTCAATGAAAATTAAGGCACCTAGGAGGCAACCTCCCCCTTTACCTATGTCTTCTCCTAATTTTCATTTTCCCATGGTGAAGTTCTACCCAACTTAACACCATAACACCATGTTGAGTTATACCCAACCCAACACCCGAGTTCTTCCCCCTTTGACACTATCATAGACTTCCCTCAAGCAATCTTTCCCTTAGTGCCAAAAAAAACTCAACACAACCTTAAAAACTCTAAAGATTTGCAAGCACACTGGCTAGGATATACCTTATCCTAGAAGAAAATGATTTCATGAATATATCAAGTGTGTTTGACTTTTGGTACAATTTGATTTCTTAAGGATTTGACATTTGTATCAATTTTCAAATATGTTTCTAATTCCATGTGTTTGTCAAAGCTACCCATCATAATTCGACACATGGAATTGTCCTCAATTTTTCCTTTTTAACCTCTAAACCTTAGATACCTAAGGAAACTTATCAACCTTCCTTGATTTTCAAGATTTCCAATAAATCCTCATTAACTCATGAGATAACACTGTTGGACCAAGAGAAACGATAGAGGGGGGTGAATATCGTAAAATGTTTCGGATTGAAAAACAGAATATGCAGTGGAAAAATTAAAATCAAAGAACACACAAACACCAAGATTTTATTTGGTTCGGAGTCGCAGTCGGCTCCTACTCCAAGGCCCACAGTGGATGACTGTTTACTGCGGGCAATTCTATATGTGTGCAAAAGGTTTACAAATAGAAATTACAATTGCAGTACAGTAAATTTAAAAGGATATCTCTTTCGTTACCGACGTCCTGTGTAGAATGTATCTTGCAGCAGAGGGACGTCGTCGGCGCTTGTATCTCGAGTTGGTTTCCGGAGTAAAGCGTTTGAGTAGAAGAGCGTATTGGCCTTGGAAGCAGTGTCTTCTGAAGCCTTGGGGTCGAGGGGCTTTTTATAGCCTCCCGGGGCGCCCTGAATGTTGGGGGCGCCCCCCCCCCCCACGTGTCACCCGATCCGAGCAACTCTCGGTCAGCCCTTATCCCACTCGAATCGGGCTGAGGGTTGACTGTGGGGTGCCCGGGACGCTGGGGGCGCCCTGGTTGACTCTTTCAGCGGGCTTCTCGGCTGGATGATTTTTATCCGCTTCGTTGGCTCAAGCCCGGGGTGCCCTGGGCACTGGGGGCGCCCGGGAGCATGGGAGCGCCCCTCCCAGTGAGCTACCGAAGCACTTCTTTGCTTAGCTTATTTTGTATTGGCCTTGGGGGCGCCCGGGACACTGGGGGCGCCCTACTCAACTGTTGCCTCTCTCCTTTGAGGCGTTCTGAGCTGCAGACACTCATTCCTTCGGTCCTGCATCCAGGGTTAGTCCAAAACAACACAAAGCAATAAAGTATTAGGTTTATACAGCCTTAGCTGTCTTGGTTCTGACTTTGGGTCTCCAAAATGGAGCCCTAGGTCGAACCGACGCCTACTGTTCCCTCAACGGGGAACGCGTCCTCACCTACTCCTCTCAGGAGAATTTACCTGATGCCAACCGACTCCTCCGGTTGGACTTTTGCCCAGCAGTCCTTCGCCAGGTGCCTAGCTGTCCTTCGCCAGGTGCCTAGCTGTCCTTCACCAGGTCTTCAGTACCAAGTTGTCCTTCGCCTGGTGCCTAGCAGTCCTTTGCTAGGTCTTCGACTCCTAGCAGTCCTTCGCTAGGTGCCCAGCTGTCCTTCGCCAGGTCTTTAGTTCCAGGCAGTCCTTCGCCTGGTGCCTAGCAGTCCTTCACTAGGTCTTCGACTCCTAGCAGTCCTTCGCTAGGTGCCCAGCTGTCCTTTGCCAGGTCTTTAGCTCCAGGCAGTCCTTTGCCTGGTGCCTAGCAGTCCTTCGCTAGGTCTTCGACTCCTAGCAGCCCTTCGCTGGGCCTTAGGGTTCCAATGCCTAGCAGTCCTTCGCTAGGTGCCTAGCAGTCCTTCGCTAGGACTTTGTTTCCTGGCAGTCCTTCGCCAGGTGCCTAGCAGCCCTTCGCTAGGACTTCTTTCTGCACACTCAAGTAACTTTATTAGATCACAAATGAACTTAACTTTGAATCCTTTGCCAATATCAAAACAAGGTTCGATATGGTGCTTCCTGCACCAACAATCTCCCTCTTTTTGATCTATGGCAACACAATTCAAAGTTAAGTTAAAAACTTATAACAGTTAAGAACATAAGGTAAACAATGAAGTATAACTGTTTATGAACAGAATAAATGTAGAGTTTGAAAAAAATTCTTTATTTCTCATACTCCCCCTAAAATCTTGAATACTTGTGTTATAAAATACTTAACTTTGACCTTTCCTCCCCCTTTGACATATATCAAAAACATACATGGGCGAACAAGATTTCTAATAGGGAGTTTTACTAAAATAAATTCAAGTCATGGATTTAACAATTTCCCAAAAATATAGTTGTCAAGAAAAACTTTAATTAATGGATTTCATAAATTTTTAAAAAAGTGATGTTCAAAGTAATTGATGTTTTAAACATGTATGAAGCTCCCCCTTCACGTGATAACTCTTCTCCTTTAGGATATTTTAAAAGAAACTTCAAAAACATATTTTTCAAGAAAAAACTTAACAGTAGCTTACTTAGCCAACATTTTGAAAATAACTTTTCTTTAAAAAATTTCAACTTTTGCATACATAGAAAAATTTCTTTGGAACATATTTTCTGCATTTAAAACTATTTTGAAAAATCTTTAAATGGACAAGTTTTTGCCAAAACAAAGATTTGTTTACTAAGAAAACTTTACTTAGAAATATTTGCCCAAAATTTTCAAAGGTTTTGCTCAGATAAACTTTATTTACTAAGGAATATTTTACTTAGGAAAAAACATGCACTTAAAAAATTTGAAACACTTAGAAATACTTAGAAATTTTTGAAGTACTTTTTGAAAAAGAGATAAAAAATTTAAAAAATTTCCTTTCTCTCCCCCTTAATGTGAAATTCTTCTCCTTAGACCATTTATAAGATAAACTTTCTTTGAAAAGGGGAAAAAGTTTAAGGAAGAGTTTGTTTTTCACTTTTTCTACTCTCCCCCTTGGTCATATATCAATAAAGAACTCTTGAAAAATATATTTTGAAAGACATTTTAAATTTGTGTATCAGAGCTTATGGGTTTTGAAAACATAAATATTTAAGTGAGAGAATAATGTCAAAAATTATGATAATTTCTAGGTAACATAATTTTGAAATAATAAAGAATTGATGCTCAAGAACAGAACTGGAGTCAAGTGTATATTCTTATTGAGTCCATGCATCAAAGAAAATAAGTTTACTTGTTTTGAATATTTTGCAAATGCAAAAAAAAAACAAGTACCTTTGAACAATTGTCTTTAAAACATAAGTACTTTGAAAAATTTTATGAATTTGAGAGGTATAAGTACTTTTTTTAAAAATATTAGAATTTTTGAGATGTATAAGTACTTTTGAAAAATCTTATTTTTAAAAGATAATATTTTACTTGACTTGGTTTCTTTTCTAGTCTGACACAATCCTAGGAAACCTTGTTGACTACAAGGATATTTTCCTAAGTGTCCTGAAAATTTTCTAAAGTCAAGTAAGTATTATTTTCAAAAGTATTCTAAAAAGATTTTGAAGTTATTCCAAAGTAGAGTAAAATTTTGAAAGTGATGGTACATATATAAGCAAAATTATTTAAAAGGATAGTATTTTGAAAGAAAATTTATTTATGTTTTCAACGGGATTTTAAAAGTGCAGTGCATGAAAATATATAAAAAAATATTCAATAATTCTTCTAATTTAATCTCTCCCTAAGCTTGACCCAGTCCTAGGAAGCTTGTTGACTACAAGTGATCTTCCTCTGAGTTTTAAGGTTTGATTCAAATTATAAGAATTATCTAATGATTTTTAAAAAAATAATTGTCAAAAATAATTTCCTTTGATTTAGATTCCCCCTAAATTTGACACTTCCTAGGAGTCCTTGTAGATCATGAAGTGGACCTTCCTCTGTGTCTTTAGGGTTTATTAAAATCAAAAGAATAGTTTTGAATAATAGTATGGTAATTCAATTTGAAATGAAGATATTTTTAAAGCATAAGCTCCATTTTTGAAAAATATTTTGAAATGATAATGATTTTTGTAAAGCACAATTTTAAAAAAAATATAGTGATTATTTGAAGGCATAGTATTTTTAAATTTTTTCTTTTAATTTGAACTCCCCTTAAACCTGACACAGTCCTAGGAGGCTTGTTGACCACAAGTTAATCCTCCTCTGAGTCTTAGGGTTTGTCAAAATTAAAGGAACAATTTTGAACAGCCTTTTGAGTCTGACAATTTTTCAGCGAGATAGATTTTTGAAGACACAATTTGGAATGATAGCACAGTTTTCGAAAACCATTTTGAAATGATAATAATTTTTCAAAGATATTTTGAAAGAAAATTAAAAAGAATAAATTACTCCCCTGTACCGTTTAACTCAATCTAATGCCTTAGGGGACTTCAGTGTTATCCATGTTTGACTATGTTGACTAGGTTTGACCAATCAAATAACTAAATCAAACAAGCCCTAAATTCTATTTAAAACGAGTCTATTGTGATATTTAACATGAAATTCAATATTTTGAAAAAAAATGTTAGAGATGAAAAAGTGGGGTATAGTAAACTAAATTAGTTTGAAAAAATAGAGATAATTTTGAATAACTTTTGAAAGCACTTTGAGTTTTATTTAAAAGGATAGTGACATATATTCTTAGGTCCTAGATATCTCACCCAGTTCTACGTGATCAAACATGTTAACCTTATGGGTTTTGTGAGATAACCATTTTAATTTTTAAAAAAATGGTTAAGTTTATTAATTTTGAAAACATTTATTATGAATCTAAGATTTACTTAAAATTTGTGTTAGATTCGAATTTGACAAAGAGTAATTTGAATTTGAATTTCAAAAATTGACTTCCAGGTCTTGGCGAGGCACTAGGCCTTCTTTGGCCGTAGCCTTATTGGATCATCAACCTTTTCCTTGACAAAACCTTTTAATGAAATTTCATTTTCAAAATTACTTTTTGAAAAATTCTGGTCTAACTAGTTTGGGTCTGGGAGCGGTAGCTTCGGCTGGTTCCACCAGTCTAAAAAGACCAAGTAATGTATACTTGACCTTATTAGAAGAGGTTTCTCTAACGTACTATCATCTCACCTCCTCCCAATACTAGGTGTTCAAGTTTTAAGTAACTCTTTAGTCCTTAAACTAATTAATCCTAATTCTAAGCAAAAATAAATAATTAAACATGTCAAAAATGATCTAAGTTATATCATAATTGAAATAATACTCTGGGTTTTTAAAGTTAGCAAGGTTGTGAATTATGTTTTCTAACATATTAACCTTAACTAATTTGTATGAATCAATCATGTTATTTGAGATAAGTATTACATTTTCAAATATTGAAAACTTACCTTTCCCGATCGTTTGTCCACTATTCTTGTAATGATCACGAGCTAATCGGACCAGTTTGGGTCGATCTCCCTCATTGTCTTCTGATTCAGAGTCTGAGTTGGACTCGAGTACAGGTTGAAGCTTCTTCTTTGGAGTTTTCCCTGCACTTGAAATTATACCTTCCTCGACCATTATAGTATCAGTCTGATTATATAATTGTAATTCTGGAACAAATTCAAAATTGGTTACCATTTTTGTCTCAGTCACTTTGTCTTCTGACTCTGGCTCGAATTCGCAGTCAAGTATGGATTCTATCTCATCTTCTGATCCGAGTCAACTTTGAAGTCGGGTGCTGACTCTTCGTTGTAGATTGATTAGCTTTTCCCACATCTCTTTGGCACAGTTGAAGGATCCGACCCGCTTCAATTCTTCATTGGTTAGCCCACATTGTAGGATTGCAGTAGCCCTTGCATCTGTCTCGATCTTCCTCAGAGTTGGTTCATCCAGTTTGTCCCACGCAATTGATAGTCCATCTTCTGTAGGGAGGGAGAACCCTGTTTGAATGATCATCCATATGTCCATATGGGCCTTCAGATGGAACTCCATTTGACTTCTCAATAATTGAAGTTCTCGCCGGAGAATAGCGGTGGACGGGCACTGTTCCACTCTTGGTTGGTCATTTAGTTTAAATCTTGCACACAAGAGAAATAACAGAAATGTACCAAGACTTGGTCTTGGATTAGTAGTGCGGGAGAGAAAGATATAGCCCAACAAAGATATTGCAGAATTTCGAGGTGAAATAATAATAAAAAAGTTATGACAAAATTTTTGAAAATGTTG
>JAGFNQ010000433.1:52901-69330 GCA_024364735.1 Boesenbergia rotunda | reverse complement strand
CACAAGAACTCGCAGGAAGAAAACTCTGGTGCGATTTGGAAGGGTCGGCTAGGGTTGAGGAAGAAGAGAATAGAGAGTTAATAGGTTGGTCGACCGATCCACCAACCGAAATTTATTGCGATCGAACGGATCACCGTTCGATTTGGGAACGCCCAGACCGATCAGACTCCAACCTGATCGGTCTGGCTTGGTCTTGATCGGTCACCCTGACCGATCAGGCAAGCCCCTGATCGGTCTGCCGATCGATCAGGGAGCGAACAGAGAGTTTTTGTGATTTTCTGTGACCCTCCTGATCGGTCGGTGGACCGATCATCAAGGGGGCCAGATCGGTCAGTGGACCGATCCAGGCCAACACAGAAGGGTTTCAGTGGGTTATCGCAATTCGGCTTGATCGGTCATTTGGACCGATCAGACCTACTCCTGATCGGTCCGGTGACCGATCAGGTATCAGGAATTTTTCTGATACAATTAGAAACTTCAGTTTCAGACTTCTAAATGAATCCCGATACGATATGATGTAACTTTGTTGATTGTGGAAGTGTTCTCTTGACTATAATTGATCCCTTAACAAGGATCAAAAGTCCTTATGGATTTAACAAATCGATTTGCTCCACCCAAGTGAAGTCAAATTCAATCACAAACATTTATTCAATGTTTAACCAAGTTTGTATCAAAATAAGTCTCCAATCAAGTTTCCTTGATTGGAATGTCCAAGTATGATCATGGAGCCAAATACACATATGTTATGCATTGGTTTTCCCCATACTTGGTCAACTTAGTGATTATTATCTCGTCAACCTAATTTCTCAAGGGATGCATTATCATTTTGAGTAACTAGGTTGATCCTAACATCTCACCCTATTTCTAGCAAACAAAAATATTTTGTTAAACCTTATAGTTTGTGTGAGATGCCCCCAAGTTGCCCAATCATTGTTCCCAACAATTTGAAATGATCATGACGGGTTTTGAATGCTTTTTAATCCTATGAAGCAGAACACATTCCCAACTCCCTTCGTAAGAAACTAAATTTATTCTCGGGGAGTGGTTTAGTGAAAATGTCCGCTAGGTTTGATTTTGACTCTACATGTGAGAGTACAATATCTCCTCTAGCAACATGATCTCTAATGAAGTGGTGACTCTCTTCAATATGCTTGGTTCTAGAGTGATGGACTGGATTATTTGTTAGGTTTATCGTGCTTATGTTGTCACACAACACTTGCACACCCTTGTAGGTTAATCCATAGTCCTCTAGTGTATGAATTATCCACAACAATTGTGATACACTCTCTCCCATGGCGATATATTCTGCCTCGGTCGTGGAGAGAGCAATACAATGTTGTTTCCGACTTGACCAACTAACTAATGATGATCCTAAGAATTGGCAGCCCCCACATGTGCTCTTCCTATCCAACTTGCACCCAGCATAGTCGAAATCGGTATAGCCAATTAGGTCAAATGACTCGGTACGGGGTACCAAAGACCAACTTCAATTGTGCCCTTAAGATATCTCAAAATTCTTTTAACAACAATTAAATGAGATTCCTTGGCACAAACTTGATACCTAGCGCATATACCCACAGCAAAAAGAATATCAGGTCGACTAGCTTGTGAGGTATATCAGACTACCTATCATACTCTGATATTGAGTTAGATCAACAGGTTTACCACTATCATCATTGTCTAACCGTGTATTTGTAGCCATGGGAGTGGTTACCTCTTTGGAATCACTCATGTTAAATTTTTGGAGCATCTCTTGAGTGTATTTTGATTGGTGCACATGGATTCCGTCACGAGTTTGCTTGATTTCAAGTCCAAGGAAGAAAGTCAACTCTCCCACTAGACTCATTTCAAATTCACTCTCCATGTGACCAATGAATTCATTCAAATAGCCCTTATTGTTTGAGCCACAAATTATGTCATCTACATACACTTGGGCTACAAATATATTGTCACCATCTCTCCGTAGAAATAGAATTGGGTCTATTTGTCCTCTCATGAAGCGTTTTTCAATTAGAAATGTCGACAACCGCTCATACCAAGCTCGGGGTGCTTGTTTAAGGCCGTAAAGGCCTTCTTGAGCTTGAACACGTGGTTTAGAAATTCGAAATTCTCAAACCCCGGAGGTTGTTCGACATAGACCTCTTCTCTTATGAAACCATTTAGAAAGGCTGATTTGACATCCATTTGATAGAGTTTAAAACCTCGATGT
Organism: Boesenbergia rotunda; assembly: GCA_024364735.1. Taxonomy (NCBI): domain Eukaryota; kingdom Viridiplantae; phylum Streptophyta; class Magnoliopsida; order Zingiberales; family Zingiberaceae; genus Boesenbergia; species Boesenbergia rotunda. The sequence continues at coordinate 67,121 of JAGFNQ010000433.1, read as the reverse complement.
GTTGCAAATGCAAGCATTAATCGGATGGATTCTAATCGTGCCACGGGTGCATAGGTCTCATCATAATCAAGGCCTTCAACTTGACTATAGCCCTTGGCTACTAAGCGTGCCTTGTTTCTTACGATTTCTACCTTATGGTTTAATTTATTTTTGAAGACCCATTTGGTTCCAATAATGGTGGTCTTCTTAGGTCTAGGGACTAAGTCCCAAACTTGGCTTCTCTCGAATTGACCTAGTTCATCTTGCATGGCAATGATCCAATCGGGATCATTTAATGCTTCGTCAATTTTCCTAGGTTCAATTTCGGAAATTAGGGTAACTTCATTAGCCTCATTCCTGACGAATGATCTAGTTCTAACCCCATGATAGATGTCTCCAATAATTTGGTCTTGGGGATGACTAGAGGCTAACCTAGTTTGCCTTGGTGTTGGTGGTGCTTCTTGGATGGTGTCACTAGACACTAGCTCAGCCTCAAGATCCGGCTGATCTATGGGTTGTCTAGGTTCACCGTCATCAGACTCATCACCATCATCTACAACACTTGGACTTTCATTCAAACCTAGTTGCCTAAGTTCGAATTGAACCCCTTGATCATTTGCTTTAGGAATTTCCTCAAAAACAACATCAGAAGATTCTTTAACTAATCTAGACTTCTTATTATAGACTAGGTAAGCTTTGCTAACTAGGGAGTACCTGACCAGTATCCCTTCATCAGCTTATGCTGTGAACTTTCCAAGGTGGTCCTTGGTGTTTAGAATAAACACCTTACAACCAAACACCCTAAGGTGTTTAACTGTAGGTGGTTTTCCAAACCAAAGTTCATGAGGAGTCTTCCCTAGAAATCTATGAATTAGGACTCGGTTTTGCACGTAGCAAGCTGTGTTTACAGCTTCAACCGATAAGTAATTCGGTAATGAGTACTCATTGAGCATGCTTCGTGCAGTCTCTTATAAGACTCGGTTCTTCCTCTCTACAATACCATTTTGTTGTGGTGTTCTAGGAGTAGAGAACTCGTGTCTATACCCTCTCTCTTGACAAAACTCTAAAAATTTTTGATTTTGAAATTCGCCTCCATGATCACTCCTAATTATTTTAATTATTGATGATTTTTCATTTTCAACCCTTCTATAAAAAGAAATAAAAATATCTAAGGTTTGGTCCTTATATTTTAGAAAATATGTCCATGTATATCTAGTAAAATCATCAATGATCACAAAACAGTATCTACTACCATTCAAGGATATAATAGTGCTACAATCAAACAAGTCCATGTGAAGTAAATCTAAAGCCGTAGAAGTACTTACAACGCTTTTACCTTTATGTGCAGATTTCGTTTGCTTACCCGTTTGACATGCATCACAAAGTTTGTCCTTTTCATACTTGATGCTTGGTAAGCCACGAACTAGTCCATTGTTGGCCAACTTCCGGATATTCTTCATGTTCACGTGTGCTAGTCTCCGGGGCCAAAGGTTAGACTCATCTTCTCTTGACATGAAACACTTAACAAAAATATTAGTAGCACTTTTAAAAGAAACTTGGTAAATGTTATCTATCCTTGTGCCTACTAGTACCGTGTCAAATATGTCATGTTGTCTAACTAGACATTGACTTGATTGGAAATCAATTGTGTAACTCGCATCACATAATTGACTGACACTTAGGAGATTAAATGTCATCCCCTTGACTAGAAGGACATTCTTAATCCTAAGATATTCGGATATTTGAATGTCTCCTATTCCTACAACCTTAAGACTACCATTGTTACCAAAGAAAATATTACCTCTACTTTTTCTTTGAAGGGTAGTGAATAAGGATCTATCATCGGTCATATGTTCGGAGCACCCACTATCAATGAACCAAGTTGATAGATGCTCCCCCTCAATCATGACCTACACAACACAAAAGATAGAAGATTTAGGTACCCAAATTTTGGGACCTAAAGCACCTACTATGCAAGACTTAGGCACCCATGCCTTGACCACTTTCCTTTGAACCCTAGGAGTCTTAAGTGGTCTAACATCAGTCCTAGACATTAAGGAAACAAATGATGGTTCTTTAGATCGGTAACCAATACCGGCCTTATTGTAAACCACCCTTTGTGCATTTAGAATCATATCTAACGTCTTTGAGCTAGTGGAGAATTTCTCAAGAACACTCTTGAGTCTTTCAACCTCACTCTTCAAAGATTTGTCCTCATCTTCTAACATTTCTACATGCAAATCATCAACATCCTCATCCTTAGAGGATTTCAAATGTTCTACTTCAACTTTCAATGATTTAACTTTTTCTTTGGATTTCTTTAACAAATTAGTTAAACATGCAATAGCACTATAACATTTATCTAGTTCGGGAGAGATTACTTCTTCATCATCTGAAGATGATGAAGTCGCGTTTGATGAGTCCATGGATTCATCACTGCTCTCTTGATCTTCCATGGCCATGAGTGCTACATGGCGTGTACTCTTCTCCTCCTTCTCTTCTTCGGATGAGCTAGAGGATGATTCACCCATGTGGCCTTCAAGGCCTTCTTCTTCTTCTTTGATTTCTCCTCTTTCTTCTTGAGTTTTGAACAGTCTTTCTTGAAGTGCCCTTTCTTGCTACACTTATAACAAGTAACATTAGACTTATCAATTTTAACTTCACTAGGGTTACCTTTACCCTTGAAGCGCCGGCCCTTCCTCATCATTCTTCTAACAAAGTTTGCCATCTCAGAGGAAGAAGACCCGCTGCCATTCTCCTCGGACTCGGACTCGGACTCGGATGAAGATGAAGAGACTTCCTTCTCCTTCTTCTTGGTCTTTTCCCCTGCTACAAATGCAATCCCCTTCTCCTTGGGGCCTTTGTTAGCCATTTCATGAAGCTCTATTTCACAAAATAAATTATCCAATTTTACAATTGACAAGTCCTTAGAAACCTTGTAGGCATCCACCATGGATGACCACAAGGCATTCCTTGGAAAAGCTTTTAACACATACCTCACAAGGTCGCGATTCTCGACCTTTTCATCAATGGAGTGGAGACCATTCAATACCTCTTTGAATTTACTATGAAGTTCGCTTACCGTTTCACTCTCCTTTATGGAGAGGTTTTGTAGTTGATTGAGGAACAAGTCCCTCATAGCTATCCTTGAGTCTCGGGTACCCTCATGAAGTTCGGTGAGTTTATTCCACAAATCCTTTGCGCTTGTAAAAGGGCCAACCTTGATTAGTTGGTCTTTGTTCATTCCACATTGTAATGTCACCACCGCCTTCGCATCGGCTTCTCCTTTGTGCGTTTGCTCAGCCGACCACCGTGAAGATTCCAACTCTTTTCCCTCCGCATCTCTTGGAGGGGTGAAGCCTTCCTTCACGGAGAACCACATACCTATGTCGGTCTTGAGGTAGTACTCCATGCGAGACCTCCAATATTGAAAATCCGATCCATTGAAGAAGGGAGGTCGAGTGGTGCTAACTCCTTCTCTCAAAGTCATTGTTGATAGCTCTCAGATGTTAATCCGCTTGAACAGAGCCCCAAACTCTGATACCACTTGTTGGAACTTGGATGGCTAGAGAGGGGGGGGGGGTGAATATAGCCAGACACAAACTTCTTTCAACTTTTAGCACTTCTCTGCAGTTAGGGTCAGTAACACAGCGGAAGCAAAAACAAAACAGAGTATAACTGCAGAAATGAAAAGCAAACCAAAAACGCTAACAAGGATCATTTACAAGGTTCGGGGATAACTTGCCCGTACTCCTTGGCGTGCCTTTAAGGTGGGCGATCCCTTGATCATTGGCAGATCAAGCCCCAGAAAATCCAGATATCAAATCCTCCTTCTCAGTGGAGAAACCTCTCCACACAAATGTCTCAATAGAGTATATGGAATGAAAGTGTAGAGACACAAAGAAAGATTTTACATATCGCTAACAAAGCACAAGGATGAGAATCGGAGAACAAATCACCGAGCACAGCACAGCACCACCAACACAAGAGCTCCCAACTCTTTGTTTGCTTGCTGATCCACTCGCAACTTCCTCCACAAACTCACAGTTGCTACTTTGCAAGAGAGCGCTTCAAAGTGTTGAATGAATGCACAAGATTTGGAGAAGCAGCTTGTTCACTAAGAGATCTGTATCAGCTTCTTCTCAACTACGCAGCTTAACCTGCTTACCATCGCTAGGTCACCAGCTGCCCTGCATCTCACCAGCTGCTCACCTGCAATGAGCCAGCTACCCTTGACCTACTCTGGACTCACTGAATCCTCTCCAGTCGAGCCCCAGGCCCCAGGTCATCAGCTTCTCAACCGTTGCAGCTCGCGCTAGAAGACGTTATTTCCTACAGATGGGAATCAACCAAACCTGCTGTAGCAAAAGCCTCCGTTTGACTCTCCTTGAGTAAACCTAAGTTACCTACACACTTAGCAGCTCATTAGACCAATAAATCAGCAGAGGATCAAATATTAGAAGACTCATAACAAAGATCAATAGTGTATCAGTAGCAATCAGAACGCGATCAGAACTTGGACAGCGCTTTTGAATTAAAGCTGTCAGATACTGATCGGTCACCGGACTGATCAGAGTGACTCCTGATCGGTCACCAGACCGATCAGTATAGGCCCAATCTGATCAGGCTCCAGCCTGATCGGTCCACAATGAGAAGCTGGGAATCGTGACCTTCTGGTGATCGGTCACCCTGATCGATCACAGATCGTGGATCGGTCACCGGACCAATCCATATCATTACTGGGATTCCCAGTTTTCACAGCCAAACCTCACTGATCGGTCACCAGACCGATCAGGTTGTGGCCTGATCGGTCCAGGGACCGATCAGGGTATGACCTGACCGATCAGGATGCATCCTGATCGGTTATAGTGAGAAGCTCGCGACATTTGATCGTTTAGCCTGACAGATCATGAAATCCCACGAAACCTACTGACCTCTCCCTGATCGTTCACCAGACCGATCAGGAGCCCTCCCTGATCAGTCACCAGACCGATCAGGAGCCGAACAGAGGCCAACCAAGGTTTCTGTGCTCTCCCTGATCGGTCACTAGACCGACCAGTCTTCTCTAGATCGATCACCAGACCGATCCATGTAGGAACTGCATGCCAACCTTCCTGATCGGTCACCAGACCGATCCAGGCAAGGCTAAATCCACTCTAAGTCACAAGAACAAGATTCCAGCCCTTCTCTGACACGTTCTTAGTCCCCCGGACCAAGACTCCATGCCCAGTTTCACTCACCAGGACTTCTACCTAGCCCTCCAAGCTAGGACCTGACTTCGCTCACCAGGATTTCAATAACCTAGCTTCCCAAGCTAGAACCTAGCCCTCCAAGCCATGGTTTCATCCAACCTAGCTTCTCAAGCTAGGACCTGGCCCTCCAAGTCAGGGTTTCATCCAACCTAGCTTCCAAAGCTAGGACCTGACCCTCCAAGTCAGGGTTTCATCCAACCTAGCTTTCCAAGCTAGGACCTGGCCCTCCAAGCCAGGGTTTCATCAACCTAGCTTTCCAAGCTAGGACCTGGCCCTCCAAGCCAGGATTTCATCAGCCTAGCTTTCCATGCTAGGACCTGGCCCTCCAAGCCAGGATTTCTTCAACCTAGCTGTTGGGGCAATCGACCCTGAGACGATCTGAAGGATCATGATATTTTGATGTGTGGGCAATATGGTTAAGTTAGGATGTGTTGTTAGACTAATATGTGTACATGAATGTGCAGGTGCACAGGTACACATGGACTTAGTTGATGTCTTCAGGTGAAGGATGGCATGGAGGCAAGCTGGAGACTTGCATGTGCATCTGAGGGACCGTTGGATTGCAGGGATGATGAGCCAAGGGACGCGGACTTCGAGGCGTACGTGAGGGCTGGCATGGAGGCAAGCTGGAGGCTTGCGTGCGCATCCGAGGGACGAGGGTCGAAGATGAAGAAGGCGTGAAGGCAACAGTCAAGGCTGCTGATGAAGAGTCAACTGGGTTGTGAGGGTCCAGGTGTGAGTCGTTGTACTCAGGGTCTAAGCTAAGAGGGTTTGAGTGCGGAGAGATTTGTACTCAGGAGTGAAACCCTAGGCGTAGGTGTGTACCAGTCGACTGACCCATTGGCAGTCGACTGGCATAGGCTGAAATAGGCTGGCAGATTCGAACGTTGTGATGTAACGGTCGAATTTGAGTGGGACCAGTCGACTGCCCCAGGGGCAGTCTACTGGTAGCGACTGTTTCAGATTCGAGCCCTATTTAAAGGGGCTCGTTTCCTACTATCTCGCTTGATGAAACTCGCTGGGATAAAGTGGGTTAGTAGTCTACTATGATCAGAGAGCGTCCGAAGTGTTGTGGCGAGGTTTCTCCACCCACAAGGAGCGACAGATCTAGCCGGAGGTTATTCAGGGGTTGATCCACCGAAGGATTCTTGGATTAGTCACCCGACCGGGGTGGATACTAAGTAAATCAGGTTGTTAGCATTGTTTATTTCTTATTTACTTTGCATATTATTGTTTCCACGATTCTGTAGAGATTAAAACGACGATAAAGTACAATTCACCCCCCTCCAGGACGCCTAGACATTCCTTTAGTTGGTATCAGAGCTAGGACCGCTCTTGATTGGAATAACCGCCAAGGGAGCCAAGCAAAGCTAGAGGAAATGATGGAGGATAGGCTAGGAGAAGATATAAACTCACCACTGTCATACGAGCATGAAGATTTTGAATATTGGAAAGCTAGAATGAAGATGTGCCTCGGCATGGATTGGGAGTGCGTAATGGTGATAGAAGAACCATTTGAGACCCCAAGCATGGGAAGAAGTTCCGGCCTAGGTATTGGACCAAGGAGCAACAAGAACAAGCAAGGGCCAATGAGAACGTAATCAACATTTTGGTTAATATTTTGCCTTCTAATATTTTGGGTGATGTAGGGAGTTACGAAAATGCGTATGAGTTGTGGAATAAATTGGAGAAGTGCCATGAGAACCCTACACAAACTCAAGAAATAGAGGAGTTCGAAGGAATAAGCTCAAGTGCTCAAGAAGACCCAAGAGAAGGAGAATTATCAAGTGGTGAGGAAGAATCAAGTGAAAAAGAATCCTTTTCGTCAAAAGAAGTATCAATATCAAGAATTGAGGGGGAGGAGAGATCCTCATCCACACAAGAGCAAGGAAAGACTTCCATCTCCACCAAAGCTAAATCAAAAGAGCATATCGTATGTTTTGGTTGCAACAAAAAGGGGCACTACAAGGATAAGTGTCCACTAGGTAAAAAGGAGGTAATTCCTAAGCCCAAATCCATTCAATTTAAAACTAATATGGGTTGTAGGAATGAGGAAGCTCAAAATAAAAGAAGGAGAATTCGATGTTTCACATGCGGGGAGCTCGGGCATTATCATACAAAATGTCCAAGAAGTGGAGAGCTCAAGAAGATGGAGCACCTTAGGAAATGGGAGAAAGAAGAAAGGAAGAGGAGCATCCATCAAGGGGGAGTCCTAAGGGTAAAGGAGGTAACCTCTAACTCTACTTATGCTTCAAATTCTTTCATGAATGCTCAAAATGGTTGTATGAATGATAGAATTGATGACAATTACGTGCCCATGCATGTTTTTGATTTTAAATATCATGATAGGAATAGAAACACTTTTGCATGCCAAAATACCAAACATTCTATGTTGCATGATAAATCTAAGACTAAGGATCAAGGCATAAACTCTAAGAAAGGGGGAAATATGCTTAGAAAAGTAGGTAAACCTAGAAATGATCAAATTGGATTTAGTGATCCTAAGGTTAGGAGGTTAGAAAAGGAAAATCAAGTTTTAAGAGCAAAACTTGATAAGTTAGAAAGGAACCTAGGAAGGGTCATTCAAAGGTCCAAAAGATTGAACATGACAACGAAGGACCAAAATCATAGGAATGGTAGGCCGGGTTTAGGATACCATTCTGGGAGGGCTAATGTTGACAAAGTATCGTATTCAAGGATGCCCTATAACTATGGTAGAGAAGAAGTCAAAAATGGCAAAGAAAAGCCATTTGAAGGAAAAGAAAAGAAATTAGCCAAGAGAAAGATCTATAGGGTTAAGAGAGTAATAGTGGAAGGTCAGGAAGCACCGGAGGAGCACCGATGTGGGCTTGCTTTTGTAGAAAAGTTACCTAGGGAGATAACTAGGGCTAGGAGCTCAAAAGAGAGCTCTAGAAGCCAAAGTGGGTTCCATGGTCAATGGATCTCAAGTGGTTTCCTTCTAGGAAATTGAAAAGAAGTATAGGGTGTGTCAAGAGGTTTAAAAGACTAAGGTTAGTCTTAATCCTAGAAAATTGGCACACTAAAGGGAGGATTATAGAGAAAAAGGTGAAATTGGATTTTTAATGGAGCTAAATCGGTTTTAATGTCTAAATACCATATAACTGTTGGATCGAGAGAAAACGATAGAGGGGGGGGTGAATATCGTAAGTCGTTTCGGATTTAGAGCGAGTATGCACAACGGAAAAATTAAAACTAAAACACCACAAAAACCAAACGCAAACACCAAGATTTTACTTGGTTTGGAGTCGCGGTCGGCTCCTACTCCAAGGCCCACGGTCGTTGACCGTTTACTTGGGGCAATTCTATATGTGCGCAAAATCTTACAAACAGTTGTACAGTAGTAAGTGCAGTAAGAATACAATTAACAATTGACTCTTCGTTACCGACGCCCAGTGTAAATCGTTCTTCGGTACGTAGGGTCGTCGCCGGCGCTAGAATCTCGAGATGAAGGATTTCTGGAGCAGAGCGCGTGAGTTGAAGAGCGTGTTGGCGTTGGAAAACTTGATCTTCGAAGCCTTGGGGTCGAGGGGCTTTTTATAGCCTCTCGGGGCGCCCTGAACGTTGGCCCCCCCCCCCCACGTGTCACCCGATCCGAGCAAGTCTCGATCAGCTCTTATCCCACTCGAATAGGGCTGAGGGTTGACTGTGGGGGCACCCTGGTTGACCCTTTCAGCGGGCTTCTCGGCTGGATGAAGTTTATCCTCTTCGTTGGCTTGAGCCCGGGGCGCCCTGGGCACTGGGGGCGCCCAGGAGCACGGGGGCGCCCTGGGCACTGGGGGCGCCCGGGAGCACGGGGGCGCCCGGGAGCATGGGGCGCCCCGCCCAATAAGCTTCCGAAGCGTACTCTTGCTCAACTTGTTTTGCCTTGACCTTGGGGGCGCCCTACTCAGCTGTTGCCTCTCTCCTTTGAGGCGTTCTGAGCTGCAGGCACTCATTCCTTCGGTCCTGCATCCAGGGTTAGTCCAAAACAACACAATGAAATCAAGTATTAGGTTTATACAGCCTTAGCTGTCTTGGTTCGGACTTTGGGTCTCCCAAATGGAGCCCTAGGTCGAACCGACGCCTACTGTTCCCTCGACGGGGAACGCGTCCTCACCTACTCCTCTCAGGAGAATTTACCTGATGCCAACCGGCTCCTCCGGTTGGACTTTTGCCCAGCAGTCCTTCGCCAGGTGCCTAGCTGTCCTTCGCCAGGTCTTCAGTACTAAGCCGTCCTTCGCCTGGTGCCTAGCAGTCCTTCGCTAGGTCTTTGTCTCCTAGCAGTCCTTCACTAGGGCTTTGTATCCTGGCATTCCTTCGCCAGGTGCCTAGCAGTCCTTCGCTAGAGCTTTGTATCCTGGCAGTCCTTCGCCAGGGGCCTAGCAGCCCTTCGCTAGGACTTTGTTTCCTGGCAATCCTTCGCCAGGTGCCTAGCAGCCCTTCGCTAGGACTTCTTTCTGCACACTTAGTAAACATCGTTAGTTCACAAATAGAACTTAACTTTGAACCCTTTGCCAATATCAAAACAAGGTTCGATATGGTACTTTCTGCACCAACAATCTCCCCCTTTTTGATTTATGGCAACACAATTCAAAGTTAAGTAAAAAAATTATAATAGTTCAAGCAAGACAGTTAAGACCAATTAATTTGAGCAGAGAAAAAAAACCAGTGTAGTTTTTGAACTGTTAAAAAAAATTTATTTTCCCTGCAACCCAGAAGTATTGTGTTATAAAACGCATAAAACGCTTAACTTTGACCTTTTCTCCCTCTTTGATATATATCAAAAAAAAATAATGGGCGAACAAGGTTTCTAATAGAGAGTTAGTTTTACTACAATAAATTCAAGTAATGGATTTAACAATTTTCCAAAAACATAGTTGTCAAGAAAAACTTTAAGCAATGGATTTCATAATTTTTCAAAAAATGATGTTCAAAGTAATGGATGTTTTGAAAAAGCATGAAGCTCCCCCTTAATGTGACAACTCTTCTCCTTATATTTTAAGATTTTTAAAAAAACTTCAAAAACATAATTTTAAACAAACTTAACAGTAGCTTACTTAGCCAACATTTTGAAAACAAATTTCCTTTAAAAAATTTCAACTTTTGCACACATGGAAAAATTTCTTTGGAACATATTTTGTGCATTTAAAACTATTTTGAAAAAAAAAATTTAAATGTATAAGTTTTTGCCAAAACAAAGATTTGTTTACTAAGAAAACTTTACTTAGAAATATTTGCCGAAAAATTTTCAAAGGTTTGCTCAGACAAACTTTGTTTACTAAGGAGAATTTTACTTAGGAAAAAACATTCACTTAAAAAATTTGAAACACTTAGAAATACTTAGAAATTTTTGAAGTACTTTTTGAAAAAGAGATTAAAAAATTAAAAAAATTCCTTTCTCTCCCCCTTAATGTGAAATTCTTCTCCTTAGACCATTTCTAAGATAAACTTTCTTTGAAAGGGGAAAAAGTTTAAGGAAGAGTTTGATTTTCACTTTTTCTACTCTCCCCCTTGGTCATATATCAATAAAGAACTCTTGAAAAATATATTTTGAAAGACATTTTAAATTTGTGTATCAGAGCTTATGGGTTTTGAAAACATAAATATTTAAGTGAGAGAATAATGTCAAAAATTATGATAATTTCTAAGTAACATAATTTTGAAATAATAAAGAATTGATGCTCAAGAACAGAACTGGAGTCAAGTGTATATTCTTATTGAGTCCATGCATCAAAGAAAATAAGTTTACTTGTTTTGAATATTTTGTAAATGCAAAAAAAAAAACAAGTACCTTTGAACAATTGTCTTTAAAACATAAGTACTTTGAAAAATTTTATGAATTTGAAACGTATAAGTACTTTTTAAAAAAAATATTAGAATTTTTGAGATGTATAAGTTCTTTTGAAAAATCTTATTTTTAAAAGATAATATTTTACTTGACTTGGTTTCTTTTCCAGTCTGACACAATCCTAGAAAACCTTGTTGACTACAAGGATATTTTCCTAAGTGTCCTGGAAATTTTTTAAAGTCAAATAAGTATTGTTTTCAAAAGTATTCTAAAAGGATTTTGAAGTTATTCCAAAGTAGAGTAAAATTTTGAAGTGATGGTACATATATAAGCAAAATTATTTAAAAGGATAGTATTTTGAAAGAAAATTTATTTATGTTTTCAACGGGATTTTAAAAGTGCAGTGCATGAAAACATATAAAATTAAAAAAAATATTCAATAATTCTTCTAATTTAATCTCCCTCTAAGCTTGACCCAGTCCTAGGAAGCTTGTTGACTACAAGTGATCTTCCTCTGAGTTTTAAGGTTTGATTCAAATTATAAGAATTATCTAATCATTTTAAAAAAATAATTGTCAAAAATAATTTCCTTTGATTTAAATTCTCCCTAAATTTGAACTTCTTAGGAGTCCTTGTAGATCATGAAGTGAACCTTCCTCTGTGTCTTTAGGGTTTATTAAAATCAAAAGAATAGTTTTGAATAATAGTATGGTAATTCAATTTGAAATGAAGATATTTTAAAAGCATAAGCCCCATTTTTGAAAAATATTTTGAAATTATAATGATTTTTGTAAAGCACAATTTTTGAAAAAAATATAGTGATTATTTGAAGGCATAATATTTTTAAATTTATTCTTTTAATTTGAACTCCCCCTAAACCTGACACAGTCCTAGGAGGCTTGTTGACTATAAGTTAATCCTCCTCTGAGTCTTAGGGTTTGTCAAAATTAAAGGAACAATTTTGAATTGCCTTTTGAGTCTGACAATTTTTCAGCGAGATAGATTTTTGAAGACACAATTTGGAATGATAGCACAGTTTTCGAAAATCATTTTGAAATGATAATAATTTTTCAAAGATATTTTGAAAGAAAATTAAAAAGAATAAATTACTCCCCCTGTACCGTTTAACTCAATCTAATGCCTTAGGGGACTTCTGTGTTATCCATGTTTGACTATGTTGACTAGGGTTGACTGTGTTGACCAGGTTTGACTTAGTTGACTATGTTTGACCAATCAAATAACTAAATCAAACAAGCCCTAAATTCAATTTAAAACGAGTCTATTGTGATATTTAACATGAAATTCAATATTTTGAAAAAAAATGTTAGAGATGAAAAAGTGGGGTATAGTAAACTAAATTAGTTTGAAAAAATAGAGATAATTTTGAATAACTTTTGAAAGCACTTTGAGTTTTATTTAAAAGGATAGTGACATATATTCTTAGGTCCTAGATATCTCACCCAGTTCTACGTGATCAAACATGTTAACCTTATGGGTTTTGTGAGATAACCATTTTAATTTTTAAAAAAATGGTTAAGTTTATTAATCTTGAAAACATTTGTTATGAATCTATGATTTACTTAAATTTGTGTTAGATTCGAATTTGACAAAGAGTAATTTGAATTTGAATTTCAAAAATTGGCTTTCCAGGTCTTTGGCGAGGCACTAGGCCTTCTTTGGCCGTAGCCTTATTGGATCATCAACCCTTTCCTTGACAAAGCCATTTAATGAATTTCATTTTTTAAAATTACTTTTTGAAAAATTCTGGTCTAACTAGTTTGGGTCTTGGATCGGTAGCTTCGGCTAGTTCCACCAGTCTAAAGAGACCAAGTAATGTATACTTGACCTTATTAGAAGAGGTTTCCCTAACGTACTATCATCTCACCTCCTCCCAATACTAGGTGTTCAAGTTTTAAGTAACTCTTTAGTCCTTAAACTAATCAATCCTAATTCTAAGCAAAAATAAATAATTAAACATGTCAAAAATGATCTAAGTTATATCATAATTGAAATAATACTCTGGGTTTTTAAAGTTAGCAAGGTTGTGAATTTTGTTTTCTAACATATTAACCTTAACTAATTTGTATGAATCAATCATGTTATTTGAGATAAGTATTACATTTTCAAATATTGAAAACATACCTTTCCCAATCGTTTGTCCAGTATTCTTGTAATGATCACGAGCTAATCGGACCAGTTTGGGTCGATCTCCCTCATTGTCTTCTGATTCAGAGTTGGACTCGGGTACAGGTTGAAGCTTCTTCTTTGGAGTTTTCCCTGCACTTGAAATTATACCTTCCTCGACCATTATAGTATCAGTCTGATTATATAATTGTAATTCTGGAACAAATTCAAAATTGGTTACCATTTTTGTCTCAGTCACTTTGTCTTCTGACTCTGGCTCGAATTCGCAGTCAAGTATGGATTCTATCTCATCTTCTGATCCGGAGTCAACTTTGAAGTCGGGTGCTGACTCTTCGTGTAGATTGATTAGCTTTTCCCACATCTCTTTGGCACAGTTGAAGGATCCGACCCGCTTCAATTCTTCATTGGTTAGCCCACATTGTAGGATTGCAGTAGCCCTTGCATCTGTCTCGATCTTCCTCAGAGTTGGTTCATCCAGTTTGTCCCACGCAATTGATAGTCCATCTTCTGTAGGGAGGGAGAACCCTGTTTGAATGATCATCCATATGTCCATATGGGCCTTCAGATGGAACTCCATTTGACTTCTCCAATAATTGAAGTTCTCGCCGGAGAATAGCGGTGGACGGGCACTGTTCCACTCTTGGTTGGTCATTTAGTTTAAATCTTGCACACAAGAGAAATAACAGAAATGTACCAAGACTTGGTCTTGGATTAGTAGTGCGGGAGAGAAAAGATATAGCCCAACAAAGATATTGCACGAATTTCGAGGTGAAATAATAATAAAAAAGTTATGACAAATTTTTGAAAATGTTGATTTTATCACTTCAGATTAATGATGAAAAAGTAAGAAGTCAAATGTTTGAAAAAAATTTGCTCGAATTAGGGTAGCATGAATTTCGAGAAAAACTATTAAAATAATAATAAAAAAATTTATGACAAATTTTCAAAAATTGATCGTTTTAACAATTCTAACTTATGGTGAAAAAATGAGAATTCAAAATTGAAAAAGGCGTAAAATAATTTAAACACACCTCAGATATTATTTATTTGAAATAA
>JAGFNQ010000433.1:32664-50893 GCA_024364735.1 Boesenbergia rotunda | reverse complement strand
ACTTGGACGGGCGCGTAGGTCCCAGACCAAGCCTAAGTACCCCAGCCATCGGCTACACCGTGAGGTATTAGGGTTTTGGATACTTGGTCGGGCGCGTAGGTCCCAGACCAAGCCTAAGTACCCTGGGCATCGGCTGCACCGCGAGGTTTTAGGGTTTTGGATACTAGGTCAGGCGCGTAGTTCCCAGACCAAGCCTAAGTACCCCGGCATCGGCTGCACCACGAGGTATTAGGGTTTTAGAGACTTCAGTAGTGCGTTGTTATCTTGGGGGAAAGTATCTCTCTTTATTACTAGATTTTTCTGCGGGAGCACAGAGATACATAGACAAACACTCTAGATAAAACACGAATCTTACCAAGGCTAGAAGGGTCCGAGACTGCAACGGGGCCGGGACCTCCTACGTTTCTGCCTTTCTTTTGTAGCTAATCATCCAGGCTTCGTGGGTTCTTCCGAGATTCTGTTCTGACCTCCCCGCAGTAGCACCGCCGAGACACTAGCTGATCCCCTCGGACTTCCACCACCCGGTTGCCTACCGGTTACTTGATCTTCTGGTGGTAAACAGAGACCATAGCATGGAAAGTGCTAAGCGCTGGGCGGCCCAGGATGGCATTGTAGGAGGAGGGCGCATCCACGCTTAAGAAAGGAGTCCTCCGAGTTCTTTCGAGCCTATCGCTGCCCAACGAAAGTGACAAGGTGATTTGCCCCATCGGTTGTACTCGGTACCCCGTGAAACCAAATTGTGGGGTCGAGACCGGGAGCAGTTCATCCACGTCTATCTACATGTTTTCCCACGCCGCCTTGTACAGAATTGTTGGAACTTGGATGGCTAGAGGGGAGGGGTGAATATAGCCAGTCACTAAGATCAGCCTCTTTGAAATCTTTCTGCATTTAAGTTAGCCGCAGCGGAAGCAATACAAGTATAACAGCAGAAACAGAAATGCAGTAACTGAAACACAAACCACACAGACGCTAAGACGAGGATATACAAGGTTCGGGGATAACTTGCCCCTACTCCTTGGCATGCCCGTAAGGTGGGCGATCCCTTGATCATTGGCAGATCAAGCCCCGGTGACCTAGATAAAACAACTCCTCCTTCTTGGTGGAGAAACCTCTCCACAAGCGTCTCAATAGGATACAAGATAAGCTCACGAGACTAAGGAGGAACCTCTCACAAGACAGTAGCAAGAAAGCTCAAGAGAGAAGCTACACAAGAAGCTCAACAATCAACAGCGAAACCCACAGCCACACTTGCTTGTTTTCTTGTTTTTCCTTCTTGTTGCCTCCTCTGCTTCTCATATTCCTCTTAAGCTCCTGTTTCATCGCCAGGCTCCATCAGCATCCCCTGAGCACAGCCTGAACCCACTGACCTCCCTGCGCACTCAGTCCACTGAAGTCCCTCTCCAGCTGAGCCTCCGTCAGTCGCCAGCCATGCCTTAGTTGCCGTTGAAACCTGAGAAGGAGAAACAAACAAACCTGCTCCAAGGAAAGACTCCCATTGACTTCCTTGAGTGTTTGAATCCTCCTATGTCACCTGCACACTTTAACAGAAGCTTAACAAATCGATATCAAAGAAATCAGCAAGTAGTAGAGAATCGACAGTGAAAACACACGTGATCAGAAACTTCTGATAGCGTATTTGAATTAAAATTCTGCTCCTGATCGGTCCCCAGACCGATCAGAGAGGACCCTGATCAGTCACCAGACCGATCCAGCAGTCTTCTGCACACCCCTGATTGGTCCCCAGACCTATCCAGCAGCTTGCTGCACACTCCAGATCGGTCCCTATACCAATCAGGCTGTGCCCTGATCGGTCAGCAGACCGATCAGGCCGCTTCCTGACCGATTAGGAGTCATCCTGATTGGTTATAGTGAGAACCTTGCGACAAATGATCGTTCACCAGAATGGTCTGAACAGTGTTCCTGATTGGTTGTAACACCCCAAAATTTTCCCATATGAAATATTATGAATTCATGAAACATTATTATTATGAAATGTTATGATGGGCTTGGTTTAATGGGCTTTGATATGGATTAGTGCAAAATGTAATAAAAAGAAGATGTAGAAAGGAGGAAGCAAGGATTGAACCTTTAACCTCCTAGTTGCACTAATCATGTCATAACCAACGAACCAAGCAATGTTTCATGTTGAGAGAATAAGAAACATGCTTGTTAAAGCTAGGGAAGTGAAGAGACATGTCTCTTCATGAGAAAAGTATAAATAAGAGATGAAGAGGTTGGAATAACTTCCTCTCTTCTTCTTCCTCACTCTCCCCACCGAAAATTCATCCTCTTCTCCCCGTTTCAAGTTTCGAAATTTCACCCTAGGGTTCTAACCCTAGGGAATTTGGAAGAAAGAAGATCTCATCCAAGGATCTTGCCCTCTACAAGGGCCAAAGGTTCTAGTGAAGTGCTAGTAAGGAAACTCTCACTCTAACATCAACCAAGGGTACCCTAAGGGAAATTCAAGCGAAAGGATGTAAGTATCCCCTCGTCTGCAGTGTAATTGTTGTGCATGATTCTTCTTGTTTCCTTGTTTTCGAAAATGGAGGTTTTACCCTTGGTGTAAGTATCCCCTCGCCTGCAGTGTAATGGTTATTGTATGAGTTTTTCTCCTTGTAGTTTTCGAAAAATGGGGATTGTTTCCCTTTAGTGAGTTTCGGCCACCCCCTTAGAGGAGGCCTTGATTACTTCTTGTTACATGAGTAGACCCTTGGAACTTAGGGTATATGTATATGTTGTTTCCTTCATGATGTTATGAACAAAATTTTAGGGTGTTGCCCTTGTATAGGTTTCGGCCAACCTCAAAGAGGAGGCCTTGGTTACTCCTTGTTGCATAGGAAGACCCCTTGGAATTTAGGGTATACTTATATGTTGTTTTCCCTACATGTTGGGATGACAAGAATTAGGGTTGAACCCCCTATAAGGTTTCGGCCAAATCATGAAGCAAAAAGGGTTTAGGGTTGTATGATTTCCTATGATGTATCCATGTTTAGTAGTGTAGACAAAATGTTTGTGTAAATGTTTGTGTGAAACCTAAGTTCAAGAACCCTAGTTCCCCTACACTTGACTTTCAGCCAACCCTAGAAAAATTAGGGTTTAGGGTACATGATTATCCTAGGATGTATTCTAGGCTTAATATGTTGCATGATATCTATGTGAAGGTTAAACTACCCTACGAGTCAAGATTATGGTTAGTAAGATGATATGTATATGCATGTGATGTCTAAATGAAATGCTTGATTGGAAATCTTAAGGTTCCCTAGCATGTGATATTCGGCCAAGGCATGAACATTAGGGATTGTGAAGGTTAAATTACCCTACGAGACATGATTATGTTTAGTAAGATGATAAGTATATGCATGTGATGTTTAAATGGAATGCTTGATTGGAAATTTTAATGTCCCTAGCATGTGATATTCGGCCAAGGCATGAGCATCAGGGTTGTGAAGGTTGATTACTCCATGATGTATGCTATGCTTAGTATGATACATGATGTATATATATGTGATGCTTGTATGGGATGTTTGATGTCAAAAATCTAAGCTACCCTACCTTTGATTTTCGGCCAAACCCTAGGTTTAGGGTTAGGAAGGGTTAAATTAAACCATGAAGAATGTTATGATATGAATATGATTGATGTGACCGATTTTGTCATATATAAGTATGTTTAAGTGGTTGAAATATGATGTATGTATGAGCATGCCTTATAGCCCATGGGGCACCCTTATGAAATTGCATGTGATATGTTAAAATGCTTGAAAGGATACTCTACTAAGTAGGGGATCAAGAGCACCCCTTATGTTGTGTGGTGTGTCCCTATGGGATCATAAGCACCCTTGAAG
This sequence comes from Boesenbergia rotunda, assembly GCA_024364735.1. Classification (NCBI taxonomy): domain Eukaryota; kingdom Viridiplantae; phylum Streptophyta; class Magnoliopsida; order Zingiberales; family Zingiberaceae; genus Boesenbergia; species Boesenbergia rotunda. Next base: position 47,051 of record JAGFNQ010000433.1, on the reverse strand, counting down.
AGTGGTGTGTCCCTTAAGAGTGGATTTGGAGTACTCCTTAGCATATATGTAAAGACATGATAAGTATTTTACTTTGTAAGTTGTGTACCCGACTCGGAAGGGGGTCGTTAAACAAATCCGGGGTGCATGTTAACGTAAGGTCATGGCTCCGGTAGGACGGAAGGGTCCTGCTCTAATTGATTGGTGGCTCGCTACCCCAATTCATTAGGGAACGCGCAATAGGTAACGCGCGATATGTGGTACACAACCGAGCCCAATATGATATGGATGTATTTTTAAGTAATACCTTTATGGAATTGTTTTGAAAACATTCATTGAAAACATTTATTATATGTGAAGGGTATGCCTAAGGTACTTTATACTGCATGCTTAGAAACTTGGATGTTTAGTATGCTTTGATGAACTCATGCTTATGATTTATTATGTGTACATGTTGTATGCTTGCGTATGGATTTTGCGAGTAGGACAGGATCCTTACTAAGCATTTGTGCTTATTAGTTTATGTGTTGTCTTATGCTACAGATAAGGGTAAGGAACACTTAAACTAAAGGAAGAGGCAGGAGGCTGAAGATGTGTGGGGTGGTGGCTCGGGAAAGAAAGATCTTTATATCTACATTACTATGTTTATGATGATGTTTTCTTCAACAATGAATGCTAGTGATTAGGTTTGATATTGCATGATGATGATGACACTTAGAATTCTCTTATGCTTGATTTTGGTTGGTTATGTTGTGAGCTTGAAATAATATGTGAACCTATCATGTTATAGAATAACTATTGATTAAAATATTTCCAATGATGTTCTAATGATTCAAGCATGATATTTGATTTACATGTACTGACAAGCATGCTTAGCACTTAATCCTTGCACTCTTGCTTTCATTGTATGTTAAAATTCTATTATATGAATGAATGACTAGTACGTAACCCCGCCCCGAGTGTAGATATAAGGGCGGGCGTTACATTGGTCACCAGACCGATCAGGAGCATAGCAGTAGGGGAACTCAACTCACCGTGTGCTCCCTGATCGATCACCGGACCTGTAACGACCCGGCCCATTTGGCGGTCTCGACCGTCGACCGTGCCGTTACTCTACTACTGGTCTTCCCGCCCCTGGCCAGCGGGTTTTTGCCTTCCTCAGGATTCAAACTCTAGACCTCCAGGCTAAAGTACTAGAGTTTATGAATCCTGATACCAATTGAGCTGCAGCTCAATTGGTATCAGGATTCATAAACTCTAGTACTTTAGCCTGGAGGTCTAGAGTTCGAATCCTGAGGAAGGCAAAAACCCGCTGGCCAGGGGCGGGAAGACCAGTAGTAGAGTAACGGCACGGTCGACGGTCGACGGTCGAGACCGCCAAATGGGCCGCCAAATGGGCCGGGTCGTTACAGGACCGATCAGGAGCTGAGCGGTGAGTGAACTGCACACTCCCTGATCGGTCACCAGACTGATCAGGAGAAGAGCAGTAGGTTCCCAACCTCACTGTGTGCTCCCTGATCGGTCACCAGACCGATCAGTCATCGCTGGATCGGTCACCAGACCGATCCACGAAGGAACACCGTGCCAACTTCCCTGATCGGTCACCAGACCGATCCAGGCAGGGTCAAATCTCCTCTAAGTCACGAGAACAAGCCTCCGACCCATCTCTGACTCGTGCCATGCCCAGCTTCAATCACTGGGACTTCAACCTAGACCTCCAAGCTAGGACCTGGCTTCACTCACCAGGGTTTCGGTCAGCCGGCTTCACTCACCGAGACTCGGCTTCACTCACTAGGATTTCATCACCTAGCCCTCCAAGCTAGGACTTTTCACCCAACCTTCCAAGTTAGGACTTATCACCTAGCCCTCCAAGCTACGGCTTTTCACCTAGCCCTCCAAGCTAGGACTTTTCACCTAACCCTCCAAGTTGGGACTTTTCACCTAACCCTCCAAGTTGGGACTTTTCACCTAACCCTTTAAGTTAGGACTTTTCACCTAGCCCTCCAAGCTAGGACTTTTCACCCAACCCTCCAAGTTAGGACTTTTCACCTAGCCCTCCAAGCTAAGACTTTTCACCTAACCCTCTAAGCTAGGATTTCGTGCCCAGTCCGCGACTAGGACTTAATCCCCATGTGTTTAACCAGACTTAAATCAAAACTTAAATCGGTGTCAACACCAAAACAACAATCAGGGTTAGACTGCATCAACAATCTCCCCCTTTTTGTTGTTTGACACCCCGATTTAAGTTTAGGCATTGATGATCAATTGAAGGCAGTTCAATTATCGTAAGGGAATCAAAATCCTCCCCCTACAATAACCCTAAACTTAATTTACCATTTTCTCCCCCTTGTCAAATGTTGAAAAGGGTATGACTATTAAGTTTGAACATACCTCCCCCTTAAACACGGGTCTCTCCCCAAACCCAAAATAATCAAAGGACAATTTTTGAATTGCATATGAAGGGCATATACCATAAATGTATCATGGCAACAATGTATATGCATCATACGCCAAAAAGTGTGAATTTCACATGAAAACATATACAGAAGTATATCATGGTCAAACATGTATATGTTTCATATGACAAGTAAGGAATGCAGCTGTATCCGACACATAATCCTGATTAGTCTTCGTGACCGATCAGGGTCGTTGATTACTTGATACAGACGAATTTCTGATTAGTCTGGGGACCGATCAAATTTCAGAAAAATTCCTGAAACTCTGATACGTTCCTAACCAGACTGCATTAACAATTTGCATTCCACAACAAAGGTGTAGACTCCAATAATATTCGTCATTTCAGAAAAATTTCTGAAACACGACATTAAGACCAAGAGTCATGACTCAACAAACCCTTTCTTATGAATTTGAACATTCCAACATAGGTTTGTATCAAATCTGTATTAGGTTTTGTTCCAAGTATCTTGACCATCATCCTACTACTCAGTTCTATTGATACTTCATCAAAATTGATGAAGGGGGATTGGTCTGAGGAGTGGTCTGATACAATTCGGAATGATCTGAGAATCAGTATTGATCTGATCGGTCACCAGACAGATCAGACTTTCCTGGATCGTTCGGTGGACCGATCTGGTTTGATACAGAGAGGTTTTCTGAACCAGATTTCAGAAACTGAGTTTCAGAAACTCTGAAATCAGATTTGTTTCATTGTACAGTTTCAGAAATGAGATTTCAGAAACCCTAATTCAATTAGATTCAATCCCATTGATCCTAAAGGGTTTCTTTTAACTAAAATCCATTTCCCAAAATGATCAACATGATTTGTGTCAGAGCATAATCAGTATTTTCTAAGCATGAAGTTGAATATCAAAACATGTTTGTATCAAAGCATGATCAGGTTCCCAAAATCTGAGTTGGATACTTAAAAACAAATTTGTATCAAGTCAATATTAAATTTGTATCAAAGTCAATGGATGATCAGGTTTGTTCAAAATATTTATCAATTTCATAATCCCCAACTCTGTCCAGCATGTTTGTATCAAGATAATATCAAAATATAATCGATTTTCCAAACATACCTATACAACATGAATATCAAGGTATGATCATGTGTGTATCAAAATATTCCAATTATGATCATGTTTATTCCAAACAATTTTGATAATCCAATCTACCTTGATAATCAGACTTTATAGCAAATCATGGAACTTGAGTGCTGAATTTTGAAACATCATAACTATGTGAGCATACTATTCTTAACCAAAATTTTCATGCCATAGACTAATGTTAATAGCACATAGAGTAAATCATGGCATACTTGAAAATTTTGGCTTACTTGAATCAAATTAGCATCAATATATGAGCAAATTCCAAAACATGCTTGTATCAAGTGAGTGTCAACATATGATAAAATTTCTAAATCTTGATCAGTTTAATGTATGTCTATAACATGTTTGCTTCAACTACTCAATTCCATACTCGTTCTTTAGCATGCATCCATGACAAGGGCAAGTTATGTGCTTCTCTAAACCATCCATGTAATCATTTTCTCAAAACTTGATTATTTATTTTGAAGCATGGATATACTATCATTCGTTGCATGATATGTTTCCTTATTGCCCAAATGAGATTTCATAAATCACTAGCCAAGGGATCATCTTGTTATAAGAACTAAGACAATGAAGCTCAAAGCATTTAATTCAAATTTTCCATAACCAACCATGTGAATGACAATTTTTCCTTTGGTCATAGGTTTGGAGCACCAAATATCAACCTCCCATGTTGATAAATGCTCCCCCTCAAATAATGCTTATACAATTCTAAATATTGAGGTTTTAGATACACAAACTTTGGGACCTAATGAACCTTCAATCAAAAACTTTGGCACTGACGGACCCAAATTGACTGTCACGAATGTGGGTCTCAAATTTAGAATTTATAAAGTGAAAGCTGGAAACCCTTTTTACAATCAAAATCTGAAAATGTAATATAGGGGCCACAGGTCGTATTTTTCTCGGGGATAGTTGTCTAGTTTGATTCAAACTCGTGTTTATGTGTCGTTTTTGTGTTTTCGGGTTTCTAACAAGTAATTGGATTTGGTTTGAAATTGAAAATGAAATTGCAATGAAAAACAGAGAAAAGTAAACAAGGGAGCCAAACAAAGAAATGACACTTAGAATTCAACTAATGGTACCCTAAATAAAGCACTTACAAAGTTTTAATGGCAACTGTTTTCTGATTTCAAACACAAAAATGGAATGCTAAACAAGAAAGTAAAAACAAGGATAGGAGTTTTCGAAAATCAATAGGCTGAATTCAATTTAAAGCATGCGAGATTAGGACTCAACCAAGCAATTTAAACTCAACTAGCTAAAGTATTTTGGAACCCAACCGATGCCTACAAGATTAGGATATGATTGAGTGCAAGTTTATTGACTTCAAACACAAACTTATGTCATAAAACCCAGCCAAATGCAGATTTTAAAACTGCAATTCAATTGGCACGCAAGGAGAAATTCCTTGTGCCAAAAACCATTACCAACTTTATTAAATGAGTAGACTTTCGGCTCAACTGTACCAGCTGAGTGATTCACTTGGAAATCATTGATATGAAGAAGGAACTATGCGAAACTAAGGTAAGGCATTGAGATTGAAATCAGAACATTGAAAAGAAAAAAAACTCAAATTCAGAAACAGTTTTGGGTTTTAAGGAATGAGATGGCACGCAACTAGAAATTTATGCCCAGAATTTGAAGCAAATGCTATTCTACACCAAACAAACTATCTATCTACTACTAGAGCAGTAATTAACAGCTAAGAAACTTAGAAATTCGAAACAAGTGCAGCAACCAAAGGAAAGAAAAACAAAACTGAATTAAACTTGGCACACAACACTTGAAGATGGCACGCTGGCTAATTAAACTAAAATGAACTGAAATTTGATCTATGAATTCACCAAACAAGTTCCTAAATTACTCTACTTGCAGATCTGAAACTAAATTATGGCTAACAACTCAGAAATCGAAATTTACAGTAGCTGAACAGAAATTTCAGAACAAAACAGTGCAAAAGTTGAAACTACAGCTATAACTTGGAAATTAAAAGTCTAATCTACTCCTCAACTCCTTCCTCAGCTCGAGAAACTCTTGGTTGTCAATCAAGAACCGGCTTCGAACCCCTAGGCTCAACAGATCAGTGGACAATCAATTCTGAAATTGAATTTGCATCAAATTTGCGCTTGCTGAAACTTTCCATCCGATTTCTTCGTTCTCAATTGGTGGAGCTGCGAGGACGATTTGGGAAACTTCTGAGATCACTTGAGAACCCCTACAAATGATTTGGAAGCTTGGAAATGGACTGTGGTTGAGAAGGAAGTGATCGGACTGAGGATTCCCGAGACCCTCAAGAAATCCCCTGTTCCAGCGCAATTTGAGCAGAATTCTTCAAACCTTGATCACCAAAGACTCGATTCTCGATCTGGATTGGAAGATGAGGTGGTCACGCCTTCATGGAAACAAGAATTTTTGAAATTGATGAAGAACTGATGAAGAAACGCGAAGAACAGTGGAGGCTGGCTGAAGACGCGACAAGGGTAAGCTCTGTGGAAAATTTCATTAAGTATTAGCCAATGGACGGCTGTGATTGATTTGCTTCAATCCAACGGCTGATCTTAATCCGATTTGAGCCAAACTTTGATGATGAAGATCTGGGGTCAGGATCTGCCTCGTGGTAGCTCGGATCCTCCAGATTTGCAACGGATGGTCCAGATCTAGCTAATCTTTGAATGGATGATCTAGAGCCCTCCAAGCTTGATCCAACGGTTGATCTTGCTCTGATTGGGATGAAATCTTCAGATCTTGATCAGGGTGCTTGATCAACCCTAGCTTTAGCTTGGATTGCTTCAGATCATCCCGGATGGCTCCGATCTAGCCGCTTTCGAATCGAACGGCCCAGATTTAATTGTAATCTTGGTAATCTGATCTGGGTCAATTCCGACTCGAGTTTGACCCAATATGCCCTAGATCCTTGAACTTTGATGCCTACAAAAAATAGATCAAGAATTTAGTGGCCAAATTAATCCAAAAATTTGCATATTTGCAATTAAGTCCAAAATAAAGGTAAGTTCTAAAACCTAGGGCAATTTCACAATTTTGACAAGAAAAACATAGATCAAACATGGATTTTAGTAGCTCAAATGATCAATAAAATGGAATCTATTAACTCCCCCACACTTAGCCTTGAGCGTCTCGCGAAAACAGTAAATAAGTATCCCTTAGGCTCTCTTAAGCATAATTAGAAACAAATGAAAAGAAATTACCTAAGGTTGCCAATTCTCATAAATCTAAGCTCTATGGATTACTATCTTGTCCTTAAATCAACAACTTGGCCTTTTCATCTATCATGAGTCATTGAGATGAATTTAAATCTCTAGCCTTTCCAGGAAAATAGTGGTGGCTCTCTCCTTAAATTCTAAGTTGCTAATGGAAGTGGAGCTCACTCAAACACACATGCTTCTTGCACTACGATAGGCTTGCTTAGTATCTACTCTCCACCATTAGTCATGATTAGGATCAACATCTATAAAAACAAAGAAAAATATAGACAATGGTAAGGAATGAAATAAAAGCTAAGGAAATGGAAACAGTGGTGAAGTGGAAGACTTGAGTGCTTGGGGATATTTCCAAGGAACTTTGCTTCTCTTATCAGTCCCCTATTGAATTCCAAAGTGTGGTGAAGTCAGATTTAAGTAATGGCCTTTGTTTTGATTGAAAAGCCTCTTCTTTGATTTCCTTGTGCCATTTTTTCCATTTCCGTGCCAACTTGTTTTCTCCATCTTCTTCTCATCAATTCTTTTTCTTTCTCTTTCTCTCTAGTAGATCTCAGAATGTATTGGAACAAGGATTTGTTCAGATGAGGGAAACTTCACTGATTTAAAGTACCAAGACTATGATCTTGTGTCATCTTGTTCCTCTCTTTTCTTTCCCTTTTCAAACTATTTTTCTTCTCTTTTTTTTTCTGTTCTTAATCTTCTAATGGAGCACAATCGGATCAGATTTCTCATTAGAGAACTCGAAACATCGAACAACAATTGAGGAATTAGATGCTCCATATTTGTCCTTCACTAACCAACTTCACTTGAAAATTCAGCCCTCAAGGTTAAATTTCAGCCAACTTCTTCCATTTTCTGCCCATAGCTGCATTTGTGCAACTTCTTCCATTTTTGAGATCCGAAATTGAATGTGCACCTTCAACTTCAGATACATTTTACATTTAATATCTTGATTCATAGATTCAAAAACTCCAAATTCAGATTACTCTCAACTCATAATGCCATGCAGGGCAGATTTGGGCAGTTTCAGAATTTCTTCTCAGCTTTTGGTTCACTCACAAGCTTCCTGTTAATTCATTTTCAGATTCAAGATTCTGATTTCCCACACAATTGGCATTCACATAGTACTTGCAATCAAATAGCAGTGAAATCCTTGATGAAAATTCATTCCAAATTTAAATCGGCACATTGAATTTCAGTCACTGCCCCCTTCTTTTCTGCTCTGTTCAGGATTCCTAGCATCCACCTTTCTTCCTGGTTTGGTCACGTTTTGCTCAATCTTGTGGTGCTCATGCTTCCCCAAATCCTTGTTCAGAAATTTGCTCCAATCCATCACTAATGCCGTGAGCTTCCAAGGACTTGCCACTTCTTGTTTTTGAATTTGCCTTCAAGTATGTTTCTGAAATTTTATAGCAGTTTCAATTCTGCTCACAAGGGATTTTGTTCAATTGAAAACTATTCTGCAAGTTTGGTTTGAAGGCAGCAAGACATTGTTGAGTAGAAAGCATGGATTCACTTGAGATTTGATATAAAACTGCTTTATAAGTTTTGATCCAAATAAATCCAATCAGCCACATTTCTTTCAATTCTGATCAGAAGTGAATGTGCCCATCAATCTTTGATACATTCCTATCTTTGTTTCCCGATTTACAGCTCTAGAGAACCCACTCTAGCTCAAGTTGATACAAACTGCACAGATTTTTTTTTTTCTGTTTTGGCACCAATTTCTGCTGCAATTGTTTCAAACTCTCCTGCATTCCCTGCTTCAGATTCTAGCTTTTCCTTAGCTTCATTTCAATTGTTTTCAGCTGGAGTTCAGATTGTTTCCAGCACTCAGCAAACTCAGATTTTCAGAAACCTGCTCCCCAAGATTTAATTCAGCCTCACCATTCTGCAATTTCTATCTAGGATCAGTGATGCCTTGCTGATTTCTCCATTCAGCTTCACAAACAGTCTTTTAATGAATTCAGAACTCGCAGCTCACTTATCTCAGCATCTACCCTTGATATTCAGCTCTGAATTCTCATCTGTTCAGCTTGCAATGCAGTGCAATTTCAGAAATTTTTTTTTTTCAGTTTTTGATCAATCTTCACTCAGCTTTTCAATTATGCACAACTGCTTCAAATTCAGATTTTTCTCAACTTCTTTCTCTTCAGCAGCCTTGCTCAGTCTTCCTCAGTTCCAATTCAACTTGGCACATGTACCTCCTTGGATATCATTTGCGTGACACTTGGGTCTTCAACATGTAAGGAAAAGTCTCAAACCACAATTGCTTTCTTCAGCCGAATCCTTAACACCAACATGGCTTGGATCTCCAAATTATAATCAAGACTCTAGATGCCCTCCATTTGCTTCCATTCTTTTGCTAATTTTTGACACCAAACGTCACTCAACTCATCTTTGGCACATGAAATTTTTTTTCGAAATAAGTGATTGCATCATTGATGAAAACTTCTTCCAAATCACCAATCACTCCCCCACACTTAATTCTTTGTCCGTCTCGGGCAAAATCGCATCAAGAAAAACACCCCAAGCAAACAAATCCATAGAAAATTAGAGTTAAGATTAGCAATAAGGAAGGGTAAATAGAATAGACATGCTTTTTGCCAAGATTGACTTGAAGAGGTAAACAAAATGATTAGTCCCTATAGATGTGATCCAACCATCAAAATATGATTTTGAAAGAACCCAAGCAAGTTCTAGAGTGCAATAACATGTGTGTATCACAAAACAAGGCTAATCTCACTAGGTAAAAATAATTCATCCCAAGTCCTCAATTAAGATTTCAAAAGCCAAGTAGTACTCAAATATCCAAGATTTCATCCATGAGTCAAACCCTAAGTTTTGACAACCAAATTTAATTTATTTTCAAAAGACTCTAAAATGCTATGGAGAAAATCTAAAGGGATACTTTTATTTCTACTCATGCACAAATGCTAAAAACATAAGACATGATATTTACAATGAAGAATTTTATTCACACTTTAAAGTTCCTACTTGAGAGAATCAATTGCGCATGCAAATTTGACATTATTCTTGCAAAAAGTAAGGAAATGGTATATACAAAGAAAAATGAGTGTAAAGTTTAGTGAACTCCCCTTTTAAGTTGGGTATATGGCATCAATATAGTCCACTCCATCCACCTCTAGCTCCTTGACCTCTTCATGGAATTTCTTGAGCCGGTGGCCATTTACTTTGTACACTTGACTCGTGGCCTCCTCTTGAATCTCTACCACTCCATAAGGAAAAACATTAGTCACAAAAAATGGACCCTCCCATCTTGACCTCAACTTACCTTTGATCAATTTGAGTCTTGACTTGTATAATAGCACTTTGTCACCAATTTGAAATTCTTTGCTCACAATGTGCTTGTCATGAAATTTCTTAGTCTTCTCCTTGTAAATCCTTGAATTCTCAAATGCTTCCAACCGGATTTCTTCAAGTTCTTGAAGATGCAACTTCCTTTCTTCTCCCACCTTAGTAGCATCAAAATTGCAAGCTTTAACTGCCCAGTATGCTTTATGCTCAATCTCTACAGGTAAGTGGCATGACTTCCCATACACAAGTCTATAAGGTGACATTCCAATGGGTGTCTTGTAAGCGGTGCGATATGCCCATAGTGCCTCTTCAAGCCTTTTGCTCCAATCCTTCCTATTAGGTCCCACGGTCTTTTCCAATATTGATTTGACTTCTCTATTTGACACCTCGGCTTGTCCATTTGTTTGGGGGTGATAAGCAGTAGAAACCTTATGTACAACCCCGTACTTATTAAGAAGAGCTTTCATGTGCTTATTGCAAAAATGGGTTCCTTGGTCACTTATGATTGCTCTTGGAATTCCAAACCTGCAAAAAATGTGTGACCTGACAAAACTCACAACAACAGATGAATCATCAGTCCTGGTGGGAATGGCCTCCACCCATTTTGAAACATAATCAACAGCTAAAGGAATATACAAAAATCCATAAGAAGCAGGAAATGGTCCCATAAAATCTATACCCCACACATCAAATATCTCACAATATAAAATAGTTTGTTGAGGCATTTCATTTCTAGCACTTATGTTTCCTGTTCTTTGACATCTATCACAACATTTACAAAACCTATATGAATCTCTAAACAGAGTGGGCCAGTACAATCCACATTCTAAAATTTTTCTAGCAGTCCTTTGTGGTCCAAAATGCCCACCACATGCTGAAGAATGGCAAAAAGTGAGTACAGAATGAAACTCATGATTTGGTACACATCTCCTAATGATTTGATCACTACAAAATCTCCACAAGTAAGGATCATCCCACACATAATATTTTGCATCACTTTTGAATTTATCCTTTTGAGCTTTCGAAAAGTGTGTGGGAAAAACATGAGCTACAAGAAAATTCACTAAGTCTGCATACCAGGGTGACTCACCATGCATATGTAAAAGCTGCTCATCTCTGAAATCATCATCTATGGCCGTGGGATCTCCATCTCCCTCCAATCTGCTCAAATGGTCCGCTACTAAATTTTCCTTGCCACTCCTGTCTCGTATCTCCAAGTCAAACTCCTGTAGTAGTAGCATCCATCTAATAAGCCTTGGCTTCGCATCTGGTTTCTTCAGGAGGTACTTCAGTGCTGCATGATCAGAAAACACAACAACATGAGAACACAATAAATATGATCTGAATCTATCTAAGGCAAAAACAATGGAAAGAAGCTCCTTTTCAGTCGTGGTGTAGTTGGCTTGGGCGGCATCTAGGGTTTTGGAGGCATAAGAAATGGCATGTGGTGCTCCATCTACCCTCTGTGCTAATACAGCTCCCACTGCAAAATTAGAAGCATCACACATTAATTCAAAAGGTAAATACCAGTCAGGTGATGTAATAATAGGAGCTGAGGTAAGAGCCTCCCTGAGCCTATGAAAAGCTTCCTTGCATTTTTCATCAAAATGGAACTCAACATCTTTCTGCAGAAGTCGTGTCAAGGGCCGAGCAATCAAGCTAAAGTCTCTAATAAATCTGCGGTAAAATCCTGCATGTCCAAGAAAAGCTCGAATATCCCGTACGCATACGGGGTAAGATAAAGAAGAAATAACACTGATTTTAGCAGGATCTACCTCAATACCTTTCTGAGAGACTATGTGTCCAAGAACTATCCCATGCTCTACCATAAAGTGGCATTTTTCAAAATTCAAAACAAGGTTAGTTTCAATGCAACGATGTAAAACCCTAGACAAGTTATTCAAACATAAATCAAAAGACGTGCCATAAACTGAAAAATCATCCATAAATACCTCCATACAGTCCTCTAGCAACTCACCAATATACTCACCATACATCTCTGAAAAGTACCGGGTGCGTTGCAGAGTCCGAAGGGCATACGTCTGTAGGCGAATGTACCAAAGGGGCAGGTGAAGGTGGTCTTCTCCTGGTCCTCTGGATCTATGCAAATCTGAAAATAGCCTGAAAATCCGTCCAAGAAACAGTAGTGTGACTTCCCTGCCAGTCTCTCAAGCATCTGATCAATGAATGGTAGAGGGAAGTGATCTTTCCTTGTGACCTTGTTGAGTTTCCTGTAATCAATGCAGACTCTCCAGGAATTCTTGACTCTGGTGGGTACTAATTCATTACTTTCATCTGCCACCACGGTCACTCCAGATTTCTTAGGCACCACATGAATAGGGCTAACCCACTGACTGTCAGAAATAGGGTAAATAATACCTGCCTGTAGAAGTCTAGTCACCTCTTTCTTTACTACATCCAAAATAAGTGGGTTGAGCCTCCTTTGTGGTTGCCTCACAGGTTTGACATTTTCCTCTAAAAAGATCCTGTGCATGCAGATAGCTGGGCTGATACCTGGTATATCTGATAGTGTCCACCCAATTGCCTTTTTGTAGTGCCTCAGGACTTGCAATAATTTCTCTTCTTGTTCTGACTCCAAATGCTGTGCAATAATAACAGGAAAAGTCTGCTCCTCACCTAAGTATGCATACTTCAAGTGACCTGGTAATGGCTTCAGTTCACTCTGGTCCTCTTCAGTAGAGATAAGTGGTCCCTGGGGCTTAGTGCAATCCCCTACACTCTGAATATCAGTAAAAATAGGTGATCCTTGGGGCTCTGTGCAATCCCCTACACCTAGAAAAATGTCACCAGCTGGAAGTGTGTCTGAAATGTCTTCTGTAAAATCCTCAGTATCAGCAGCCAGTACTCTCTCAGCCTCCTCTGAATCTGTAGCTCCTCCAGAAAAATCCTCCAGAAATCCCTCAGTCTCCAACTCAGTCTGCGCCAGCTCCTCTAGAATGTCCATGCTCATGATAGAGTGGTCCTCTCGTGGATGTTTCATAGTATCAAAAAGGCTGAACTGTACCACCGTATCTCCAATCTCCATAGAAAGTGTCCCGGCATATACATCAATCTTCGTTCTGGCCGTCTTCAGAAAGGGCCTGCCTAAAATAAGTGGAGAACGGTGTGCCAAGTAATCTCCCTCCATGTCCAATATGTAAAAATCAGCTGGGAAGATCAACTCTTTCACCTTAACAAGCACGTCCTCAATCATTCCGGCTGGGTGAGTCTGGCGTCTGTCAGCCAGCTGAATCACTACTCCTGTAGACTGTAAAGGGCCTATGCCCAACATCTGAAAAACTGACCTAGGCATCACATTGATGGAAGCACCCAAATCTAACATAGCATCCTGAAATAAACTGCTTCCAATCTCACAAGGTACAGTAAAAACTCCTGGGTCTTCGCATTTCTGAGGAATTTGCTGAAATAATGCTGAAACATTCTTGCCCATGTTAACTAACTCATTCCCCTTCAACCTCTTCTTGTGAATGCACAACTCTTTGAGAAACTTAGCGTATTTAGGAATTTGCTTGATCATGGTAAGCAATGGCACATTCACCTGCACCTTGCTAAAAAGATTCTCAAGTTCTTGAAATTCTTTGGCCTTCTCTTCTTCCACTTGCTTTTTGGCATGTATTCTCTGCTGTGGAAAGGGTAGAGGAACCCTGAAGTCATCAACTTTGGCCGGAGGTAAGGAGGTAGATGCTGAATTCTGCCCTGCTGTCCCCTACGTAACAGCTGCTGTCCTTTGCGTCTCGGCACTGTTTTCTTCTCCGTTTGCCACCAAATTTGGAGGGTTGCTTGAGGATTGAGTTGAGAACGTCCTAGGGGTGGAATCAGCCAAATTTGAACTCATATCATAACTGTTTTGGGCCGGAATTTGAGCTGCTGTCCGGTCTCCTGAAAATTCTGCTCTTGGACTCTTCGGAGACCTTGTAACTTTCCCACTTCTCAAAGTTATAGCACTCACATTCCCTTTGGGATTAGGAACGGTTTGGGAAGGAAGGTGACTGGATCCTTGAGCTTGATTTTGATTAATTCCACTCGCCAATTGCCCTAATTGCCTCTCAATGTTTTGCAAAGTTGCATCCGTCTTTTGTTGGTGTTGTTGTTGTTGTAGCATGTGTTGCGTTAGCTCCTCTATCCTTTGTTGTTGTTGCTGCGAATTTGAACCACTAGAACTCCCATAGTTTGCATATGACTTGTGTGGGGCTGAATAGGTGGATGAGGGCTGCTGAAAATTATGAAAACCTTGCTGGAAATTTTGCATTTGAGGTTGATTCTGCTGGTCTTGACTCTG
>JAGFNQ010000433.1:0-32435 GCA_024364735.1 Boesenbergia rotunda | reverse complement strand
TCACTAAAGATGCCAACTCCGTCAATTTGTTCTCCAACAAAGAGCTTTTGCTTTCTTTTTGTTCACTAGGCGACACTTGAGCTTCATGAACCCCTCTTGTAGTGAGTGCTCTACTCCCAAATGTTGAGTATTCTCCGCCATGTTAGAAATGAGCACTCTAGCTTGCTCCGGAGTTTTATTCACCAAGGCTCCTCCTGCCGCCGCATCAATCATGCTCCTATCCATAGGTAATAAACCTTCATAAAATATTGCACAAGAAGTTGCTCACTAATTTGGTGTTGAGGGCAGCTAGAGCATAACTTCTTGAACCTCTCCCCAGTAATCATAAAGGGACTCTCCAACCACTTGTTGAATCCCACAGATACTTTTCCTGATAATGGCGGTCCTTGATGCTGGAAAAAATTTCTCTAAAAATGCTCTCTTCATTTCAATCCAACTAGCAACATGTCCAGTGGGCAAATAATACAACCAATCCTTAGCAGCTCCAGTCAAAGTAAAAGGAAATGCTCTTAACTTAATGTCTTCTTCAGAAACGCCCTGAGGCTTCATAGTAGAGCACACCACATGGAACTCGTGCAAATGTCTGTTTGGATCCTCCCCAGATAAACCCTGAAATTTTGGCAACAAATTGATAAGTCCCGATTTGAGCTCAAAACTCCCCCCTAGCTCTGGATATGCTATGCTGGAGTACTGAAAGGCATCATCAGGTGCTGCAAGCTCCTTCATGGTTCTCTGGTGGTCTGCCATGTCAATGCCTGAGTGAGTGCTGATAGTCTGAAGTGGAGGGATATCTGCAGTCTCAGAAAGAATAGCCTGGTTCCTCCTGACTCTGAAGGTCCTCTCAATCTCAGGATCGAAATCTTCTAATTCAGCACCTAGAGACCTGGTCATAAAAACAGAACAAATCGCAGTAAAAGTGAATAAAAAAGATAAAACAAATAAAATCAAATCAAAAGATATGACAATAAGCACAGAAACAAATCAAGAATGATATGAAATAAGTGCGCAAGCTAAAATCAAACAAGTCAACTAACAGTTCCCCGGCAACGGCGCCAAAAATTTGACGGGCCCAAAATATACTAATTACTTTTGTCACGAAATGTATGGGCTCATCAAATTTAAATGTGAATGAAAGCTGGAAACCCTTTTACAATCAAAATGTATAAGAATGTAGCAAAGGGGCCACAGGTCGTATTTTTCTCGGGGCTAGTTGACGTGCTTGATTCAAACTTGTAGTTATGTGTCGTTTTTGGGTTTCAAACAAATAAATGGATTTTGGTTTTGGGGTTGCAATAAGAAATGGGAAAACGAGAAAAAGAAAGGGAAACTATACGGATGAATTAAGGGGTGGATGGCAAGTAATAGCTCAATCAAGAAGGAAATCTAATCAAGCAAGGAACTTAACCTAATTTGAAAACTAAACCGAAATTCGAATTGCAAACAAACAATACTCTGAAATGTAGAGACAGATATGGCAAATTTTGGAATTGAACAAGCTGAGACAAATCAATGCAAGAAGAAATTCGAAATTTTCTCAAGCAACAAGTATCAACTTAGCATGCAACATTTTTGGAAGCCAATCTCTGCCTACAAAATTCAGAATTAGCTAAATTCAATCTTATTGATTCCGAACACACTCACATACCACAAAAAACGAGTCAAATTCAGATGCAAAAAGAATCAATTCGATTGGCACGCAATTGAAGTCTCCTTGTGCCAAAGAAACTAACTCTAAACTTAAGATATCAGTCCATTGCAGCTCAAGTTGTAAAAATGATTGGAAAACAGGGGTTTTAGGAAATAACTAAGCAAGATTAATGTAGAGGAGTTGAAACTGAAATCAAAATTGGAGAAACAAAAGCAAATTCAGAAATGATATGGCTGAAATTTCAGATTTCCGAAATTGAAAGATTAGCTACTAATCTTGTTTTCGCAACAGAATAAAAGGCTGAATTAGCTAGTGCAAAATGAATTTAAGCAACTAATCTATGTACCAGAAACTTAGCTAGCAAATTTCTTAACAGAACTAATGAAATAAAGCTGGAAAGAAAATGGAAACACAGCCAACAACTTGGCACGCAGCAATCCCAATTGGCACGCAAGCATTAAAACTAAAGCAAACTGAAATTTAACTCTATCAATCACTAAACAAGTGTCTCAATTACTCTACTTGCAAAATTGAAACTAACTTACAGCTAAGAGCTTAAAGTTTGAAAAACTCAGTAACTACAATGGATTTTCAGAACAGACAATGCAGTAAATGACAGAACACCAAAAACTACAGCTAAAAACAGAGATTAAAACAGTAAATCTACTCCTCGATTCCTTCTTCAGCTCAGGTACTCCTTGGTTGTCAAGCAAGGGAGAGAATCGGACCCGCAAACTCAGCAAATCGTGGAGAAAATACCATCTGCGATTGAGTCAAGTTCAGATTGCTTCATTTCTGAAATTTCCACTCGGAATCTTCATTTCGGCTGTGTTTGTGTGCGGAGATGAAATGATGATGATCTAAACTCTCTAAGGAACCCCTCTAGATAGCTCAGTTGGAATGAAATCGATCACAACCGATCAAAAGACGCCAAGTAACAGAACCGCGGAAACCTCTCAACAGTTCTGCGAATTGAGCAAATCTGATCCAGAAACTTCACGGATGGCTTCCTCGACGACCTAGCACTAGCTCTGAATCAAGAGTCGAGGGATCACGCCTTCGGATGGAGAGAAAAACGCAAGAACACGAAGAACACTCGGCAAGGAAGACACTGTAGCGGCGAAGACGCGATAGGGAAGCTGCGGCCAAAATTTTCCTTAAGTATTCATGCATGGACGGTCCAGATTGACTTGCTTCAATCCAACGGCTAATTTTGATCTGATTTGAGCCAAACTTTGATGATGAAGATCTGGGGTCAGGATCTGCCTCGTGGTAGCTCGGATCCTCCAGATTTGCAACGGATGGTCCAGATCTAGCTAATCTTTGAATGGATGATCTAGAGCCCTCCAAGCTTGATCCAACGGTTGATTTAGCTCTGATTGTGATGAAACCTTCAGATCTTGATCAGGGTGCTTGATCAACCCTAGCCCTAGCTCGGATTGCTTCGGATCATCCCGGATGGCTCCGATCTAGCCGCTTTTGAATCGAACGGCCCAGATTTAATCGTGATCTTGATAATCTGATCCGGGTCACTTCCGACTCGAGTTTGACCCAATATGCTCTAGGTCCAGGAACCTTTCATGCCTACAAAAATAAATCAAGAATTTAGTGGCCAATTAACTCAAATATGTGTAATTTTGCATTTAAGTCCAAAATATGAATAAGTTCTAAAACCTAGGCAATTTCACAATTTTGGCAATAAAAACACAGATCAAATAGGGATTTAAGCAACTCAAATGATCAATAAAATGGAATCTATCACCCCCCCCCTCTATCGTTTTCCTTGATCCAACACTTTGGTATCGTCAAACGTCACCTGTAACAGGGTGGACTATAAAGGTGATCACTGGGTATGTAATGAATTATGCGAAGGGATGTGAGTGATGTAGATGGGATATATCCCTCCTATATGACGGGAGTGATATCTGTGGGCCCCTTGATCGAGTAGGACTACTAATGTAATGCCCACCCCTTACGTGAGCGACGCGTTACATTTTTTTTTCTTTCGTACATTATTGCATATGAAACGTAAATATAGCAGTGAAAATAATACTAAATCATGAACATATTGTTGGTGCAGGAAGCACCATATCGAACCTTGTTTTGATATTGGCAAAGGGTTCAAAGTTAAGTATTATTGGTGATCTAACAATGTTACTCAAGTGTGTAGGAAAAGTCCTAGCGAAGGGCTGCTAGGCACCTGGTGAAGGGCTGCCAGGAAACAAAGTCCTAGCGAAGGGCTGCTAGGCACTTGGCGAAGGGCTGCCAGGAAACAAAGTCCTAGCGAAGGGCTGCTAGGCACCTGGCGAAGGAATGCCAGGATACAAACCCCTAGTGAAGGACTGCTAGGCACCTGGCGAAGGAATGCCAGGATACAAAGCCCTAGCGAAGGAATGCTAGGATACAAAGACCTAGTGAAGGACTGCTAGGCACCAGGCGAAGGACAGCTTGGTACAGAAGACCTAGCGAAGGATAGCTAGGCACCTGGCGAAGGACTATCAGCATCCGAAGACCTGGCGAAGGACTGCTAGGCACCGGGCAAAGGATAGCTTGGTATCCAAGACCTGGTAAAGGACCGCTGGGCAAAAGTCCAACTGGAGGAGCCTGTTGGCATCAGGTAATGTAACGCCCACTTTTTTTTTCTTTCCATAAAGCGGCGTTACGTTGACATGAGTAGGGCAGGTGGACATCATAATGCAGTGGAAAACTTTAAACTTACACCTGAATGCACCTACTACCATTCCTAACATGATGACATGGGAACTTGGCATATTAACTTCATACTTAGCATCATATCGTGTCGTACTTAGCATCATGTCATACTTAGCATCATGTCATAGAGTCACATAAATCACCATTCAAGCACATAAGTAGTAAAGATAAAGTTCTAGCATAAGACGAGTTAACATATTGTTTTCTTGGCCAAGTCACTACTACACACATGCATCCTTGCCCTCCTGCTGCTTCCTTACTGTCCCCTTGCGAGATCTGCGTTATAAGAAAATAAGACTATAAGCACACAGGCTTAGTAAGACTCTTTCCTACTCACTAAAACATTCATCACTTAATAACGAGCACATGAAACATTAACATACTTAGTGCTCTACTTCGAACATAAGCATCTAGGATCATTTAGCATATACTTGACATGGCATGAACATAAACATAATAAACATTCTTAGCATGGCATGATACATGGCATAAACATAAACACAATAAACATTCATTGTAAGGCATGATACTTGGCATAAACATAAACATAAGAAACATTCGTAGCATGGCATAACACTTGGCATAAACATAACATAAGAAACATTCGTAGCATGGCATAATACTTGGCATAAACATAAACATAAGAAACATTCGTAGCATGGTATAATACTTGGCATAAACTTAACATAAGAAACATTCGTAGCATGGCATAATACTTGGCATAAACATAAACATAAGAAACATTCGTAGCATGGCATAATACTTAGCATAAACATAAACATAAGAAACATTCGTAGCATGGCATAATACTTGGCATAAACATAAACATAAGAAACATTCGTAGCATGACATAATACTTGGCATAAACATAAACATAAGAACTTACTATCATGACAGAATGCATAATATGAATGAATGCATGAGTCTAATGCATATATATAAGGATGCTTAACTTTTAAAATCATACTTTTAAATACTTAAACATCATCATAACATCATTGGGGTCCCCGGCTTGTACCACATTCATACATCATAAGCGCGCATCCCTAAGTAAATACGAGGTAGCGAGCCCCGACCTACTAGGGTAAGGACAGCATAGTCGGTAGTCCTAGAACCGGGGCATTCTTAAGGTGCCCATCCCTGTTGCACAGCTTCGGTAGTGCCAGAACCGTGGACATCATAGTCGGTAGTCCAGAACCGGGGCGTTCTTAAGGTGGCCATCCCTTGGACCCATACTTCGGTCCGGTACAAGCCCATTCATAAAGTAAAATACTTCACATGATTCATCATTCATACATCATGGCATGATTCTTTATTCATAAAACATAGTATGCATCTTCATTCATACATGGCATGCATCTTCATTCATAAAACATGGCATGCATCTTCATTCATAAAACATGACATGCATCTCCTTTCATAAAACATGACATGCATTTTCATTCATAAAACTTCTTGGCATGCATTTTCATTCATAAAACATGGCATGCATTTTCATTCATAAAACATGGCATGCATCTTCATTCATAAAACATGACATGCATCTTCATTCATAAAACATGGCATGCATCTTCATTCATAAAACTTGGCATGCATTTTCATTCATAAAACATGGTATCTCTCACAAGCATACATAGATAGAACTTCCATAAACATGCTACATACTATCCAAGTGCATGGCATAGAACGTAAGACATTCATGAATAACCCTATTAAGCATGGCATAAACATACACACATGAAACATGGTACTTAAAGTTAGGGTTATTGATAACATAATTTCTACCACATGCTTGAACCTATATATATATATATATATATATATATATATATATATATATACTTCATAATAAGCCATAACCCATCATTCTTCAAACCCTAACTCCTCCCATACCCTATTTATCTTGCTTGGCTAAAACTTACAAGAGGAGTTCCATCATTCAAATAACATGTAAGGTAGCATAAGGAAAAGTAGCAACCCTGCATTACCTATAGGGTCATAAGAAGCCATTTAGTCACATGATTAGGGTTCACCCTAACTCCAAGCCCTATTTCCTAGGGTTGGCCGAAACATATAAGGGGCCATGGTTGCCTGAATAAATTCATATAATTTCCAATTAAACATCTAACACCTTCCATACTATACCATAGGAGCCATTTGGACCCTTGCTTGAGGGAAACCCTAACTCTTTACCCTAAACCCCTACTTGGCCGAAAGTTATAGGGTCACCAAGCCTTGTGAAAATTCCCATAAGTCACCCTCAATCTCCCTTATAGCATGATAATACACAAAACACATACTTGAAGGTTTTGGTCCAACCCTACCCATGGGTTCATGGTGTTGGCCGAAACCCTAGGAGATCCTAGGGTACCCCAAAATTTCTCCAAATCTCATTTTAACTTATATTCATCATGGAAAAACATTAGAAAGCATGAGTAATATTTTTTAACATCATTTTGGACCCAAAAACCCTAGTGGCCGAAAGTTATAGGGTCACAAATCATGGTTTCCACAATATAAATCCCAAAACCAACCTTATATCATGCTAAAAATCATAAAGGAACTATTATACCATAGGTGAGGGAGTCTTACCTTGGTTGATCTTGACTATAAACCTTAGATTTGGGAGAAGGATGGAGATCTTGTTGCCTCTTGACCACCCCTAGCCTTAGTATCCTTGTAAAAGCCTTGGATCTTGGAGATGGAGCCTTAGGTGAACTTTTCCCAAGGGAGAATCCCCTCTAGGGGTTTCGGCTAGAGTGAGGGAGGAGGAGGAAGAAAGGTGGAATTGATGGAAGGAAGAAAGAAACTCCCATTCCCCCTCTTTATAGCACATTAAGGAGGGTAAGTGAAGAGTCATGGTTGATGACTCTTCATTTTTCCTAAGCCTTAACCATAATCCACTTCATTTTCTCATAGCACTCCCTTGCTAGGTGAATTGGTTAGAGCATGCATGGTTGTACAAGAGGTCCAAGGTTCAAATCCTTGGTGCATGCCCTAATTTTCCATTTTATTTTTGTTTTATTTTTCCTAATATTTCGAAAATCTCGTAAAAATTCCCCCATAATTATGTTAATATTTATCATTAAAATCCCTTTATATTTCTATAAATTTTAACCTAAAATTCACCAATAATCATGGTACTAGAAAGCCCATATAAGGCCCATTAGTGCCTATTATCCCAATTTAAATGGGAAAACCCATGGATTTCTAAATTAAAATTCATGTTAATATTTTTAGATCCCTCGGAAAATTATCTAGACATGCTTAATATTTTAAAGAAATATTAAGAAGATTTTCTGGGTCGTTACAGGTAAATTCTCCCGAGAGGAGTAGGTGAGGGCGCATTCCCTGTCGAGGGAACAGTAGGCGTCGGTTCGACCTAGGGTTCCATTTGGGAGACCCAAAGTCAGAACCAAGACAGCTAAGGCTGTATAAAACTAACATATTATTGCTTTATGTTGTTTTGGACTAACCTTGGATGTAGGACCGAAGGAACGAGTGTCTGCAGCTCAGAGAGCCTCAAAGGAGTGAGGCAGTAGCTGAGTAGGGCGCCCGGAGTGTCCCGGGCGGCCCCAAGGTGAATACAAAACAGATGAAGCAAAAGAAGTGCTTCGACAGCTCATGGGCGGGGCGCCCCCGTGTTCCCGGGCGCCCCCCATGCTCCCGAGCGCCCCGGATGGTCCGGGCACCCCCAGTTCAAGCTAACGAAGCAGAAGCCAGCGAAGCCAACGGATAAGAGTTGACCCGGTCAACCCGGGCGCCCCCAGTGTCCCGGGCGCCCCCGTCAAAGCCTGATCCCGAGTTTGAAGGGATCAGAGCTGACCGAGAGGAACTCGGATCAGCTAACACATGGGGGGGGGGCGCCCCCAAGGGCTATAAAAGGGCCCTCGACCCCAAGGCTTTGCAAATCAATTTTTCCAACGCATTCACGCTTTTCTACGCTCACGCTCTGCTCTAGAAGCCTCCTGACTCGAGATACAAGCGTCGACGACGTCCCTCTGCTTCAAAAATATGATATACTCCGGACGTCGGTAATTAAGAGCAGCTTTCTTTTAGTTTACTGTACTAATCTTGAAATCTATACCTGTAAACTTTTTGCGCATATAGAATTGCCCGCAGAAAACGGTCAACGACCGTGGGCCTTGGAGTAGGAGCCGACCGTGACTCCGAACCAAGTAAAAAACTTGGTGTTTGAGTGTGTTTGTGTAAATTTCCGCTGTGCATTCTCTAATTCTTAATCTGAACGTTTTACGATATTCACCCCCCTCTATCGTTTCTCTCGATCCAACACATATGCAATTGGATAAATTTCTTTCTAACTAAACTACTTTATGTAGGACCGGTGCCGTCGATAGAGGGGGGGTGAATATCGATCGTGAAAAATCTTTCGAAATTCTTCATAAAACTTTCATTCATTCTGGACTTAGAATATTAGTAGCGCAGCGGAAAATAAATAGAATGAAAAAGCAAAGTAAAGGACACAGCGGATTTTTACTTGGTTCCCGACCCCCCAGGGTCAGTACTACCAAGGCCTATGCACAGGAACGCCCGTCCACTATTGGTCTCCTTCCCGGACTTTCCAGAGGCGGAGAAACCCGACTTACAGTGCAAGATTTACAAGCAATAATAGAAAATGAAGTGCGGAATAAGTAAAAGCGAACCGAACAAAAATCTGAAACTCGACCGATCTGGACCTCCGAAGTGCTGCGTACTTCCTCCTGGAGCCTCCCGGTCGTAGAGCCTCATCTCTAGTGCGTTGTCGTTGGTCAGAATGCTTGGAATGGTACTTGGCAATTGTGTTTGAAGCAGAGGGGTCGAAGCCCCTTATATAGGCCTCCTGGGGGCGCCCTGGACGCTGGGGGCGCCCCGGAAGACTCGGTGAAACTTTATCCCTGCGCCTATCTCGCCGTAGCTGATAACAGCTTTGACCAGGGCGCCCCGGACCTTCCGGGCGCCCTCATGGAGGCTTATCTATGTTTCTGACACGAAACATCATAAACAGGTTCGAACCCGGGCGCCCCGGACGCTCCGGGCGCCCCGCTTGACACCTATTCTGCTTACCCACCAAGACTGCACCTTTAAGCTTTACCTGGGGGCGCCCCCACTACTGGGGGTGCCCTGGTTGCATGGGGGAGCCCCTAACACTGGGGGCGCCCTGCTTAGGGCCTCCAGCAGCTTATCTTTTCTTCCAATCTTGGTACCTGGAAGATATACAAACACAAAGCATAGATGTATATAATATTAGCCTTAAGGACTTGGTTCTGACTTCGGATTTCCATGAAACCCTAGGTCGAACCGGCGCAAGTTCCCACCCCCAGGAACGCGCCTTTCACCTACTCCTTTCAGGAGACGATTGCCACCCAGTCCTTCGGGTGGACTTTTGCTTAGCTTCCGATACCTCCGGACCTCGAGACGCCCAAACCCTGACCCGTCTCTACTCCTGTCCTTAGTCATCGCTCAACTAAGTTGCTTAGTCCCTCGAACCAAGTCTTCATTCCCTAGCAGTCCTTCGCCAGGTGCCTAGCAGCCCTTCGCTAGGTCTTTGTTACTAAGCGGCCCTTCGCCTGGTGCCTAGCAATCCTTCGCTAGGTCTTCTATGCCTAGCAGCCCTTCACTAGGTGCCTAGCAGCCCTTCGCTAGGTCTTAAGGTTCCGATGCCAAGCATCCCTTCGCTAGGTCTTGGGGTTTCGATACCTAGTAGCCCTTCGCTAGGTGCCTAGCAGCCCTTCGCTAGGTGCCTAGTAGCCCTTCGCTAGGTCTTAAGGTTTCGATACCTAGCAGCCCTTCGCTGGAACTTAGGGTTTCGATGCCTAGATTAACTAGGACTTCCTTCAGCTAAGGTTACTTCTCTCCTAACTCCCCTTTGTTTGTTCACTGTATCACTGACTTAAGTGTATTGTCAAACATTAAAACACTTTAGAGGAGGACATCCTTGATGCAACTTGCACCAACAATCTCCTCCTTTTTGATGTTTGACAATAACTTAAGTTAGATTGGTTTAAAGGGGTAACTTACTATCCTTCAAAGAAAACAAAAAAGATGATATAAGTTTTGAAACTATATTTTTGATCTTTGGGAGATGAAAATTTTTCTAACTTAAGCACACCTCTCCCCCTTTGTCATACATCAAAAAAAAATCTAAAAAACTAGCACCAACAATGAAAAACCTGTGGTTCTTTTTGAAAATACTTAGTGCAAATTTTTGAAAACATTGTATTTTGAAAAATATATTGCATTTTTGAAAGATACATAATTTTGAAAAATGCTATAAGTTTTGAAAAGTATAAGTACTTTGAAAATTATTATGATCTTTTAAAGAATTCAAGTACTTTTGAAAGATTATGTAATTTTTAAGAAACATAAGTACCTTTGAAAAATGTATTGAATTTTTTTTAAAAAATTAAGTACTTTTTGAAAAATGCATAATTTTTGAAAGAATGCTATTTCAAAAAATATAAATACTATGCATATTTTGTAAGTACTAATTATTCTTGAAAAAAGATGAGACTTTGAAAAATATAAGTAATTTTTGAAACATAATATTTTACTTGACTAGGTTTCTTTTCCAGTCTGACACAATCCTAGGAAACCTTGTTAACCACAAGGACATTTTCCTAAGTATCCTGGAAATTCTACATACTCAAGTGAATATTAACAGAATTTTACCAAAAAGAAAAATAATAGTACTTTTGAAAATATATGCTAGTGCATTTGAAAAATGTGTGAACTTTTGAAGACGCAATATTTTACTTGACTTGGTTTATTTTTCAGTCTGACACCATCCTGGGAAACCTTGTTGACTACAAGGACATTTCCTAAGTGTCCTGGAAATTCTCCAACCCAAGTAAATATTATTTCAAAAATAATTTACAAGTCACACAAATTCTAACAAAGAGAATAATAGTATTTTGAAAGACTTAAATTTTTATCAGGATTTTGAAAACATGTTATTAAATTATTCTTTTAATTTGACCTCCCCCTAAACTTGACCCAGTCCTGGGAAGCTTATTGACCACAGGTACTCTTCCTCTGAGTCTTAAGGTTTGATTCAGATCAAAAGAATAGTCTTAATAATTTTCAAGAACGAATGATTAAAAAAAAACTTTCTGAGATTCTTCTTTTGACTCAGACTCCCACTAAATTTGACACATCCTAGGAGTTCATGAAGATCACGAAGTGAACTTTTCCTCTGTGTCTTTAGGGTTTATCAAAGTCAAAGAGACAGATAAATTTTTGAACATATAATTTTTACAACATAAATTTTTTTTTTCGAAAAACACAAGTGATAATATTTAAAGCTTAGTTTTCAAAAAGTATTTTCAAATAATAGTAATGTTTAAAATATAGTTTACAAAAAAAAATGAAAAGCACTCCCCCTGTACCCGATACCGTTTGACTATATCTAAGTGCCTTAAGGAACTTTAGTGTTGTCCTAAAAGGCTTGTGTCTAATTGTGTGAGTCAAACAATTTTTTAAAAGATATATTTTTGAAAAACGTATAATATGTATATTCAATCAGACAAGCATGAATTCCATAAAAATATTATTATGTTGAATCACTATTTTGAAAATATATTTTTAGGAAAATATTCTAACGGTTTTGAAAAACAATTTTGAAAAATATTGTTCAATTCATTAGTCCTTAACATCTCACCCATTTTAGATGTATCAATACAACAAGCATGGTTGCCTTATAGGTGTATTGTGAGATGCTTGAATCATTATTCTTAATTTATTATTAACTCTAAGATTTAATTGAAGCTTGTGTTAGATTTGAATTTGACAAGAAGTAACTTGAATTTGAATTTCAAAAATTGGCTTCCAGGTCTTGGCGAGGCACTAGGCTTTCTTTGGTCGTAGCCTTATTGGATCATCAACCCTTTCCTCGACAAAGCCTTTTAATGAAATTTCATTTTCAAAATTACTTTTTGAAAAATTCTAGTCTAACTAGTTTGGGTCTTGGATCGGTAGCTTCGGCTAGTTTCACCAGTCTAAAGGGACCAAGTATACTTGATCTTATTAGAATTGGCTTCCCTAACGTACTATCATCTCACCGCCACCCAATACTAGGTTGATCAAGTTTCAATTATTCTTTTTCCTATAGCCGTTCTAATATATGCATAAAATTTAAATATAAATGACATGTCATATATTTAAAAGGAATAGCAAATGCATGACATGGCAATTATGCATGAGTCAAACAATTCAAGTTATTTTATTTAAGTTTCTAAGAATGTATCAAATTCCCGATTTGATACATGTCGAGTGAACCCACGAATATGTCAACCCACTTTGACATATTTAATGTTATTAATTTTGATTGTTGCGGTTTGGGTAAGATTTTAGTTTAGTTCGAGTTTAAGTTATTTAAGATTTTAGTTGAATTCAGGTTAATTAAGAATTGATTGGATTAGAAAATTAATTAATCAATTGAGAATAAATGAATTTATGTTTCAATTAATTTGAATTAAATTAAATTTGAATTTGAATTTAATTTGAATTTGAATTTAATTTAAGTTTGAATTTGAATTTAATTTAAATTTAAATTTGAATTTAATTTAAGTTTGAATTTGAATTTAATTTAACTTTGAATAATTAACTAAGTTTTAATTTTAATTTAATTTAACTTAGATTTAATTTTAATAATTAAGATTTATAAATTTTAATTTAATTTAATTAAGATTTAATTTGAGTTTAATTAAGATTTAATTAATATTTAATTTGAATTTAATTAAGATTTAATTAAGATTTAATTTGAATTTAAATAAGATTTAATTAAGATTTAATTTGAAATTTAATTAAGATTTAATTTGAATTTAATTAAGATTTGAATTAAGATTTAATTTGAATTTAATTAAGATTTAATTTGAATTTAATTAATATTTTAATTAAGATTTAATTTGAAATTTAATTAAGATTTAATTTGAAATTTAATTAAGTTTTAATTAAGATTTAATTTTAAATTTAATTAAGATTTAATTAAGATTTAATTTTAAATTTAAATAAGATTTAATTAAGATTTAATTTTAAATTTAATTAAGATTTAATTAAGATTTAATTTTAAATTTAATTATGATTTAATTTGAATTTAATTAAGATTTTAATTAAGATTTAATTTGAATTTAATTATGATTTTAATTAACATTTAATTTGAATTTAATTAAGATTTTAATTAAGATTTAATTTTAAATTTATTAATATTTAATTTGAAATTTAATTAAGATTTAATTTTAAATTTAATTAAGATTTAATTAATATTTAATTTGAAATTTAATTAAGATTTAATTTGATGATTAATTATTAATTGTGGGTTTAAATTCATCATTTTCATTATTTTGAAAATGTCTTTTTCATTTTTATCTTTCTTTTCATGTTTTTCTAATAATTTTGATTTTTTTGAATTTTTGTAATTTTTATTGTTTATGGCCTTTATCTTAGAAAGTTCCATATCCTCCTTAAGATTAGATCATTCTATATCCTCACAGTAGGTGGAGTAGAATGGGCCAGTAGTTAAAGTTTTATAATAATATTCAATATTATCTATAATTAAGTTATCATCTAGGAGGATTTTATCTTCAAGAATATTTTCAACAAAATCTTCTTTATCCTCAAGATTTTCAATAATTTTAGGGTCATCTT
This sequence comes from Boesenbergia rotunda, assembly GCA_024364735.1. Classification (NCBI taxonomy): domain Eukaryota; kingdom Viridiplantae; phylum Streptophyta; class Magnoliopsida; order Zingiberales; family Zingiberaceae; genus Boesenbergia; species Boesenbergia rotunda. Next base: position 18,433 of record JAGFNQ010000433.1, on the reverse strand, counting down.
TAGAATTATCTTTAAGGTTTTCAAATTTGAATTCGGAGTTATCCTTAGGATTTTCAAATTTGAATTTGGAATTATCCTTAGGATTTTCAAATTTGAATTCCGAATTATCCTTAGGATTAATTTTGTCTGAATTAAAATTATCAGAACTAATTTTATCAGAAAAATTATCAGAATTAATTTTCTCAGAATAGTTATCAGAATTAATTTTATCAGATAAATTATCAGAATTAATTTTATAAGATAAATTATCAGAATTTATCAGATAAATTATCAGAATTAATTTTATCAGATAAATTATCAGAGTTAATTTTATCAGATAAATTATCAGAATTAATTTTTATCAATTTCTGAATTGATATTCTGAATTAAACAATTAATTTCTGATATTTTGATCATATTCACGTTTTGTAATTTAATATGCAAAAAGTTAATTTTACTATGCAGTAAATCTACTTTATCAGAAGAATTAACTACTTTATCACATGGCAGTGCAGGAACTTGTAAAATATTTGGAACATAAATCTTGTGTACCTTCGCCGGACACTTGTTTTTGTAATGTCCGTATTTCTTGCATTTGAAGCATTGTACGTGACTTTTGTCCCTCCGGTTTCCTGGCGCTGGTGCCTCCTTCGCCACCGGTGATGTAGACTGAATCTTACGAGTAGGGCACAGATTTTTATAGTGCCCTCTCTCCCTGCACGTGAAACAAATAATATGGAATTTACAAATGGACATTTTTAAATAAAATATACCTGATTCACCCCTGGGCTCCCCCTCAACTCCTGGCGTCGTTGCTACGTCGGCGGTTAGTCCGGTGAAGAGCGGCTCGACTCTGATACCAATTGTAGGATCGGTGCAGTCGATAGAGGGGGGGGTGAATATCGATCGTGAAAAATCTTTCGGAATTCTTCATAAAACTTTCGTTCGTTCTGGACTTAGAATATTAGTAGCGCAGCGGAAAATAAATAGAATGAAAAAGCAAAGTAAAAGACACAGCGGATTTTTACTTGGTTCCCGACCCCCCAGGGTCAGTACATCCAAGGCCTATGCACGGGAACGCCCGTCCACTATTGGTCTCCTTCCCGGACTTTCCGGAGGCGGAGAAACTCGACTTACAGTGCAAGATTTACAAGCAATAATAGAAAATGAAGTGTGGAATAAGTAAAAGCGAACCGAACAAAAATCTAAAACTCGGCCGATCTCGACCTCCGAAGTGCCGCGCACTTCCTCCTGGAGCCTCCCGGTCATAGAGCCTTGTCTCTAGTGCGTTGTCGTCGGTCAGAATGCTTGGAATGGTACTTGGCAGTTGTGTTTGAAGCAGAGGGGTCGAAGCCCCTTATATAGGCCTCCTGGGGCGCCCCGGAAGACTCGATCAAACTTTATCCCTGTGCCTATCTCGCCGCAGCTGATAACAGCTTTGACCAGGGCACCCCGGACCTTTCGAGCGCCCTCATGGAGGCTTATCTGTGTTTCTGACACGAAACAACATAAACAAGTTCGAACCCGAGCGCCCCGGACGCTCCGGGCGCCCTGCTTGACACCTATTTTGCTTACCCACCAAGACTGCACCTTTAAGCTTTACCTGGGGGCGCCCCCACTGCTGGGGGCACCCTGGTTGCATGGGGGCGCCCCTAACACTGGGGGTGCCCTGCTTAGGGCCTCCAGCAGCTTATCTTTTCTTCCAATCTTGGTACCTGCAAGATATACAAACACAAAGCATAGATGCATATAATATTAGCCTTAAGGACTTGGTTCTGACTTCGGATTTCCACGAAACTCTAGGTCGAACCGGCGCAAGTTCCCACCCCCGGGAACGCGCCTTTCACCTACTCCTTTCAGGTGACGGTTGCCACCCAGTCCTTCGGGTGGACTTTTGCTTAGCTTCCGATACCTCCGGACCTCGAGACGCCCAAACCCTGACCCGTCTCTACTCCTGTCCTTAGTCATCGCTCAACTAAGTTGCTTAGTCCCTCGGACCAAGTCTTCATTCCCTAGCAGTCCTTCGCCAGGTGCCTAGCAGCCCTTCGCTAGGTCTTTGTTACCAAGCGGTCCTTCGCCTGATGCCTAGCAATCCTTCGCTAGGTCTTCTATGCCTAGCAGCCCTTCGCTAGGTGCCTAGCAGCCCTTCGCTAGGTCTTAAGGTTCCAATGCCTAGCATCCCTTCGCTAGGTGCCTAGTAGCCCTTCGCTAGGTCTTGGGGTTTCGATACCTAGCAGCCCTTCGCTAGGTGCCTAGCAGCCCTTCGCTAGGTCTTAAGGTTTCGATACCTAGCAGCCCTTCGCTAGGTGCCCAGCAGCCCTTCGTTGGGACTTAGGGTTTCGATGCCTAGATTAACTAGGACTTTTCTTCAGCTAAGGTTACTTCTCTCCTAACACCCCTTTGTTTGTTCACTGTATCACTGACTTAAGTGTATTGTCAAACATTAAAACACTTTAGAGGAGGACATCATTGATGCAACTTGCACCAAGACTTTAAGCATGTGAATCATAGCATAGCATATTTAACAAGAAAGTATATAGTTCTACATTAAGCATGCATATCATAAAGAACTTCAACTCCAACAAGTAGTAAGAGTAACCATAAGAACTAACACATGCAGTTTATATGTAGCAACATTAAGTCCATGAGAAATAAGTCCATAAGTAAGAGTAATGACAACAGTAGGATCGATCTGCCAAGTCACTGCCACACACACACATGCCCTCCTGCTGCTTCCCCTTTAGTTTGATCTACAACATAAGAAGGTAGACTATAAGCTTAAAATGCTTAGTAAGCTCCTTGCTTACTCACAAAATCCGTACATCACATATAAGTAGAAATCTACATCATTTGACATAAACATATAACATAAATAAACACTTTAAGCATCTAAAGCACATAAGCATAAACACTTAAAACATGAATATGTGTGTCATTATTAAGGACATATGGCATGAGTAAATACTTAAAGCACCTAACATTCACATAATCTTTAAAACATAATCATGTGCATAAACATTAAACATAGCATATGCAATATCATTAAAACATAAACATGTGCATAAACATTAAACATAGCATATGCGCATATGCAATATCATTAAACATAAACATGTGCATAAACATTAAGGATGCTCTTTGAAAAATATATATAATATAATACTTCAACATTAACATATCATCATCATTGGGATCCCTGGCTTGTACCCATTCATCATTTGCGTGCATCCCTTAGTAGAGTACGAGGTAGCTAATCCCGACCTACTAAGGTACTAGGCAACCTTGGCACCTAGGGATAGTTGCGGTAGTCCAGAAACGGGACCTTGCTTAGGAGCCCACCCTTTGGACCTTTTTCAAGATCCGGTGCAAGCCAATACATAAAGTAAAATAACATACATGATTCCTTTCCTTTCCATAGCAATTTCTCTTTAGCATAGCGTTCATCATTTCTTTTCTTTTCTTAGAAATTGCTCTTTAGACATTCTTTTATTCATAATGTCATACATGTCATGGGCATACATTCAAAACATAAATATCATCATAACTTTCAAGCATGAATCATGGCATGGAGAAAACATAATTTCATGGTAAGAAAATTCATAACATGCCAACTTATCCTTCATAATTCATAAAACACAATGTTCAATTTAAAACTAAGGGTAATACATCTAGGGAACTTGTTTCATTTTTTTTCATCTATCAAGGCATAATGGATACCTTTAATTCAACCATAATTCACATATATTCTACTGGTCCAAACATTTAGATAGGGTTATCATGGCATAAAAACACAACACAACATCACACAACTCATACAACATGCATACATTGAATATCCTACTACAAAGGGACATTATCAAGTGAGGTAGTGACCTTAACCCATCCTAAATCCCAATTTAAGAAACTGATCAGAAATTTCTAAGGTTCATATCAACATGGAAATGACAAAGAAAGAAGAACAATTGATTCATACAACATGCATATAATATATATCCTAACACTAGGAATCATTAGCAAGTAACATGACATCTTTAACTCATTTTTTTGTCCTTATTTAGGGTATTAACCGAATATGTTCAGAGGGGAAACATGACCTAATATATATATAAAACCCTCAAACAAACATTAACAAGGAATTAAAAACCATTAGCTAGTCAAAAAGAACCCAAACATCTTCTTATGGCCAAAAAGTCTATGGCTTCTTGAGAGCCTTAGCCTAAACTTTTAGGAGTCTTTTTGCTTCATCTTTTTTTTCATCATAACTCATAACTTAACATCATGAAAACATTGGAGTCATTAGATTGCATCAAACACAAACCTAGGCCCTAAAATCCATGTTGGCCGAAACTTGCTCATAGGGAAAAACTTCACGATTTTTAGCAACACATCGCAAGAACATACAAGAACATAAACAAAATATATATAAGCTATTATGTTGCAGGTGAGGGGAGTCATACCCTTGTGCTAAGGATTTCCAAACAAAATATATCACCTAGAAGGAGAATGAAAGAACTTCTTGCTCCTTGGCTCTTCCTTTGCTTCACAAACACAAAGCCTTCACTAGATCTTCTTGGAGAGAATTTTCTTGATGGAGAGGGAGCCTAGGTGATTTCGGCAAGGAGAGGATGAGGAGATGCCTTGTGGCATTTTTTCCCCATCTTTTTATAGTAAATGAAGAGGTATGTCTCTTCACTTTCCATGGTGACCCTTCATCTCCCATGGTGACTCTTCATCTCCCATGGTGCCTCTTCATCTCCCTTATCCTTACACCTATCTACAATTTCCTTTATCCTCCTAATAGCACTCCCTTGCTAGTTGAATTGGTTACATATGCATTCTTAAGGCTTACAACATCTCTAAGTCCAAGGTTCAATCCTTGGCACCTACATCATTTCATTTTTTTTTATTCTTTTGCAAGCCCATCTAAAGTAAGACCCATTACATGATGTGTTATTTCTTTTATCCTTATGGGGCCCATTAGGATAACTAATGAAGTGCTATTTAAGACCCATTAGGAATTTTCACCATTTAGAGCCCATATAAGGCCTATTAACACTTACACTAAAATTCCCACAACTCTAACTATCGTTCATGAATCATACCCAATATGGCTATCATTCATGCAATCCTACTCAATATTAGGGATAATATTGAAGGGAATTTTAGTGGGGTGTTACAATTCTCCATACATTCTGGAAAGTTCGTCCTCGAACTTAAAATAGCTCCGGAAACTTTTGTTTCATATCATCCTCGCATTCCCAGGAAGCTTCTTCAGATTGTTGACTTTGCCACAAGACCTTGACTAAGGGTACATCTTTGTTCCTCAGTCTCTTGACATCTCGATCCAGGATCCATATGGGTTTGCTTTCATAACTCAGGTCCTCCTGGATTGGTACGGCCTGCGGCTCCATCACTTGGTCTGCATTGGGAATACATTTCTTGGGCATTGATACATGGAACTCGTTGTGGATTAATGACATCTCCTGAGGTAGCTCGAGCTCGTAAGCCACCTTGCCAATTCTGTTCAGGATCTAGTACGGTCCCACATAGCACGGACTTAACTTCCCATTCTTCCTGAATCTCATTACTCCTTTCATAGGAGCCATTCGGAGGAACACCAAATCCCCGACACCGAATTCCAAAGGCCTACGTCGCTGATTCGCATAATTCTTCTGCCGGCTCTGAGCAGTCTCTATTCTTTGGCGGATATTCTGTATAGCTCGGGTGGTGTTGTCAATGAAATCCGTCTGGAGTCCCATCTCCTTCTTTTCACCTCCTTCATACCAACAGACAGAGATCTACATCTCCTCCCATACAGAGCTTCATAAGATGTCATTCCGATAGTGGCTTGGTAGCTATTATTATAAGCGAACTCCGCTAAGCATAAATATCGGCACCAGCTCCCTTTGAAATCCAGGGCACAAGCTCGTAACATATCTTCCAGTACCTAGTTCACCCTTTCCGTTTGCCCATCTGTCTGAGGATGAAAGGCGGTACTGAATCGCAGCTTCGTGCCGAGAGCTTTATGAATGCATTCCCAAAACTGTGAGGTGAAACGACCATCCCTATCTGAAATGATCGTCTTGGGAATACTGTGTAGTCTGATAATTTCCTTAGCATATAGTTGAGCTAGTTGCTCGACTGAATAGGTCATCTTGATTGCTAAGAAATGTACCGATTTCGTCAATCTGTCGACGATAACCCATATATCGTCGTATCCGTTCGTGGTCCTGGGAAGTCCTGAGATGAAATCCATAGAGATGTTCCACTCCGGAATTTGGATCGATTGCAGAACTCCTCCGGGTCTCTGGTGCTCTACTTTAACTTGCTGGTAGGTCAGGCAGGTACTGACATGCTGAGCTACGTCCCTCTTCATTCCGAGCCACCAAAATCTCATTTTCAGATCTTGATACATCTTGGTAGATCTTGGATGCATAGAATAAGGGGTTCCGTGAGCCTCCTCCAGTACCATCTTGCGTAGCTCAGGATTATTCGGGATACATAAACGATCCCTAAGGTACACTACTCCGTTATCGGCGATATGAAAACCCTCGCCTTTTCCTTCTAGAATATCCTGCTTGATCTTCTGGAGGCTTGGATCATCATTCTGCTTGTCTAGTATGTCGTCGAATAGTGCCGGTACGATTGTCATGGTCGAAAGTCATCCGGAAATAATCTCGATTCCGTAGTTCACAATTTCCTTTTCCAGCGGTCGAGATAATACTGATAAGGACATCAAGGCGGCACTAGACTTCCTGCTGAGTGCATCGGCCACTTTGTTCGCCTTGGCTGGATGATAAAAGATCTCGCAGTCATAGTCCTTTACCAGTTCGAGCCATCTACGTTGTCGCATGTTAAGGTCCTTATGAGTGAAGAAATATCGCAGACTCTGGTGGTCTGTATATATCTTGCACTGTGCTCCGTATAGGTAGTGTCTCCATACCTTCAGAGCAAAGACCACGACTACTAACTCTAAATCGTAAGTGGGATAGTTCTTTTCATGTTTCTTGAGTTGCCTAGAGGCATAGGCAATAACTTTACCACTCTGCATAAGTACAGCTCCGAGTCCCAGTTTGGAGGCATCGTTGTACATGTCGAAGCTCTTGTCATCTTCGGGAAGAGTAAGGATTGGAGCACTTGTAAGTCTCCTTTTCAGCTCCAAGAAACTCCTCTCGCATTCTTCTGTCCATACGTATTTCTGGTTCTTCCTGGTGAGGACTGTCATAGGTGCTGCGATTCTGGAGAAGTCTTCCACGAACTTCCGGTAATAGCCCGCTAGTCCGAGAAAACTCCTGACTTCGCTAGCATTCTTCGGCCTATTCCAGTTACTCACGGCCTCGATTTACTTCGGGTCCACCATGACTCCGACCTTGCAAATAATATGACCTAGAAAAGCCACTTGATCAAGCCAAAATTCACATTTGGAGAACTTGGCATATAACTTCTTTTCCCAGAGGATCTGTAATACCATCTTCAGGTGTTCAACGTGCTCTTCTCGATCTCTCAAATAGATGAGGATATCGTCGATGAAGACGATCATAAATGTAACGCCCCAAAATTTCCATTTTTAGTTCTTAAAGTCCTTAGAATTATTTAAAAATGGTTTAGAAATATTCTAGATATTTTTAGGAATTTTTAGAATATTTTTATGGAATTTTCCGAGTCCGTTTGGTATTTTAAAAGAAGAGAGAAAGAAAAAAAAAGGAAAAACCGGTTTAGTGCAGCGGGTGGATCGAACCCGCGACCACCGCGAGACCACACAAGCGCGCGACCAGCTGGGCTAGGGTATCAAGCAGAGAAAAGGATGGAGAGACCTGTATTTAAGTTGTAGTTAGGTCAATCCGCCCCATAAGTATAAATAGATAATTAAAGAGAGAAGTTTTATTTTCTCTCAAACCCTCTCCCTCTCCCAAGGTTGCGCCGACCCCTCTCCCTCTCCTCTCTTGTGCGCACGCCACACCAAGCCCTAGAGGGCCGGCCAAAGCTTTCCTCCAAGAGATATTCATATATTCGGGATCCCCGCGACGAGAGGAACGCGTAGGCGTGAAGAATTCTCCGAGATCTCAAGTTCCTTCCGAGCTCTAGACATTAATCTTGGTTGTAAGTCCAAGATATCAATGTAAGTACTGCTCACCTGCAGTAAGAGGCGGTTTTTCCGCGAGAATTTCCTTTAAAAGTTTTTAAAAGAGATATTCCCTTTTTGTTTGAGTTTTTGCATGTGATCTTAGTTCATTATATGCTTATATATGTTGATTAATACCCTATGTGAGTTTAGGGTCCAAGAAAAGCTATGAGAAAAGAAAAGAAAAGATAAAGATAAGAAAAGAAAAGGCCAAGGCCTTAAGAAATCCCCAAAAGTCAAGACTTAGGGATTTTAGCACGCAAGGTGCTCCAGAAAATGCCAAGGCATTTACAGATCAGAAAGAAAAGAAAGAAAAGCTATTTTATTTTCTAAGGCCAGTACCCGGTGTCCAAGGGCGTCGTTAAAGAAATCTAGGTGTCCAATTCCAAGGTCTTGGCCCTGGTAGACCAAGGTCTGCTCTATTAGGATTGGTGGCTCGCTACCCCAACCTTTTAGGGAACGCGCATGAGATGGTACTTACGTCTTCAGTGGATCCAAGTGATTAGTATTTTCAAGTATATGCTTTAGCAAAGTTTCGAAAATTTAAAGAGTTTTCAAAAGTTAAAGAATAGCTAAAGTTTCAAGTTGAGCCAAGAGAAGTAGATTGAGATTTATTATTGCTTGAGTATGCATGTTTTGAGTTATACATGTTCTTAGTTTTCTTTCAAGCATATTAGTATCTCATATGATGTTCAGTTTGATCTAGAAGCATGTTTGCACATTTTGAGTTTTTGTGAGCTAGATAGTACTTACTAAGCTTTTCGCTTATAGATGCATTTCCTCTTATTGTAGATAAAGGTAAAGGCAAGCAATTCTGAAGGAAGACGACGAGGCGGTGCTGAGTAGAGTGTGTGTGGTGGCTGATTATGGAGAGATCTTTGGCGCAAGACAATTTAGTTATTAATTCATAATGTTATAGTTCATTTGAATTTCATGTTCTTGCTTTATGGAGTTTAGCGAATATTTAAGTTATGGATAGTTTTATATGCTCAATTCCTTAGAGTAAAGATTCCATGTCATTTCTTTTAGTCTATATATTTTTATGATTGCATTGGATGAGTAGAAATATGAGTAGATGGAAGTATTGATACTATGTTAGAAAAATAGATGCATGTGCCAAGATAGTATCAATTTCTTCTTTGAATTAAGTTTCATTGCTTAAATTTGTTTAGAAAGGTTGCAACCACATTTCATAATGCTTTAGCAAGGTCATAGAACATGCATTTGGTGCTATGAATGTATAGAAGTCAAGATTGGTACAAACTTTAGTGTTAAAATTCATATAACTTGAATAGTTTAATTTCTTCCGCAAAAGTCCTAATTTCAAGTTTAGGGATTCGTTTTGATTGGCTAAACTCATTTGAAAACTGTCATAGAGTGTAGAAATGGTGTCATGATTCCATATGGCTCGAAATTATGGGTTTGATGGAGCTGTGAAGCAACTGCCGAAAGCTGAACTTTCAGCTCACAGGCGTACCAGTCGACTGGTACAGTATCAGTCGACTGGTACCCGAGAGTTAAGTTGGGTGAGGCGAGCTTCAAGGCTTATCATCTCGCGAGCTTTTGAGATAGAAGGATGATACGTCATTATGTATGATTGCTTGAATTAGAATATAATTGTTAGATGAATTTATAAGTTTAAAAAAAAAAGATTTCCGCATTTTCTTTAAACATGTATCAAGTAAGTTGAGAAGTAGAGAAAAGTAACGATCCGTCTAAGGTAGGAGAAGGCGGGTCGCTACAGTTGGTATCAGAGCAGTTCCCATTCTCCAGCATCACACACACATCAGCATCAACCTTGCCGTCTTCAAGTAAGAAAGCTTTAAGTTTCAGTTTTTTTCTATTGCTCCTTTATTTAATTGCAGTATAGAGAAATGCTTAAGTACTACTCACATGTGCATAGAACAAGGAAGCATGTTTAATCCCTTAGTATCACGGAATCATGTTTAATCCCTAGAATGGACATTAGGATACTAAGTAAGAAGATAAGTTTATACCTAGAGAAGTAGTAGTGATTTCTTGTTCCCTTATACATTATTAGATGGCAAGAAGAGGCCGAGCTCCTAATGCAAGGAACGGAACCCCAGTTCAAGATAGCAATGAGCCTGGCACAGAACAGCCAAACCTAATTGTAGTCATTACTCAAATGCAAGCTCAGATTTCAGAACAACAGAAGACCATCGCCACACTGATGGCAAATCAGCACCCAGTGCCCATACACCACCCACAGCAGGGGTGGAGGACGTCCTTCATGTTGTGATCTTAGTATAGCAAGACCAAGGTCTTGATTTGCCCAAACACAAGGTTTGAGGATTTCGGCATGTAAGGTGTCCGATAAAAGTTCTGAGTAAGACCAAGGTCTTACTAAGCCCAAGAACGAACTATAGGACTAAGAAATGAGATAAGAAACAAGACCAAGGTATTGTTGTATCCTAAAGCAAGTTTGAGAACATTACCGTTAAGTGTTAAGTTATACATTTGAGGACGCCTAGAAAGGCCCAAAACGAGGAGCAAGTTCCTAGAGGGCAAGATGTAACAGAGTCAGTACCACCACCAAATCTCTTAGAGGTGGTGGCTCGGGAGAGTAAGGCAAGAAGCATACCTCATTCAGTAGAAGAAACTGAAGCCAGGGAATTTCCCAGGCACAAGTAAACCATGGGATGCTTAAGCATGGTTCAAAACGTTGGAAAGAATAGTAGGGCTACTGGACTGGCATGAGGTAGAGAAGATAAAGTGTGCATCTTTCTGCCTTACGGGAGATGCTAGAATATAGTGGGAGAGAGTCAAGGCCAAGAGAAATGTCAGCCAGATGGCATGGGCCGACTTCGAGACTGAGTTCTCCGAAGAATACTTTCACATGCAAGTAACCAACAAGCATTATGATGAATTCACGGAGTTCAGACAAGGAGAACTATCCGTGGATGAAGCAGTGAAGATGTTTAAGCGGTTAGCTCATCTGTGCCCAGAGCTAGTTAGCACAGGGAAGGAGATGGTTATGCTAATGCTCAAGATGTTAAGGCCTGAGATAGCGTTAAAGAGGGATAGCAGTGTTAAGAGGCCACAAACCTCCGAAGAACTAATAAGTGGTGCTTTGACCATTGAGCACTACTTAAACAGTATAAAGGCCACCAGAAAGGTTGAACGATGAAGTTCTTAACAACCTTACCGTCAGGGGAAGTAATGGCCTCTACTCAGAGGCTAAGGGCAGTACCAATCTGAATTTCCGACCGAGAGCTCTATAGTGACTTGATAGTCCTTGAGATGAAGGATTATGATGTCATTTTAGGGATGGATTCCCTCAGTAAGTACAACGCTTCAGTGGACTGCCGTAGAAGGAAGGTGGTTTTCAGCCCAGAAGGAGAACCACCATTCGAGTTTCAAGGAGCCCCAAGGAGGAAGACTCAGAAATTTCTCTCAGCCTTGGCAGCCCACCAGATGCTAGAGCAAGGGTGTGCCGGTTTTCTTGCACACATAGTGGAATCAGAAGCAAAGGAAGAACTCAAGCAGGAGAATGTACGGGTAGTCTGTGAATATCCAGAGGTGTTCCCAGAAGAATTGCCTGGACTACCTCCCAACCGAGAAGTGGAATTCGAGATCTAGCTAGTGCCCGGTACCGGTCCGGTCTCGAAGGCCCCATATCGTATGTGTCCAGCAGAGTTGAAGGAATTACAAGAGCAACTCCAGGAGCTACTAGACAAGGGCTTCATTCGCCCGAGTCATTCACCCTGGGGAGCTCCTGTACTATTCGTCAAGAAGAAGGATGGATCTATGCGTCTGTGCATAGACTACAGAGCTCTGAATAAGGTGACCATCAAGAACAAGTACCCCCTTCCTAGAATAGATGATTTATTTGATCAACTCAAAGGGGCTACAGTGTTCTCGAAGATAGACCTGCGTTCTGGGTATCATCAGCTAAAGGTTAAAGAAAGTGACATCCCCAGGACGGCCTTCAGGACAAGATACGGCCACTACGAATTTGTAGTAATGCCTTTTGAAGTAACCAATGCTCCAGCAGTCTTCATGGAGCTGATGAACCACATCTTCAGGGAGTATCTCGATAAATTCGTCATTGTATTTATTGATGATATTCTCATATACTCACAGACTCCAGAGGACCATGCTACACACTTGAGGATAGTGCTGCAGATCCTTCAGCGGGAGAAGCTCTATGCAAAATTCTCAAAGTGTGAGTTTTGGCTAGATCAGGTGACCTTCCTAGGTCACATTGTGTCCAAAGAAGGTATCCAAGTTGATCCAGCCAAGATAGAAGCAGTCAGCAACTGGTGTAGACCCAAGAGTGCCAGTGAGATCAGAAGCTTCTTAGGCCTAGCAGGATATTACAGAAAATTTGTGGAGGACTTTTCCAGGATAGCCTCTCCACTCACAGCCTTGACCAGAAAGAACAAGAAGTTTGAATGGTCAGATAAATGCGAGCACAGTTTTCTAGAGCTGAAGAAGAGATTGACCAGTGCTCCCATCCTGACTGTTCCAGAGAGTGACAAGGCCTTTGACATCTACAGTGATGCATCCAAGATGGGCCTTGGAGCTGTCCTCATGCAAGATGGTAAAGTAATAGCATATGCCTCCAGACAGCTCAAGGACTATGAGAAGAATTACCCTACCCACGACCTTGAGCTAGCAGCTGTGGTTTTTGCACTGAAGCTTTGGAGACACTACCTGTATGGAGTGCAGTGCAGGATCTTCACAGACCATCAGAGTTTGAAGTACTTCTTCACTCAGAAGGACCTGAATATGAGGCAGCGCAGGTGGCTAGAGTTGGTCAAAGATTATGACTGTGAAATCCTCTACCACCCAGGTAAAGCTAATAAAGTGGCAGATGCACTGAGCAGAAAATCCTGTGCAGCACTGATGTCCCTTTCATCACTGTCCCTACCACTTCAGAAAGAAATAAAGGATTTTGGAGTCGAGGTAATAATTGGGCAACTTTCTGCATTGACTCTAGAGTCAACCTTGCTTGTGGATATACAAAGAAAGCAAAGTCAAGACTCAGAAATCCAGAAGATCAAGCAGGGGATCCAAGAGGCAGAAAATTCAGAGTTTCGAGTATCAGATAGTGGCATCCTCTATTTTGGAGACCGCCTTTGCGTCCCCAATGATGAGGAACTAAGAAAGAATATTTTAGAAGAAGCCCACAGTACCCTGTACTCTATGCATCCTGGTTCTACCAAGATGTATCAAGATTTAAAGAAAGGATTCTGGTGGTCTGGACTCAAGCGAGACGTGGCCAGATATATCAGTACCTGCTTGACCTGCCAGAGAGTCAAAGCAGAGCACCAGAGACCAGGAGGAGTTCTACAGCCACTTCCCATTCCAGAGTGGAAGTGGGAAGAAATATCCATGGACTTTATCACAGGTCTTCCAAGAACCACCCATGGACATGATGCAATTTGGGTGATAGTGGACAGGTTGACCAAGTCTGCCCACTTCATAGCCATCAAGTTATCGCATTCAGTAGAGCAATTAGCACAGCTGTACGTGAAAGAAGTGATCAGGCTTCACGGAGTTCCGAAGTCGATCGTTTCTGACAGAGATGGGTGATTCACCTCCCATTTTTGGAAGTGTGTTCAGGACGCCCTAGGCACCAGACTTCAGTTCAGCACAGCTTTCCATCCCCAGACAGATGGACAAACAGAGAGAGTAAATCAGATTTTAGAAGACATGCTCAGGGCTTGTGCATTGGACTTTAAAGGCAGTTGGTGCAAATTTCTATGCTTAGCTGAGTTTGCCTACAACAATAGCTATCAGGCCACTATCAAAATGGCACCTTATGAGGCATTATATGGCAGGAAATGTAGATCACCCATATGTTGGCAAGAAGCTGGTGAGAAGAAAGAGATGGAGTCAGGACTAGACAGCCAGACCGAGCTTATAGATGAGACCACTCAGGCTATCCAGACGATCCGTCAGAGGATTGAGACTGCCCAGAGTAGACAGAAAAGTTATGCTGACACACGCCGTAGGCCACTTGAATTCAAAGTTGGAGATTCAGTATTTCTCAAGGTCGCTCCCATGAAGGGAGTGGTGAGATTTGGCAAGAAGGGAAAGCTGAGTCCTCGCTACATAGGACCCTATAGGATTATAAAGAGAGTTGGGAAAGTAGCCTATGAGCTGGACTTGCCAGAGGATATGTCAGCTATCCACAGTACCTTTCATGTCTCTATGCTAAAGAAGTGTATTCACGACCCTAGCCAAGTGATTCAGCCTCAGTCAGTACAGATCCAAGAAGATCTTAGCTATGAGAGCAGACCGACACAGATAGTGGACAAAGCAGTTAAGAGATTAAGAAACAAAGAAGTGCCACTAGTGAAGGTCATCTGGCAGAATCAAAAGCATGAAGAGGCTACTTGGGAACGTGAGGACAGCATGAGAGAGAAATATCCAGAATTATTCTAAAGTTCGAGGACGAACTTTTCATAAGGTATGGGGGATTGTAACGCTCCAAAATTTCCATTTTTAGGTCTTAAAGTCCTTAGAATTATTTAAAAATGGTTTAGAAATATTCTAGATATTTTTAGGAATTTTTAGAATATTTTTATGGAATTTTCCGAGTCCGTTTGGTATTTTAAAAGAAGAGAGAAAGAAAAAAAAAGGAAAAACCGATTTAGTGCAGCGGGTGGATCGAACCCGCGACCACCGCGAGACCACACAAGCGCGCGACCAGCTGGGCTAGGGTATCAAGCACAGAAAAGGATGGAGAGACCTGTATTTAAGTTGTAGTTAGGTCAATCCGCCCCATAAGTATAAATAGATAATTAAAGAGAGAAGTTTTATTTTCTCTCAAACCCTCTCCCTCTCCCAAGGTTGCGCCGACCCCTCTCCCTCTCCTCTCTTGTGCGCACGCCACACCAAGCCCTAGAGGGCCGGCCAAAGCTTTCCTCCAAGAGATATTCATATATTCGGGATCCCCGCGACGAGAGGAACGCGTAGGCGTGAAGAATTCTCCGAGATCTCAAGTTCCTTCCGAGCTCTAGACATTAATCTTGGTTGTAAGTCCAAGATATCAATGTAAGTACTGCTCACCTGCAGTAAGAGGCGGTTTTTCCGCGAGAATTTCCTTTAAAAGTTTTTAAAAGAGATATTCCCTTTTTGTTTGAGTTTTTGCATGTGATCTTAGTTCATTATATGCTTATATATGTTGATTAATACCCTATGTGAGTTTAGGGTCCAAGAAAAGCTATGAGAAAAGAAAAGAAAAGATAAAGATAAGAAAAGAATGTTGATGCAGTCTGGCCCGATTGTTGTTTTGGTGTTGACAACGATTTAAGTTTGGTTGAGTAAGAATTGATGAAACCCTGGTGAGTGAAGCCAGGTCCTAGCGAGTGAAGCTAGGTGAAGAAAAACCTGGTGAGTGAAGCCAGGTCCTAGCGAGTGAAGCTAGGTGAAGAAAATCCTGGTGAGTGAAGCCAGGTCCTAGCGAGTGAAGCTAGGTGGAGAAATCCCGGTGAGTGAAGCCGGGTCCTGGTAAGTGAAGCCGGGTGACTGAAACCCTGGTGAGTGAAGCCAGGTCCTAGCGAGTGAAGCTAGGTGGAGAAAACCCTGGTGAGTGAAGCCAGGTCCTAGCGAGTGAAGCTAGGTGGAGAAATCCCGGTGAGTGAAGCCGGGTCCTGGTGAGTGAAGCCAGGTGACTGAAATCCCGGTGAGTGAAGCCGGGTCCTGGTAAGTGAAGCCGGGTGACTAAAATCCCGGTGAGTGAAGCCGGGTCCCGGTGAGTGAAGCCGGGTGACTGAAACCCCGGTGAGTGAAGCCGGGTTGAATTGAATTGAGGCTGGATCGGTCGGGAGATCGGTTGGCACGGAGTCTCTTTGGAGGATCGATCAGGTGATCGATCCAGGGAAATCCAGGGAGCCTGATCGTTCTGGTGAACGATCAGGGAGAGAACAGAAGGTTTTCCAACCTTTCTGTTGGAAGGTTTGATCGTTCTGATGAACGATCAGTGAGTAGGAGGGAGAAGACCCTGATCGGTCATACGGACCGATCAGGGCCCTCCTGGACCGATCAGGAGAGCCCCTGATCGGTCCAGGGATGTCCTGATCGGTCAACATGACCGATCAGGACAAGTCCCTGATCGGTCAGTGACCGATCAGGACAAGTCCCTAATCGGTCAGTGACCGATCAGGAACCTTTGGGCTGCCTGCGTTTGAAAGAAACCAAGTTCTCTGATCGATCAGGGTGATCGATCAGAGAGGGACTGGATCGATCAGGAGATCACCTGATCGATCAGGGTCATCACTGATCGGTCTGGTGACCGATCAGTATCTGAACATTAATTCAAACGCGCTGTCAGAAGTTTCTGAACGCAACCATACACTGTTCCATTACCTGTGATGTGCCTTGCTGAGCCTATGTTGGAGTGTGTGCAGGTAACAGGGATGGTGTCAAGCACTCAAGGAAGGAGGAGCCTTCTCTGGAGTGGTTGTGTGGCCTTGTCAAAGTCTCAACGGGCGATTGGAGCGGCTGGCGACTGACGGAGGCTCAGCTGAAGAGGACTTCAGTGGACTGGGTGCTCAGTGGAGTTGGTGGGTCAAGCATGGCTCAGTGATATGGCTCAGTGATGCTGATGAGACTTGGCAGTGAGGAAGCACTTAAGAGGAAGCGGCTGAAGAGATCGAAAAGAAGAGAATAGAACAGAAAGAAGCAAGTGTGTTGCTGTGTTTTTTTGTTGCTGTGAGATCTCTTAGAGCTTACTCTTGAGTGTTCCTGTACATCTTTGAGTGAGTCCCTCTCGTATTCTCCTGTGCTTAACCTTGTATCATTCTGAGAAGCTTGTGGAGAGGTTTCTCCACCGAGAAGGAGACTCTGTTCTATCCGGGACACCGGGGCTTGATCTGCCGACGATCAAGGGATCGCTCACCTTACGAGCACGCCAAGGAGTAGGGGCAAGTTATCCCCGAACCTTGTACATCGAGGTGTTAGCGACCGGTTTGGTTTCTGTTTCTGTTCTGCAGTTATTTGGTTTCTGTATTTGTTTCCGCTGCCTAACCCTAACTGCAGAGAAAGATCAAAAAGAGCCAAAATCTCTTGTCTTGGCTATTCACACCCCCCTCTCTAGCCCAACAAGTGGTATCAGAGCCTGGGGCTCTTCTTCACGGCTTAACATCCGAGAGCTAAACCTGATGGCTTTGAGAGAGGGTTTCAGCACCAACAGACCTCCCTACTTCGATGGCTCAGATTTTCAGTACTGGAGATCGCGAATGGAATATTACCT
Source organism: Boesenbergia rotunda (assembly GCA_024364735.1). Classification (NCBI taxonomy): domain Eukaryota; kingdom Viridiplantae; phylum Streptophyta; class Magnoliopsida; order Zingiberales; family Zingiberaceae; genus Boesenbergia; species Boesenbergia rotunda. The sequence continues at coordinate 1,106 of JAGFNQ010000433.1, read as the reverse complement.
GAAGACAAGCATCCAAATGTGGTTTGCTGTCAAGGAGGGTTTCTCCCCTCCAAAGGATGCAGAAGGAAAAGAGCTCGAGTTCTCGAGCTGGTCTACTGAGCAAGTCAGAAAGGGAGAAGCTGATGCAAAGGCTGTGGTCACCTTGCAATGCGGTATGACCAAGGACCAACTGATAAAAGTTGGCCCCTTCACAAGTGCTAAGGATCTCTGGGACAAACTCAGAGAACTTCATGAAGGAACTCAAGACACCCGAACAGCTAAGAAGGATCTCCTTCTTAGCCAACTTCAAAACCTTTCCATGGGAGAAAATGAGAAGGTAAGTGAGCTTCATGGAAGGTTCAAGGAGATACTCAACGGCCTCCATTCCATCAGTGAAAGGGTAGACAACCGCGACCTCGTAAGGTATATTCTTAAAGCCTTTCCTAGAAGTGCCTTGTGGGCATCCATGGTGGATGCTTACAAGGTATCCAAGGATCTTTCCATTATTAAATTAGAAGATTTATTCTGTGAGATGGAATTACACGAGATCGCTAACCAAAGCCCAAAAGAGAAAGGGTTGGCTTTTGTGGCAGGGAACAGAAGACAAAAGAAGGAGAAGAAGAAGGAGCAGAAGAAAGAAAAGGTGGAGTACTGCCATGTGGCTTTAGTGGCACTAGATGAGCCAAACAAGGAGAGTGATAGCGAATCAAGCTCCTCAACCGCGCCTTCATCATCTTCGGATGATGAAGAGGTAATCTCTCCAGAATTAGATAAATGTTATAGGACCATAGCATGTTTAACGGATTTGTTAAAGAAATCTAAAAAGAAAGTCAAATCATTAAAATTGGAGGTAGAACAGTTGAGAACCTCTAAGGATGAGGTAAGTAATGACTTTCATGATGAGTTCCTCAAGGATGAGAACAAGACTCTTAGGAGCGAAATTGAAAACCTCAAGAATATTCTTCAGAAATTTTCAACTAGCTCTAAAACCTTAGATATGATTCTAAATTCCCAAAAAGCAGTTTATAACAAGGTTGGGTTGGGTTACCAACCTAAAGAATCAAGTTTCATGTCACTAATGTCTAGGACTCGTGTTAGACCAAATCATACTTCTAAGGGTCAAAAAG
>JAGFNQ010000432.1:179890-213176 GCA_024364735.1 Boesenbergia rotunda | reverse complement strand
CAAATTCTCTCATGCTGTGAATTGTATTGTGGACATTTAGTAAATGAGTTTAAGATCTCAATCAAATACACAAACATGTATACTCAAATAGTGAATTATTCATTTATTAAAGTAAATGATTACAATCATAAGGCGATTGCCTTAGGACACTTCTCTCATATTACTAACAAACTCCCACTTGGCCTAATGCCAATCGCTACGGTATCCAATACCACAGTCTCTAACATGACCCACAAACTTGCTTTGAGGCAAGACCTTAGTTAAAGGATCCGCTAAATTCCTTTCAGTGGGAATTTTCTCAATTTGTATATCATTCCTACTTATAATCTCTCTGATAAGATGATAGCGGCGAAGCACGTGTTTGGATCGCTGATGTGACCTTGGTTCCTTTGCTTGTGCAATAGCTCCATTGTTGTCGCAGTAAACCGGTATTGCTTCATCAATGGTTGGAACCACACCATGTTCCGAGACAAACTTCTTGATCCAGACTGCTTCTTTTGCTGCATCCGAAGCCGCAATATATTCCGCTTCCGTGGTAGAATCCGCTACAGTGTCTTGCTTGGAACTCTTCCAACTTATTGCACCTCCATTCAAAGTAAATACGTATCCAGAATGAGATTTGGAGTCATCCTTATCTGTCTGGAAACTGGCATCTGTATACCCACGTATTACCATATCTCCTTCTCCATATATTAGGAACACATCCTTAGTTCTTCTTAAGTACTTAAGGATTGTCTTGACAGCCGCCCAATGATCCATTCCTGGATCAGACTGGTATCTGCTCGTGATGCTCAGAGCATACGATACATCGGGCCTAGTACATAACATAGCATACATGATAGATCCTATCGCGGATGCATAAGGAATCTTATTCATGCAAATCCTCTCGTCTTATGTGCGCGGACACATAGACTTTGAAAGGTTGATCCCATGCCTGATGGGAAGGTAACCTTTCTTGGATTCGACATATTAAACCTTTTTAGCACTCGGTCTATATATGTAGACTGCGAAAGACCAAGCAACCGTTTTGATCTATCTCTATAGATTCTAATCCCAAGGATATAGGTTGCTTCTCCCAGGTCATTCATGGAGAAAGTTTTGGACAATCAAATTTTAACCGATTGTATGACTAATATATCATTTCCTATAAGCAATATGTCATCGACATATAGTACTAGGAATACGACTGCACTCCCACTAACCTTCTTGTACACACAAGGTTCGTCAGGATTTTGTGAGAAATCAAACTCTTTGATTGTCTCATCAAAATGGATGTTCCAGCTTCTGGATGCTTGCTTCAGTCCATATATGGATCGTCAAAGCTTGCATATTTTGGTTTTATCAACCGATGTGAAACCTTCAGGTTGTATCATGTATACATTCTCAAGCAGGTTTCCATTAAGGAAAGCTGTTTTCACATCGATTTGCCATATCTCATAATCATAATGAGCTACTATAGCCAGGAGCATCCGAATGGATTTAAGCTTAACTACTGGCGAATAGGTTTTGTCATAATCAATTCCTTATTTTTGACGATATCCTTTTGCCACTAATCTAGCCTTAAAGGTAACAACATTACCTTCCATGTCGGTTTTCTTCTTGAGAACCCACTTGCACCATATGGGCTTAATCCCTTCAGGTGGGTTAACCAAGTCCCATACTTGATTTTCATACATGGAATCCATTTCCGACTTCATGGCTTCAAGCCATTTGTCCCTTTCTGAACTTTTCAGAACATCTTCATAACTGATAGATTCGTCATCGCTTATGAGTAACACGTCGTTCGATTCACTTATGAGAAATCCGTATCTCTCTGGAATATTGCGTGTCCTATCAGACCTACGAAGAGGTGGTGTTGTTTTAGGTTCAACTGATAGCTCATTATTATGAGTTATTGGTTGTGGGTCTAGACTAGGTGTCTCTGTAATGTCTATTGGAGTTTCTTGAACTTCATCAAGTTCAATGCCACTCCCACTGTTTTCTTGTAAAAGAAATTCCTTTTCCAGAAATACAGTATGCCTTGAAACAAACACCTTTTGTTCCAAGGGATGATAGAATTGGTAACCCTTCATTTCCTTATGGTATCCAATAAATAGACATTTATTAGACTTAGCATCCAATTTGTCTGATACAGTCCGCTTCACATAAGCAGGACAACCCCATATCTTAAGGTGAGTTAATTGAGGTTTCTTACTATTCCACGTCTCATATGGAGTAGTAGAGACTACCTTGGTCGGGACTCTGTTTAGCAAGTAAACAGCTGTCTTAAGTGCATAGCCCCAAAAGGATTTTGGAAGAGTTGCATGATTCATCATGGATCTAACCATGTCCATCAAGGTTCGGTTACGCCTCTCAGATACACCATTATGCTGTGGTGTATATGGCGGAGTCCATTGAGACAATATCCCATTGTCCCTGAGATAATCTTGAAACTCTTGACTTAAGTATTCACCACCCCGATCGGATCGAAGTATCTTAATACTTTTGCCAAGCTGTTTCTCTACTTCATTTCTGAACTCTTTGAATTTCTCAAAAGCTTCAGATTTGTGTTTCATCAAGAACACATACCCGAATCGTGAGTGATCATCGATAAAGGTAATGAAGTAGCTATAGCCTCCTTGTGCAAGAGTTGACATTGGTTCACATACATCAGTATGTATTAGACTAAGCAATTCTCCCACTGGATTACCCTTTCCGGAAAAGGGTAATTTGGCCATCTTGCCTTTTAAGCATGATTCGCATGTATCAAATGAAACGGGTTCAAATGATTCCAGAATTCCACATCGGTGTAATTTGGTCATGCGTTTCTTACTTACATGGCCAAGACGACAATGCCACGTATAGGAGTCTATTCGATTATCTATTCGAGCACGTTTGTTGCTAACTTCGATATTGAAAACGTCACCGGATAAATCAAACGTGTAGATACCATTGCACAAAGTTCCTATCTATAAAGAACACCATTTAAAGTTATGTAACAACAATTGTTACTAAAAGTTAAATGATAACCCTTTTCATTCAAACATAAAATAGATACAATGTTCTTTATTAACGAAGGAACAAAATAACAATTATCCAATTCTAAGACACGTCCAGTGGGGAGCTCTAGCAAATATGTTCCGATGGCAACAGCAGCAATCTTTGCTCCATTTCCAACTCGCAAATTCGCTTCTCCCTTGACGAGTCTTCTTCTATTCCTTAGCCCCTGTATGTGATTACATATATGTGAGCTACACCCAGTATCAAGTACCCAGGTGGTTAAGGAAATAGAGTGACATTCAATAACGAAGATACCTGAAGAGGATGGGGCATCGGATGCCTTCTTCTTCAAGGACTCAAGATAAACCTTGCAATTTCTTCGCCAGTGACCCTCCTTGCCACAGTGATGGAAAGTGCCTTTTGGTGTCTTTTCAGTCTTTTTGGCCTTTTTCTTCTTTCCCTTATTCTGTTCTTTGGCCTTCCTCTTAGAACCTTTCTTTGAGGAACCAACTAACAATACCGTCTTTTGATCCTGCTTCACAGAAGGCTCTACAGTCTTCAGCAGGTTGAGCAACTCAGGAATGGTTTTCTCCAGCTTGTTCATCCGATAGTTCATCACAAATTGTGAATAACTTTTGGGCAAACAATGCAGAATTAAGTCAATACTTAATCATGATCCATTCCAAAACCGAGTGTGCTCAGTCGCTCAATGTACCCCAACATCTTCAACACAAACTATGAGACAGAAGTGCCTTCCTGCATTTTAGAGGTGAAGAGGAGTCTGGAGACCTCGAACCTTTCGGATCTCGCCAGCTCGTCAAATAACTCATGAAGATGGAAGATGATGGTATAAGCATCCATATGCTCATGCTGCTTTTGCAGCTCAGGTACCATAGCGGCTAGAATGATGCAACTCGCAAGTTCAGAATCGGTCACATGTTTCTGATAGGCCACTAACTGGTCTGGAGTTGCATTTTCTGGAGGACGGTTGGGAAGTTGATCTTCAAGGACATAAGCAAGCTTCTCTGCCTTGAGGACTATCCTCAGGTTTCGAAGCCAGTCCATGAAGTTTGGCCCAGTCAGTTTATTGGTGTCCAAAATGGAACTCAAATTCAGAGAAGACATGATCGAGTGATTATCCTAGAAATACAAATTGAGCTTATGTGAGAAGAATGATAAAGAATGCATCAACATACATTAATTAAATCCTATTTATTTTTCGAATTGAATAACCTTTTTTATCAATTCGGGAGATCGTAGGAACACCTCCAAATAGGTTGATATCCAACCATAGATAAGAACAACCATGGCTGTGGCCATCATGTTATTCTTAGCTATGAATGTAGGTAATTATACCGATTACATATCACATATATGTAACTATCACTTTATGCTATCAACTAATTGAATGTTTGCATAAAGCATTGGGTTGTTAACTCATTAACAAGAATGCAACATTATACATAGCACCCAACTGCACCTCTCTTTACATTGACCTTGGCTGTGGCACAACAAATCGATACTCCAAGCTTAAGGCTGACCCATTAATCAAGAAATAGTTTTAATATGGTTGGAGCTCATTCAACCGTTTAGTCAGGCTTGGATGTGTCCAACAACCAAAACTAAGGATTGACCTCTGACTCCAACTATATTAATCATAAACTAATTCCATGGTTTGAACATGTTGAGGTTCAAGCCGGTCATGAATGTGTCCATCAACCCAAACGAGAAACAAAACTTTGGTTCTAACCATATTAATGGAAGGTGTTAGCCTTAATATTTTGTAAGAGGTTTTGGGTCTCATCCTTTCTTTTCTAAGCACATTCATGACATATAATTATGTCATGTACTAACGATTTTCTTAATAAAGTATGTATGTGACTTAATTTATCAAGTCTCATTAATTGAATTAGGAACCGGATTTCCTAATTCTAATTTCATACTTTATTCAAGGAATTGTTTTGGGAAACAATTTCCTAAATTGTCATAATCAATTTCGGAAATAATATGTTTAAGACTTTGATTTCTCTAAATCAAATCTTATTAAATTAAGAGACAAATTCCCTTAATTCAACCACATATTATTTTCATGAAAATCTTATTTAAGAAAACTCTATAGGAAACCATTTTCCTAATTAATTTTGGAGACAACAATATGTAAGAGCATCACCTCTTAAATCAAATAAGGAAATTATCGTTTGAGAATCACCTCAAAATTTCCAAGATTTGATTACATATTTTATTTATGGATTTATTAATTTCAATAAATTATTTTCTTTGGGTGGCTCCCCGAGGCTCAGATACTCAAAAAAAAGGAATTTGTTGTAAATCTAATTTGGTCCGCTCCCCGAGGCGTAACCAAATTAAACATGACAATTTTATTCAAAATAGGAAATTAAATTACAACAACTAACTTTAAATTGGACGGCTCCCCGAGGCTCAATCCAAAATAAAGAATTTTGTTAATAATTTAAAACTAATTCAAATTTAATTATCAATTAATAATCCATAAATTTGTCTAGACTTTCTTGAAAGAAAGTGCCCAAAATTGCGAGATTTCATAATAGGTTTTCATAATAATTGTAAGTTTTTGGTACAAAGAAAACTTACATATTTCCAAAATTCAAAAATTTCCAAAATAGGAAATTTCCAAAATAGAAAATTTCCAAAATTAGAAAGTTTCCAAAAATGGAAAGTTTTCACAATTATCATAAAATTTCAGAAACTAGGATATTTCAAAAGATTGCGAAATTTCATGAGGATTTCCAAACTTTGAAATTCCTAAATCTAAAATTTATCATAATTGGAAAGTTTCCGTAATTGGAAAATTTTCCAAAATTGAGATTATGACAAAGTTTTCCGCAAAACAATTATATGATTATGTCGAACACTAACCGGCTCTGATACCACTGTTGGGACCGGGTGCATGTTGACATGGATACGGGTTCGTAATTTTAAAATTTAATTACATGCAGCGGAAGGTTTAGCATAAATAATTTCTCAAATTATTTTAACCACGTATCTAGCATGCAACCTTATGTTGTGGAGACATGATCATACATTTAAAATTTTGCAGAAAATAAACTAATTTACTTAATACCTCGCGTAACTCGTAGAAAGGGACGAGATCAACCGTAGCGTCCCTTGGAAGCTCCGCCTCTATTCGCGTCCACGCCTGGTTTTCTTCGGGATGACTTCGCAAAGCCACGAGTTTCGTGCTGACAAGAACTACTAGATTCTCCAAAGGCACGACAAGAATACCAAGAGAGAGATGAAAAACTAATCACCAAACGAAGAACGGAATCAAGATTCCGGGAGGAAGGAAGGAGTCGCGCCCGCTTCTTCTTCTTCTTCGGCTTCTTCTTGGTGGTGGAAGCTCACGGCAAAGGGGGAGGGCTCTAGGGCCGGCGGCACTAGAAGAGGGAGAGGGAGAGAAGGAGAGGGAGAGAGGCTAGGCAAGAATCCTTGATCTCTTGGATTGATTTCCAAGCCTTGCCTTGGTACCTTTATATAGTAGCCTCTTAATCGCCAAGTCTCCTTTTAACGGAATAAATTTTTTATAAGAAATTTATCTTATAAATTTTTCTATGAATTATTCCGTTATGCCAAGTTTTTATTATAACTTTATTTATAATAAAAACAACCATGTCTCCCCTTTTATTATGGAAAGAAATTTCTTTATATAAATTTCTTTATATAAATTTCTTTATATAAATTTCTTTATCATGGTAAATCAATCCATTATTGATTTTATAAAATAAAATAAACCAATCCAAGGTTTATTTTAATTTCCATGAAAATAAATCTCTTTATATAAATTTCTTTATATAAATTTCTTTATCCATAATTTCATAAAACAAACTACGCGCAGTTTATTTTATAATTTGAACCAAACAATTTGGTTCTCCCTTTTTTATTGTGGCCGGCCAAACAAAGAGGGCGGGGACCCTCTTTGGCCAGCCAAACCAAGCCATGACCTCACGAATTAAACTCATTTAATTTTTCTAATAAGTCTTCAAAAGACTTAGCCATTTTATGCTTCCGATGCGTCTCTGAAAAATTCAGATTCGACTTATCTCTCTTGATCGGAAAATCCAATTTTCAACTCGTTTTAAATCCCTCGGATCACTCGTAGTGCGTGTGACTAAATAGGCTTTCGATTTATGTTGGTCGTCTATAATTAACCAATTATAGAACGATCATGAGTGGCACCTAGTAGTACATCATGATCCCCAATTAATCGAAAGATCAACGGTTGACCTCAGAAATAATTCTGAAACCCTTCAGCAGCTATAATGAGTCGTGCCCCATTCCCTTCACCATCTTATACCCACTTGGTTCAAGACACGATCTATGTGTGTCAGTCTCCACTAGGCTGACTATGTCACACCTAGCCCAAGCAATGTCTTTCTCGTCCAACGGATTCTAATTACTCTCATATTTCTTAGAGATTCATACTCGGAACATGTTATGCTCTGGCCAGAGGCTTCGAGTAACAATCCGACGATAGGCCTTGGGTATACATCTCCTTGCAAGGAGTGGTGAATCCTTTGCAGGCTGTTCAAACATCTTCGGGTACTTTGGCTTATACCCAACCATCCTGTGTCCACACCTCCTTGGAGATGCTTGCTTAAGATGTCAAAGTATAACTATTCATGACCAAGATGACTTGAACACCACAAGTTAAAGGAACATCGCACTTAAGCTGCAGTAAGAACTTCATTGACATATCTATATGTAGATTACCATATGAAGTCTTACAGCTAGTCACTCCAATGAACTAGTTCCCTTAACTAGCATTCATGTTTATCTCCGGACATCCCAATGTCACCAGCCAGTGAGAATCAGCTGATTAGAGAATAACCCATGCTAGTCTCAACAGAATTGATAATGCCCGTATTTATCAATTCATCGACTAGGGACAATTTCAATACTTCACAATTGCACATGTAGAGATAATCACTAGTTGTGAATTCATCACAAATTCTCTCATGCTGTGAATTGTATTGCGGACATTAAGTAAATGAGTTTAAGATCTCAATCAAATACACGAACATGTATACTCAAATAGTAAATTATTCATTTATTAAAGTAAATGATTACAATCATAAGGCGATTGCCTTAGGACACTTCTCTCATATTACTAACACATCTTTAGTTAGTTGGTCAAGTCGGAAGCAACATTGTGTTGCTCTCTCCACGACCGAGGCAGAATAGATTGCTATGGGAGAGAGCGTATCACAATTGTTGTGGATGATTCACACTTTGGAGGACTATGGATTAAGTTACAAAAGTGTGCAAGTGTTGTGTGACAACATTAGCACAATTAACCTAACGAAGAATCCAGTCCATCATTCTAGGACCAAACATATTGAAGTACGTCATCACTTCATTAGGGATCATGTTGCTAGGGGAGATATTATACTCTCACATGTAGAGTCTAAGTCAAACCTCGCTGACATTTTCACTAAACCAGTCCCTGAAAATGAGTTTAGTTTCTTAAGAAGGAAGTTGGGAATGTGTCGCGCTTCATGAACTTCAAAATGCACTCAAACCCTTCATGATTATTTCAAATTGTTGGGAAACAATTGGGTAACTTTAGGGACATCTCACACAAACTATAAGGTTTACCAAAATGTTTTTGTTTGCTAGAAATGGGGTGAGATGTTAGGATCAACTCAATTTCTCAAAATGTCATTGCATCCCTTGAGAAATTAAGTTGACGAGATAAAAATCACTTCGGTGACCAAGTATGGGGAAAACCAATGCATAACACATGTGTATTTGGCTCCATGATCATGCTTGGACATCCCAATCAAGGAAACTTGATTGGAAACTTGATTTTAATACAATCTTGGTTAAACTTTGATTGGATGAAGTTTTGGTGGTCTTATTAGCATAGCATAATGCATAACATGAATGAATGCATGAGTGGAATGCATATACATAAGGATGCTTAACTTTTTAAAAACATACTTTTAAATGTTTAAACATAATCATCATATCATTGGGGTCCCCGGCTTGTACCACATACATACATCATAAGCGCGCATCCCTATCAAATCCGAGGTAGCGAGCCCCGACCTACTAGGGTAAGGACAGCATAGTCGGTAGTCCCCGAACCGAGGCGTTCTTAAGGAGCCCATCCCTGTTGCACAGCTCCGGTAGTGCCAGAACCGTGGACAGCATAGTCGGTAGTCCATAACCGGGGCATTCTTAAGGTGCCCATCCCTTGGACCCATACTTCGGTCCGGTACAAGCCCATTCATAAAGTAAAATACTTTACATGTTTCATCATTCAGAAGACATTCATAGCATAACCATATTACATAAAGCATGACTTAACACATGCTTGTCCTTTCATTGTTCATACTTATTGCATAGCATCATGATGCCTGGAAGGCATGAGCATTATCTTCATTCATAAACATGGTATGCATCGTCTTTCATAAACATGGCATGCATCTTTATTCATTCAACATGGCATGCATCATTCTTATCATTAACATAAACATAACATACTTATCATGACATCGTTCTTATCATGAACATAAACATAACATACTTATCATGGCATCATTCTTATCATGAACATAAACCTAACATACTTATCATGGCATCATTCTTATCATGAACATAAACCTAACATACTTATCATGGCATCATTCTTAGCATGAACATACACAATAACATAGCATGATTCTTAACATAACATGAGCATATAATATAGCATGGTTCTCAACATAACATAAGCATACATAGGTAGGACTTCCATAAACATGCTACCTACTATCCAAGCGCTTGGCATAGAACATAAGACATTCATAAATAACCCTATTAAGCATGGCATCCAATCATAAACATACAAACATAAAACATGGTGCTTGAGGTTAGAGTTATAGGTAACTTAATTTCTACCACATGCTTGAACCTATATATATAATTCATAATAAGCATAACCCATGATTCTTCGAACCCTAACTCCACCCTAAACCCTAGATACATGGCTTGGCCGAATCCTATAAGGTGGAGTTCCATCAACTCCATAAACATGTAAGATAGCATAAGCTAAAGGAACAACCATACCTTATCCATAAGACCATAGGAAGCCATTAGGGCTCATGATTAGGGTTAACCCTAACCTTTAGCCCTCCTTCCTAGGCTGATCGAAACCTATAAGGGCATGGGTGCATGGAAAAATTCCATTAAGATCCCCAATCTACCATTAAACACCAACCATACCATACCATAGGGGCCATTAGGGCCCTTACTTGAGGAAAGCCCTGACTTTTGCCCTACTATCCAACTTGGCCGAAACTTGTGGGGTCACAAAGCCTTGTAAAAGTTCACATAAGTCACCCTCAATCTCCCTTATATCATGATAATACACAAAACACATGCTTGAGGGTTTAGATTCAACCCTACCCATGGGTTCATGGGATTGGACGAAACCCTAGGGGATCCTAGGGTACCCCAAAAATTCTCAAAAATTATATTTAATCTCTAAACATCATGAGAGCACATTAGAAAACATGATGAAGATTTTTAGCATCATCATGGACCCAAAAATCCTAGTGGTCGAAACCTAGGTTGGGGTTCATGCCTTCTTTTCTTTTTTTTCCCAACATAAAATCTCAAACAACTTCATTTTATGCTAAAATCCAAAAGGAACTATTATACCACAGGTGAGGGAGTCTTACCTTGGTTAATCTTGATTTTTAGACCTTAAAAGAGAAGGAAATTGTAAATCCCTTGGACACTTGGACCCCCTTGCCCTTGTAGCCTTGGAAAACCTTTAGATCTTGGTGATGAGACCTTCTTGTGGAGCTTTTCCAATGGAGAACCTCTCCTTGAGGTTTCGGCTAGGATGAGGGAGGAGGAGGAAGAAAAATGAAATTGATGGAAGGAAGAAGGTAACTCCCAAACCCCCTTCATTATAACCCATTAAGGAGGGTAAGTGAAGAGTCATGGTGTCTTTTCCTCTTTCCTTAAGCCTTAACCAAACTCCATTTCATTTCCTCATAGCACTCCCTTGCTAGGTGAATTGGTTAGAGCATGCATGGTTGTACAAGAGGTCCAAGGTTCAAATCCTTGGTCCATGCACTAATTTTTATTTTATTTTTCTATTATTTTCCCCAAAATTCCGAAAATTCTCTAGAAATTCCCCCATAATTATGTTAATATTTCTCATTAAAACTCCTTTATATTTATATTAATTTTTACCTAAAATTTACCCATAATCATGGTACTAGAAAGCCCATATAAGGCCCATTAGTACTTAACTTCTCAATTTAAATAGGAAACCATGCTAAAACTCACCCATAATCATACTAATATTCCTAATTAAAATCTATTTATATTTATATTAAATTCTACCTAAAATTCTCCAATAATTATGGTACTAAAAAGCCCATATAAGACCCATTAGTACTTAGTTTTCTCAATTTAAATGAGAAAATATGGATTTCTAGGCCAAATTTTGTATTAATATTTCTAGGTCCCTCGGAAAATTATCTAGACATGCTCAATATTTTTAAGATAATATTAAGAGAATTTTCCGGGTCGTTACAATCCCCCATACCTCGTGAAAGTTCGTCCTCGAACTTAGAATAGCTCCGGGTACTTGCGCCTCATCTCGTCCTCACGTTCCCAGGTAGCTTCTTCGAACCGTTGACTTTGCCATATGACCTTGACTAAGGGTACCTCCTTACTCCTCAGCTTCTTGACTTCCCTATCCAAAATCTGGATGGGTCTGCTCTCATAACTTAGGTCCTCCTACACTTGTACTGTCTGTGGCTCGATCACATGGTCCATATTTGGGATACACTTTTTAAGCAAGGACACATGGAATACGTTATGGATAGCTGACATCTCTGGAGGCAGCTCTAGCTCATATGCCACTTTACCGACTCTTTTCAGAATCAGGTACGACCCCACATAGCGCGGACTTAGTTTTCCTTTCTTCCCAAATCTTGTCACCCCCTTCATAGGAGCCACTTTGAGAAACACCTAATCTCCAACATTAAATTCCAGTGGTCTACGCCGGACATCGACATAACTCTTCTGCCGGCTCTGAGCAATTTCTATCCGTTGTCGAATATTCTACATAGCTCGGGTGGCGCTGTCGATAACGTCCGTTGTGAGCCCCATTTCCTTCTTTTCACCACCCTCATACCAACAGATCAGAGACCTACATCTCCTCCCATACAAGGCTTCATAAGGTGCCATTCCGATAGTAGCTTGGTAGCTATTATTGTAAGCGAATTCCGCTAAGCATAGATACCGACACCAACTTCCCTTGAAATCCAGGGCACAAGCTCTCAACATATCTTCTAGTATTTGATTCACCCGTTCAGTTTGCTCGTCAGTCTGAGGGTGAAAGGCAGTGCTAAATCGTAATTTAGTGCCGAGAGACTTCTGAACGCATTCCCAAAAATGCGAAGTAAAGCGACCATCCCTATCTGAGATGATGGTCTTGGGAACTCCATGAAGCCTAATTACTTCCTTAACGTATAATTGAGCCAGTTGCTCAATCGAATAAGTCATCTTGATCGCCAAGAAGTGAGCAGACTTTGTCAGCCTGTCCACGATTACCCATATTGCATCATATCCATTCGTAGTCCTGGGAAGCCCTGAAATGAAATCCATAGAGATGTCTTCCCATTTCCACTCCGGAATTGCAAGTGGCTGCAGAACTCCTCCGGGTCGTTGGTGTTCTGCTTTTACTTGCTGGCAAGTCCTGCAAGTACTAACATACTGAGCCACATCCCTCTTCATACCAGACCACCAAAACTTCTCCTTCAGATCCTGATATATCTTGATGGATCCTGGATGCATCGAATAAGGGGTTCCGTGAGCTTCTGCCAGTATCTCCTTTCGAAGCTCCGGATCATTAGGGATACATAGACGATCCCTAAGGTAGAGTACTCCCCCTTTGGCGATATGAAAACCATCGCCCCTTCCTTCTAGGATCTCCTGTTTTATTTTCTGAAGACTCATATCACCATTTTGTTTTTCTAATATGTCCTCAAATAGCGTGGGTGATATTGTCATGGTTAACTCCATGATATACTTGCACGCACACATCATAATCATAATCATATACTTATTGTGATTCTGGGTAAACCGACTCACATTATGCTTCCAAAACATTAGTCCTCAACTTGGGTTTATGAATTGTATTAGCCCATATTTGTCGTATGGTTACTATAGGGTAGATAAGATCTTATTTATTATATCAGTAAAAATTTATTTATCAAGTCTTATAAGTCTATATACAAAACTATCCTCACTCAGTGAGCTAGATGGGTCGCCATCATACCCATAATAAAGAACATCATAGCGATGACTACCACCCCCTCGCTCATCTCCACTTGGCCTGCCCCCCCTTGGCCTGCCTCAGGATCTTCTACCGTTTCCATCGGGTCTTCTTCTTCAATCTCGAGAACCTCCTCGGCCACTTCAAGGTTTTCCTCGAACATCCCGGGGTCTTCCTCAAACATCTCGAGCATCTCGGGATCCTCCTCGAATGGCTCAGGATCTTCCTCAAACATCTCGAGCATCTCGGGATCCTCTTCGGACGGCTCGGAATCCTCTTCGTACCTCTCGAGATCCTCCTCAAACGGCTCGGGATCCTCTTCGTACATCTCCGGATCCTCCTCAAACATCTCATGATCCTCCTCCGAGTCCCCCAGGTCTTCCGGGAACTCATGGCGAAGAAGTTGCTTACATAATTCCGTGTATGAGAGACGACATCCGTGCTGCCCCCAGATCTGATGAGCAACCTCTCTCGCCCGATTGGGCAATGAGCGAAGCAGAGCTTCGATCCTATGATCATCCATGACAGGAAACCCTTCCTGCTCCAGTTTCCAGAACAGCCGATCTAATAACCCCATGTTGCCTTGAATTCCACGGGTCGGACTGTACTCCACTTCCTCTATTCGTCCCATCAGCTCGCGGCACCTCTCAGTGTAGTTCTCATGCAACATCTGGAATTGGAAAAAAAATGACATAGTTAGTACTAAACCGACCAAGTCAGTACAGAACCATTTTTTTTCAATTCGCAAATATATACAGAGAAAAACAGACGCAAATCGGTTTCTTCTACCCTAGTGATTAAAATATATAGCCACTTTTCCTATCCTTAAATTCTAAATATTTGATTCATGAAACAAGATAAAATTTCGTTCATAGTTCATATCCTAAAGTACTTTTCATCATAAACATCGTTCATACTTGCATATTCTAAAATCATAAAACATCTTACTACTATAAGATATGTAAAGAGGTACTTACTTGGAAGCGGCAGGAAGAGGGCCTGATGTGTGTGTAGTGAGATGGTAACCGCTCTGATACCAACCTGTAACGCCCGCTTTTTTTTTCCATAAAGCGGCGTTACGTTAAGATGAGTAGGGCAAGTAGACATCATAAGGTAGCGGAATAACTTTATTCTTACACATACATGCCCTACTACCATTCTTAACATAATGACATGGAAACTTGGCATATTGACTTCATACTTAAGCATCATATCATGTCATACTTAACATCACCTCATAGAGTTCCATAAGTCATTATTCAAGCATTCAAGCATATAAGTAACCAAAGTAAAGTTCTAGCATAAACGGTAAACATATGGTTTCCTGGGGCAAGTCACTACCACACACATGCGTTCTTGCCCTCCTGCTGCTTCCTCATTGTCCCCTTGAATGATCTGCGGTATAAGAAAATAAGACTATAAGCACACAGGCTTAGTAAGACTCTTTCCTACTCACAAAAACCATTCATCATCTCATAATGAGCACAAGAAACATTAACATACTTGGTGCTCTACTTAGAACATAACAACTTGAATCACTTATCATATACTTGACATGGCATGAACATAAACATAAGTGAACATTCCTAGCATGGCATGAGACATGGCATAAACATAAACATAGTAAACATTCTAAGCATGACATGCTACATGGCTTAAACATAAACATAATAGACATTCCTAGCATGGCATAATACATGGTATAAACATAACATAATAAACATTCTTAACATGGTATAATACATGGTATAAACATAACATAATAAACATTCTAAACATGGTATAATACATGGTATAAACATGTCTATAAGGTGTAAACCAACCTGTATGGCATAAACATAGACATACTTCCTATCATAGCATATGAGCATCTTCTTAACATAATCATGACATAGATCATTTACTCTCATGCATATTTCTTAACATGAAGCGTAAGCATAAAAACTTATTAACATAGCATAATGCATAACATGAATGAATGCATGAGTGGAATGCATATACATAAGGATGCTTAACTTTTTAAAAACATACTTTTAAATGCTTAAACATAATCATCATATCATTGGGGTCCCTGGCTTGAACCACATACATACATCATAAGCGCGCATCCCTAGCAAATCCGAGGTAGCGAGCCCCGACCTACTAGGGTAAGGACAGCATAGTCGGTAGTCCCCGAACCGAGGCGTTCTTAAGGAGCCCATCCCTGTTGCAGAGCTCTGGTAGTGCCAGAACCGTGGACAGCATAGTCGGTAGTCCATAACCGGGGCGTTCTTAAGGTGCCCATCCCTTGGACCCATACTTCGGTCTGGTACAAGCCCATTCATAAAGTAAAATACTTTACATGTTTCATCATTCAGAAGACATTCATAGCATAACCATGTTACATAAAGCATGACTTAACACATGCTTGTCCTTTCATTGTTCATACTTATTGCATAGCATCATGATGCCTGGAAGGCATGAGCATTATCTTCATTCATAAACATGGTATGCATCTTCTTTCATAAACATAGCATGCATCATTCTTATCATGAACATAAACATAACATACTTATCATGGCATCGTTCTTATCATGAACATAAACCTAACATACTTATCATGGCATCATTCTTATCATGAACATAAACCTAACATACTTATCATGACATCATTCTTATCATGAACATACACAATAACATAGCATGGTTCTTAACATAACATGAGCATATAATATAGCATGGTTCTCAACATAACATAAGCATACATAGGTAGGACTTCCATAAACATGCTACCTACTATCCAAGCGCATGGCATAGAACATAAGACATTCATAAATAACCCTATTAAGCATGACATCCAATCATAAACATACAAACATAAAACATGGTGCTTGAGGTTAGGGTTATAGGTAACTTAATTTCTACCACATGCTTGAACCTATATATATACTTCATAATAAGCATAACCCATGATTCTTCGAACCCTAACTCCACCCCAAACCCTAGATATATGGCTTGGCCGAATCCTATAAGGTGGAGTTCCATCAATTCCATAAACATGTAAGATAGCATAAGGTAAAGGAACAACCATACCTTATCCATACGACCATAGGAAGCCATTAGGCTCATGATTAGGGTTAACCCTAAGCTTTAGCCCTCCTTCCTAGGCTGACCGAAACCTATAAGGGCATGGGTGCATGGAAAAATTCCATTAAGATCCCCAATCAACCATTAAACACCAACCATACCATACCATAGGGGCCATTAGGGCCCTTACTTGAGGAAAGCCCTGACTTTTGCCCTACTATCCAACTTGGCCGAAACATGTGGGCTCACAAAGCCTTGTAAAAGTTCACATAAGTCACCCTCAATCTCCCTTATATCATGATAATACACAAAACACATGCTTGAGGGTTTAGATTCAACCCTACCTATGGGTTCATGGGATTGGCCGAAACCCTAGGGGATCCTAGGGTACCCCAAAAATTCTCAAAAATTATATTTAATCTCTAAACATCATGAGAGCACATTAGAAAACATGATGAAGATTTTTAGCATCATCATGGACCCAAAAATCCTAGTGGCCGAAACCTAGGTTGGGGTTCATGCCTTCTTTTCTTTTTTTTCCCAACATAAAATCTCAAACAACTTCATATTATGCTAAAATCCAAAAGGAACTATTATACCACAGGTGAGGGAGTCTTACCTTGGTTAATCTTGATTTTTAGACCTTAAAAGAGAAGGAAATTGTAAATCCCTTGGACACTTGGACCCCCTTGCCCTTGTAGCCTTGGAAAACCTTTAGATCTTGGTGATGAGACCTTCTTGTGGAGCTTTTCCAATGGAGAACCTCTCCTTGAGGTTTCGGCTAGGATGAGGGAGGAGGAGGAAGAAAAATGAAATTGATGGAAGGAAGAAGGTAACTCCCAAACCCCCTTCATTATAACCCATTAAGGAGGGTAAGTGAAGAGTCATGGTGTCTTTTCCTCTTCCCTTAAGCCTTAACCAAACTCCATTTCATTTCCTCATAGCACTCCCTTGCTAGGTGAATTGGTTAGAGCATGCATGGTTGTACAAGAGGTCCAAGGTTCAAATCCTTGGTCCATGCACTAATTTTTATTTTATTTTTCTATTATTTTCCCCAAAATTCCAAAAATTCTCTAGAAATTCCCCCATAATTATGTTAATATTTCTCATTAAAACCCTTTTATATTTATATTAATTTTTACCTAAAATTTACCCATAATCATGGTACTAGAAAGCCCATATAAGACCCATTAGTACTTAACTTCTCAATTTAAATAGGGAACCATGCTAAAACTCACCCATAATCATACTAATATTCCTAATTAAAATCCATTTATATTTATATTAAATTCTATCTAAAATTCTCCAATAATTATGGTACTAAAAAGCCCATATAAGGCCCATTAGTACTTAGTTTTCTCAATTTATATGAGAAAATATGGATTTCTAGGCCAAATTTTGTATTAATATTTCTAGGTCCCTCGGAAAATTATCTAGACATGCTCAATATTTTTAAGAAAATATTAAGAGAATTTTCCGGGTCGTTACACCAAAACCCCTCATTGCCGAACCCTAGCGCCGAATCACCACTTGTGCACTTCATCGTGAGTGAGAAACGTCCCTGCGTCCTCTTCTTCCTCGAGAGAGCTTCTGTGCGTGTGATCCTGGGAAGGGCTATTACAAGTTCTTCCTTCTTCCTGTGAAGTCTCTCTCTCGCTGAAGGTTTTCTTGCGCTCATCTCTTTCGGCAAGAGCTTTTTGGTGTGCAACCTCTTCTTTCAATCTTCAAGAAGTTTGTCAATGGCACCTAAGTAAGCTTTTGTCTCAGTTTTCCTTACAAATCAGTCTATAGTGTTTATATTTGAAGCTAACTATGTTTTGGTGTGTTGTGCCGTGACCTTTGTGTTGGCTGTGACCTTTGTTTTGGCCGGGACCTTCTTGATCAAATGTTTCACCTTATGATTATGTTATCCATGACCAAATTTCTCTTTATTTCATTATTGTCCTTCTTTTGATCAAATGTTTTATCTTATATTCTCTAATTGGGTCTTTGATTACATCCTATATTTTGATCAAACCTTAACTTATATCATGATTCGATTCACTTCTCTTGATCAAATCTGCTGTCATGACCTATTCCAATCTTTAGAAAATCATCAAAGGGTAAAGAACCCGCAGAGGGCAGCGCGAAGGGGAAAACCCCTTCATCATCTGCGCCCTCCAGAAGGCCTTAGCCTTCCTCGAGCTCTCGCTTTCCATGTAACGCTCACTTTTTTTTTCCATAAAGCGGCGTTACGTTAACATACTTAGGGCATGTAGACATCATAAGGCAGCGGAGTAACTTTAAACTTACACCCACATGCACCTACTACCATTCCTAACATCATGACATGGGAACTTGGCATATTAACTTCATACTTAGCATCATATCATGTCATACTTAGCATCATGTCATAGAGTCACATAAGTCACCATTCAAGCACATAGGTAGTAAAGGTAAAGTTCTAGCATAAGACGAGTAAACATATTATTTTCTTGGCCAAGTCACTACCACACACATGCATTCTTGCCCTCCTGCTGCTTCCTTACAGTCCCCTTGAGTGATCTGCGGTATAAGGAAATAAGACTATAAGCACACAGGCTTAGTAAGACTCTTTCCTACTCACTAAAACCATTCATCACTTGATCATGAGCACATGAACATAAACATAACTTTATGTTTGAACATAAATATAAATAAACTTACATGGCATGATACATGACATAACATGAACATAATTAAAATTTACATGGCATGATACATGGCATAAACATGAACATAATTCAACTTAGCATAGCATAATACATGACATAGACATAACCATAATTCAACTTAACATGGCCTAATACATGACATAAACATAAACATAAATAAACATTTCTAGCATGGCATGATCCATAAACATAAGTAAACGTTCTTAACATGACATGATACATGGCATAAACATAAACATAAGGAAACATTCTTAACATGCATGATACATGGCATAAACATAATCATAAAGCATGAACTAACCTGTATGGCATAAACATAGGCATGCTTTCTATCATATCATATGGGTATCTTCTTAACATAATCATAAGCATAAATCGTTTACTATCATGCATATTTCTTGACATGAAATATAAGTATAAGACATTACTATCATGGCATAATGCATAACATGAATGAATGCATGAGTCTAATGCATATACATAAGGATGCTTAACTTTTAAAAATCATACTTTTAAATACTTAAACATAATCATAACATCATTGGGGGGTCCCCAGCTTGTACCACATATATACATCATAAGCGCGCATCCCTAAGTAAATACGAGGTAGCGAGCCCCGACCTACTAGGATAAGGACAGCATAGTCGGTAGTCCCAGAACCGGGGCGTTCTTAAGGTGCCCATCCCTGTTGCACAGCTTCGGTAGTGCCAGAACCGTGGACAGCATAGTCGGTAGTCCAGAACCGGGGCGTTCTTAAGGTGCCCATCCCTTGGACCCATACTTCGGTCCGGTACAAGCCCATTTATAAAGTAAAATACTTTACATGCTTCATCATTTATAAGACATGGCATACATCTTCATTCATAAAACATGGCATGCATCTTCATTCATAAAACATGGCATGCATCCTCATTCATAAAACATGGCATGTGTAACGACCCAGCCCGTCTACCGGCCCATTTACCGGTCCTCACGACCGTCGTACCATCGACCATCGACCGTGCCGTCATTCATAAACATGGCATGCATCTTTATTCATAAAACATAGCATGCACTTTCATTCATAAACATAACATGCATCTTCATTCATAGAACATGTCCTACTTACATAAACATCATTCTTATTCTTATAGCTTGCATGATCATGGCATATAAGGTAAACATTGCATTATATTCATTGAACATGACATGTTTGCATAGCCATTTATCCTAATCCATAGAACTTGCATGATTATGATACATAAGGTAAACATTGCATTTCATACGTAAGTATGGTATCTATCTCAAGCATGCATGGGTAGGACTTCCATAAACATACTACCTACCATTCAAGTACATGGCATGGGACATAAGACATTCATAAATAAACCCTATTAAGCATAACATCCAATCATAAACATACAAACATGAAACATGGTGCTTAAGGTTAGGGTTATAGGTAACTTAATTTCTACCACATGCTTGAACTTTTATATATACTTCATAATAAAGCATATACCATCATTCTTCAAACCCGAACTTCCCCCAAACCCTATTTACCTTGCTTGGCCGAAACCTATAAGGAAGGGTTCCATCATTCAATTAACATGTAAGATAGCATAAGGTAAAGAAACAACCATACATTACCTATAAGACCATGGGAAGTCATTAAGGCTCATGGTTAGGGTTTTCCCTAACCTTTAGCCCTCCTTCTTAGGGCTGGCCGAAACCCTTCAAGGCCATGGGTGTTGGTGCAGTGAGCACTAAAGTCAAACCTATGTTTTGATAATGGCAACAGAGTTCAAAAGTTAAGTCTTACTTGTTATCTGACAATGTTACTTGAGTGTGCAGGAAAAGTCTTAGAGAAGGGCTGCTAGGCACCTGGCGAAGGGCTGCCAGGATAAAAAGACCTAGCGAAGGACTGCTAGGCACTTGGCGAAGGAATGCCAAGATACAAAGACCTAGCAAAGGACTGCTAGGTGCCAGGCGAAGGATAGCTTGGGACTGAAGCCCTAGCGAAGGAATGCTAGGCACCGGGCGAAGGACAGCTCGGCATCAAAGACCTAGCAAAGGACCGTAAGGCAAAAGTCCAACTAGAGGAACGGTTGGCATCAGGTACATTCTCCCGAGAGGAGTAGGTGAGGACGCGTTCCCCGTCGAGGGAACAATAGGCGTCGGTTCGACCTAGGGTTCCATTTGGGAGACCCAAAGTCAGAACTAAGACAACTAAGGCTATATAAACTAACCACTTAATGTTTTGTTGTGTTTTGGACTAACCCTGGATGCAGGACCGAAGGAACGAGTGTCTGTAGATCAGAGAGCCTCAAAGGAGTGAGACAACAGCTGACCAGGGCGCCCGGAGTGTCCCGGGCGCCCCCAAGGTGAACACAAAACACACAAGTAAAAAGCACGCTTCGATAGTACATCCTGCGGGTGCCCCCGTGCTCCCGGGTGCCCCCGCTGCTCCCGGGCGCCCCCAGCGCTCCGGGCGCCCCCAACAGCAAGCATCGAAGCGCAAGCCAGTGAAGCAAGGGATAAAGTTTGACCCGGTCAACCCGGGCGCCCCGGTCAAAGCTGATCCCGAAGTCAAAGGGATCAGAAGCTGACCGAGATCAAGCCGGATCAAATGCCACGTGGGGGGGGGGGGCGCCCCCGACGATTCGGGCGCCCCCAGGGCTATTTAAAGGCCCCTCGACCCCAAGCTTCAACAACAACTTCCAATCAACGCTTCTACCCTCTTCTTCTCTCGCGCTTCGCCCCAGAATCCTTCCAACTCGAGCCGACGACGTCTCGCTGCTCCGAAAAAGTCGATCTACCCCGGACGTCGGTAAAAGAGCGATTTATGTTTACTGTACTTAATTCTGTAATTATCTTTTGTAAACTATTTGTGCCTTATATAGAATTGCCCAAAGTAAATGGTCAACGACCGTGGGCCTTGGAGTAGGAGTCGACCCAGGCTCCGAACCAAGTAAAATCGACCGTGTCTCTGTGAGTGATTGTTTTTATTAATTTCCGCTGCGTACTTGCTCTAAGTGTTTCCGAAAAACGATTTCCGATATTCACCCCTCCCCTCTATCGGTTTTCTCGATTCAACAAGTGGTATCAGAGCGGGGAAGTTCAAACCTGGTGCAACCACCAGTTTGAAATTTTGTTTTCGGATTTTTATTCTCTATTTTTTTGTACGAATTTTCGTTAAATATTTCGTTCGATTTTTTTTTGAGGTTGGTGCAACACCCCTCGTTATTTCATTTTATTCATCCAACACTACTAATCCAAGACTTAGTCTTGGGAAATTTGTTTCTTTTTTGTTAGTTTCTTATTTTACAGATCAAATGGCCATGCAAGAGGGATTTAGCACCGCCAGACCTCCACTTTTCAGTGGAGAAGACTTTTCTGACTGGAAAAGCCGAATGGAGGTCCACCTAAAAATTCAGGTGGACATGTGGATTATCATCCAGTCCGGATTGGAGATTCCCACTAACGCTGAAGGCTTACCTCAAAGCTACTCAGAATGGGACACCACTCTCAAGCGCAAAATAGAAGCCGATGCAAAAGCAACACAAACCCTACAATGCGGCCTGACAAAAGAGGAGCTGAACCGAGTGGGGCCCTTCAACAGTGCCAAGGAGCTATGGGCAAAATTGATCGAGCTACACGAAGGAACATCAGATACCAGGATCAGCAAGAGGGATCTGCTCCTGAACAAATTGTACACCATCAAGATGGCCGACAACGAATCAGCAGCCCAACTCCACGCACGCATACAAGAATTGATGAACGGTCTTCACACTATAGGTCACAAGGTCGAAAACCGTGACCTAATAAGGTATGCCCTAAACGCATTCCCTAGAAATACCTTGTGGGCATCTATGGTAGATGCATACAAGGTTTCAAGGGATCTCTCTAAAATTAAATTAGACGAATTGTTTTCTGAGTTAGAACTTCATGAACAGACTAACTGCAATATGGCCGAGAAGAGTATTGCCTTTTTTGCAGGAAAAACTGGAAGATCGACAAAGAAGAAACCTCAACCTGAACCCGAGTCTACCTCAGACTCAGACGCAGAAGATGAAGAAGGAGATCAATCTGAGCTGGTCCGACTAGCCCGAAGTTATTATAAAAAAATTAAAGAACCAAGCCAACACACGGAGAACAAGCCGAAGAAAGGACGAACCAGCTGAACCCGCAAACAAGCCCAACGTGACCTGCTACGAGTGCAAGAAAAAGGGCCACTACAAGTCAGAGTGTCCTAACCTAAAGGAGACTAAAAATACGAGAAGAAAGAAAACACTGCAAGCAACCTGGGACGAATCTTCCTCAGAAGAAGAAGAAGAGGCACCCCAGTCAAACCTACTAGCCCTGACCGCCTCAGAAGAAGTCGAGACCGAATCAAAATCAGAACAGGACGACGGCAAACTGACCTTCTCAGAGGATGGCGAAATCAAGGTGAGTGGTTTTAATAGAATTCAGTTAAACGATTTAATTTCATATCTTTCTCGAGATTTGGCGAAAGCCAAACTCCGAATCGAGTCCCTCCGACAGGAAGTAAAACTCCTGAAAGAGGGAGCTGACTCTAAATCATTAACCGAAAATGTTCAAGAAGGAACTCCTACTCAAGTTGAAAAACTTGAGAAAGAAAACTCCTCCCTGAAAACTCAGGTTAAGGATCTTAGAGCGGCCTTAGAACGATTTACTTCTGGTTCCAAAAATCTTGACATGATTCTTGGAAAACAGAAGTCCGTTCTAAATCAATCCAGACTTGGCTACAGAACCAAATCCCGACAAAGATCGTATTTTGCTTTACTGAATCAGTCCAGAGGTAAAGTTCAGGCATGGGTACCTAAACTGTGCCTGAACCAACTGTTGGTGCAGTATGCACCTAAGTCAAACCTGTGTTTTGATATTGGCAAAAAGGTTCAAAAGTTAAGGGTTAATGGTTGTCTAACGAGTTTCTTGAGTGTACAGGAAAAGCCCTAGTGAAGGAATGCTAGGCACTGGCGAAGGACTGCCAGACAGGACAAGCCCTAGCAAAGGACTGCTAGGCACTGGCGAAGGACTGCCAGACAGGACAAGCCCTAGCGAAGGAATGCTAGGCACTGGCGAAGGGCTGCCAGAAGAAAAAACCTAGCGAAGGGCTGCTAGGCACCAAGCGAAGGGAAGCTTGGTAACTCAAGACCTGGCGAAGGACTGCTGGGCAAAAGTCCAACTGGAGGATCCGGTTGGCACCAGGTAAAACTCTCCCGAGAGGAGTAGGTGAGGACGCGTTCCCCTCGAGGGAACATTAGGCGTCGGTTCGACCTAGGGCTCCATTTTGGAGATCCAAAGTCAGAACCAAGACAGCTAAGGCTGTTTAACTAACTTAGTATTTGCTATTTTGGACTAACCCTGGATGCAGGACCGAAGGACTGCGTTTCTGCAGCTCAGAGGGCCTCAAAGGAGTGAGGCCGCAGCTGAGCAGGGCGCCCCGGATGTGTCGGGCGCCCCAGAGTCAACCCAAAGTCAGCAGAGAAGTAAACCTCCGACAGCACAGCGTTGGGGGGCGCCCCGCGCATGTCGGGCGCCCCTCTTGTCGCGGGCGCCGCGCAAATCGGGCACCGCGCAGATCGGGCGCCCCGCGTGTCTCGGGCGCCCACTGTGCCACGCCACTGAAGGCGGCTGCAGCTCACCCTCGCGAAGCCTCGGTGATAAACTTTGACCGGTCAATCGGGCGCCCCGTGCGCGTCGGGCGCCCCAGTCAACTGTTATCCCGAAGTCGAAGCGATCAGTCACGACCGAGAGCACGCCGGATCAGAAGCCACGTGGGGGGCGCCCCGAGCATGTCGGGCGCCCCCTGCCCTATATAAAGAGGGCCTCGACCCTCTTCAAAGAACATCAATTGCTTCGACGCTTCTGTGCTCTTCTGCTTCCGCGACACGCTTCAGAAATCTTCCAACTCAAGCTGACGACGTCCTGCTGCTCCGAAAACTTCAATCCTCACCGGACGTCGGTAACAAGAGTTGTATTTAAAGTTTACTATTCTGCCTTATTGTAAAATCTATTTGTAAACTTTGCGAACTTATAGAATTGCCCGCAGAAAACGGTCAACGACCGTGGGCCTTGGAGTAGGAGTCGACCCAGGCTCCGAACCAAGTAAACCAGCTGTGTTTGCGTTATTGTGTTCTATTTTATTTCCGCTGCGCACCCGCTCTTGTTAAATCCGAACGATTTGCGACATTCACCCCCCCCTCTCTCGCAATTCTCGATCCAACAAGTGGTATCAGAGCGGGGTTTTCAAACTTGGTGCAACCACCAGTTTGGAATATTTTTTCGGATTTTTTTTATTTTTTTTCTAATCATTTTTTTTATCTCGCACTACTAATCCAAGACCAAGTCTTGGGACATTTCTTTTGTAAATTTCTTTTTAGTGTAAATGTCTATGCAAGAGGGATACAGCACCGCTAGACCTCCACTCTTTAGTGGAGAAGACTTTTCCTACTGGAAAAGTCGCATGGAGGTCCACCTGAAAACTCAGGTGGACATGTGGATCATTATCCAGTCCGGTCTGGAGATCCCACGAAATACAGAAGGAATTCCACAAAGCTACTGGGAGTGGGACAACACTCTCAAACGCAAAATTGAAGCTGACGCCAAAGCAACTCAGACTCTCCAATGCGGATTAACGAAAGAGGAGCTGAACCGAGTAGGCCCCTTCAACAGTGCAAAGGAGTTATGGGCTAAACTAATCGAGCTCCACGAAGGAACCTCAGACACGAGGATCAGCAAAAGGGACCTGCTACTGAACAAGCTCTTCACCATCAAAATGGCAGATAACGAGACAGCAGCCCAGCTCCACGCAAGAATTCAAGAGGTAATGAATGGTCTTCACGCAATAGGTCACCAGGTTCAAAACCGTGATCTGATAAGGTACGCCCTAAATGCATTCCCTAGGACCACCTTGTGGGCATCTATGGTAGATGCATACAAGGTCTCTAGGGATCTTTCAAAAATTAAGCTAGATGAGTTATTTTCTGAACTTGAGCTGCATGAACAGACTAACTCCAATTTGGTCGAGAAAAGTATAGCCTTTTTTGCAGGGAAAACAGGGAAAATGACCAAGAAGAAAATTCAAGTTGAACCTGAATCTACCTCAGAATCAGAAATAGAAGATCAAGAAAAAGATCAATCAGAACTGGTCCGGCTAGCTCGAAGCTACTACAAAAAGTTGAAGAACCAAACTAACACACGGAGAACAAGCCGAAGAAAGGACGGACAAGATGAACCGGCAACTGACAAACAAAAGCCCAACGTAACCTGCTACGAATGCAAGAAGAAGGGCCACTACAAGACTGAATGTCCAAGTCTAAAGGAGTCCAAAAAGAACAGAAAGAAGAAGGCACTCCAAGCAACCTGGGACGAGTCTTCCTCAGAAGAAGAAGAAGAAGCACCTCAGTCCAATCTTCTAGCCCTGACCGCTTCGGATCAAATCGAGACTGACTCAGACTCGGACCGGGACGACGGCAAACTGACTTTCTCCGACGACGGCGAAATAAAGGTAATGGGTTTTTCAAAATCGCAATTAAATTCTCTTATTTCCTATCTATCCCGAGATTTGGCGAAAGCCAAACTCCGAATCGAGTCCCTCCGACAGGAAGTAAAACTCCTGAAAGAGGGAGCTGATTCTAATTCCTTAACTGAGAAAATTCAGGAAGAACCCCTGATCAAGTTGAAAACTTGAATCAGAGAATTTCTCCCTGAAAACTCAAGTCAAGGATTAAGAACAGCTTTAGAACGATTCACTTCTGGTTCCAAGAATCTTGACATGATTCTGGGAAAACAGAAGTCTGTTCTAAACCGATCCGGACTTGGCTATAGAACCAAATCTCGGCAAAGATCTTACTTTGCTGTACTGAACCAGTCAAGACCTAAGGTTCAGGCATGGGTGCCAAAACTGTGCCTGACTAAACCAACTGGTTCAAATCAATTTTGGATCCCCAAGGACAAGATTCACATCTTGCCTAACCCATATAGAGGCTATAGTCCAGGGGGAGCCAAAATCAAAACAATTTTTATAATTAGATAGTTTTTTTTAATTGATTGATTGTGTGTTTATTTAATTTCTTGCAAATTGCCATGCTTAGATTTAAGGAATTCTTAGATTTAAGGACTAAAATTACTTGAAAATTGAAAACATAGTATTGGGAGGAGGTGAGATGATAGTACGTTAGGGAAGCCAATTTGGCGGAACTAGCCGAAGCTACCGATCCAAGATCCAAGCTAGTTAGACCAGAAAATGACCTAATTTAATTTGAAAATGAAATTTCATTAAAAGGCTTTGTCAAGGAAAGGGTGGATGATCCCATAAGGCTTCGGCCAAAGAAGGCCTAGTGCCTCGCCAAGACCTGGAAGCCAATTTCTGAAATTCAAATTCAAGTTAACTTTTGTCAAATTCGAATCTAACTCAAATTTCAAATAATTATAGATTCTAATCTGTTTTTCAAAACTTCTACTTCTCAAAATTATTATCCTTTTGAAAAACACTTAATCTGTTTTCAAAATTTCTGTTTTTCTTTTTCCAAAAGTAAATAACTGTTCAAAATAAATGAAAATTCCCTTTCAAAATTAATTTTTACCTTCAAACCTGTCTCACAAAAACCTTAAGGTTAACGTGATTGAAAACCCTAGACTGGGGTGAGACAGACTAGGAAGTGAAACTCAATTTAAGCTATCTCTAACTTAAATTGGATCCAAATCATCATAAATTCTTTATGTGTAGGAACATAAAGATTTGGACCAATGGATGTTAGATAGCGGGTGCTCCAGACATATGACTGGGGACAAATTGAAGTTCACCAAACTCAAGTTCAAAAACCTGGGCTCAGTAGCATTTGGTAACAATGCCACACTCAAGGTAATTGGGTCAGGTAATATTGAACTTAAATCCAATTTCATTATTAAGAAAGTTCTATTAGTAGAAAACTTTAATTTTAACTTACTTAGCATAAGTCAGTTATGTGACTCTGGTTATTTAGTTACGTTCAACAATTCTAACTGCCTAATTAGAAACGCACAAGACTCAGAAATCATGCTTAAGGGCACTAGGAAAAACAATGTATATACTATAAATCTTCCCCTTATACCCAAATGCATGTTAACACAGTTAGAACAATCAAAACTCTGGCATAGGAGATTAGGTCATACCAATCTAAGAACTATCTCAAAAATTACCCAACTTGGCTTAGTAAAGGGTGTTCCTAAAATTAAGAGTAATGAAAACCTAATATGTGAATCCTGTAATCAAGGCAAACAAACCAAGTCTAGTCACAAATTGATCCAATCTGATCAAACTCAAACCACACTTGAGCTCCTACACCTTGACCTTTTTGATTCACATGGAGCCAAGTCACTAAGTGGAAACCGGTACTGCTTAGTGATAATTGATGACTACTCTAGGTTCACCTGGGTTAGGTTTCTAAAGACCAAAGATGAAACCCTGAACCTATTTAACAACTTTTGCAAATTGATTGAAAATCAAAATGATACCAAAATAAAAAGACTTAGGTCTGACCACGGGGGAGAATTCGAGAATCAAAGATTCGAAGAATTCTGCAAAGTAAATGGATATAAACACGAATTTTCGTGTCCTAGAACCCCCCAACAAAATGGCATAGTAGAAAGGAAGAATAGAACCCTACAGGAAGCTGCTAGGGCTATGCTTAATGAATTTGACCTACCCAACCACTATTGGGCAGAAGCAATTAGCACAGCTTGCTATATCCAAAATAGGACTCTGCTTAATAAAAGGTTAAGTAAAACACCCTATGAACTTTACTACCACAGACTTCCAAACCTACACTATCTTAGAGTCTTTGGATGCAAAGTCCATATTCTTAATACCAAGGACTATCTTGGAAAATTCCAATCCAAGTCAAACCCAGGTATCTTTTTAGGGTACTCTACAACAAGTAGAGCTTATAGAGTCTACAACAAAATAACTAAGAAAATTGAAGAAACAACCAACTTAATATTTGATGAAGAAACGAACCCAAAATCTGACAATTCTGACTTAGCTTCACCAAATACTGATCAAGAAGATAACTCTGAAACTCTAACTGAACCCTTTAATGACTTAACAATTGAACCAAATTCTGAATCAGTTGAACCAACCAATGAACCCAGAATTGAACCTATTGGACCAGCTGGACCTGAAGCTGAGCCAAGTACTAGACAAACCAAGAAACCCAGACTTAGTCACCCAACTGATCAGATTGTAGGTGATCCAACCTTAGGAGTCAGAACTAGAGCTTCCTATAGAAATCTCAGTCAAATAGCCATGATTTCAAAGATTGAACCTAAGACTATTGAGGAAGCCCTACCTGATCCTGACTGGATCTTAGCCATGCAAGAAGAGTTAGCCCAATTTGAGAGAAACCAAGTCTGGGAGTTAGTACCTAAACCTAAAGGAAAATCCGTAATTGACACTAAGTGGGTATTTAGGAATAAGTTAAACGACCAAGGTGAAATAGTCCGAAATAAAGCCCGCTTAGTAGCTAAGGGATTCAGCCAAATAGAAGGATTGGATTATGATGAAACCTTTGCCCCTGTAGCTAGACTTGAGTCGATTAGGATGTTACTAGCCTTTGCATCCCATAAAGGATTTAAATTATACCAAATGGATGTAAAGTCAGCCTTCTTAAATGGGCTTATTAAGGAAGAAGTTTATGTAGGACAACCCCCAGGATTTGAGGATTTAGAAAAACCCGATCATGTCTACAAACTTAGTAAAGCCCTTTATGGACTAAAACAAGCACCCAGGGCCTGGTATGAAAGATTATCCAATTACCTAATCTCTAAAGAATTCAAACAAGGTCAAATTGACCCAACCTTGTTTGTTAAAATTTTAGAAAAAGATATATTTGTTGCCCAAATTTACGTAGATGATATAATATTTGGATCAACTAATTCTAAATTTCTAAAAGAATTTGTAACAATTATGGAAAGTGAATTTGAAATGAGTTTAGTTGGGGAACTCAACTTTTTCTTAGGGTTACAAATCAAACAAACTAAAGATGGAAATTATGTACATCAATCTAAATATGCTAAAGAACTAATTAAGAAATTTAAAATGGATAACTCTAAAAGTATAAGTACCCCAATGGCCACAAATGTAAAAATAGATAGTGACCCTGAGGGTAAACCAGTAGACCTAAAACTTTACAGAAGTATGATAGGAAGTCTACTATACCTTACAGCCAGCAGACCTGATATACTCTTTTCAGTAGGGATGTGTGCTAGGTACCAAACATGTGCTAAGGAAACTCACTTAGCAGCCCTAAAAAGAGTCTTAAGATACATTAAGGGCACCCTAAATGTAGGGATTTGGTACCCTAGGACTTCATCCTTTAAGTTATCAGGATACTCTGATTCTGACTATGCTGGTTGTAAATTAGATAGAAAAAGTACAAGTGGAAGCTGTCAACTTTTAGGAAATAGCTTAGTAAGTTGGTGCAGTAGAAAGCAACACTGTGTTGCTTTATCAACAACTGAAGCTGAATATGTAGCCTTAGGAGAGTGTGTAGCTCAACTCCTATGGATGATGCATACTCTTAAGGACTTTCAGCTAGACTACAATCAGACCCAAGTCAATATTGACAACATTAGCTCAATTAACTTAACCAAAAACCCAATACAACATTCTAGAACCAAACACATAGAAGTAAAACATCACTTTGTAAGAGATCACGTAGCTAGGGGTGAAATAGTCCTTAAGCATGTAGACTCCAAGTCCAACCTAGCTGACATATTCACTAAACCCCTACCTGAATCTGAGTTTAGCTCACTAAGAAGGCAGTTAGGATTATGCTTAGTAGAATAGAATCATTTGGTTTTTGGATTTTCAATTTTAAATTGAACTTAAAATGTCTTTTAAAATGTTTTTTGTTAAAAATATTACATTAACTTTCAAAAAGTTTTTTTACTTAGTTTTATTTCAAAAACTACCCCTTTCAAAACTAGGGCTTTTTCGAAAATGGACTTAGCCTAGGCTCTAACCCTAGAATTGCATGCACCTATAGACTTAGAAGCCAGCATCTCACAAACACCTTAGGATACTTTTGATTGATAACCTAGAAAGGGTTGAGATGCTTAGGTCTTTGCCTCAATTCAAGATGCTTTAAGTCAGTGCATCGGCAGCAATTGGGGCACTAAATGAACAGCAATCAAGTTAAGTGTCAAGTTTAGACAATCTAACTTGAACAGCTCACTTAACTTGACTAACCCTAGCCAAAACTACTGTTTATAACAGTTAGTAAGTAGCTAAGTGGGTTAGACAGGTCCCTAAAAGGATTAACCAGACTTAGGTCTTATTTTGATTCAGTACAGCAAATGCTCTATTTAAGTATTGCAAATTTTGTTTCTTTTTTTTGCATTCTTTTTGATATATGTCAAAGGGGGAGAGTTGGAAAGGAAACAGGAAACACAATTTTTTCTTTTCCATAGTCTTTTCAAAAAGTTGAACTGAAAAATTGGTATAATTTTATTTCTAAGCTCTGAACTATTTTTTGCTTAAAATGATTTTTACTTAATGTTTCTAAGTTTGAAATTTTTCCCAAAAACTGAAAATTTTCTAAAGTCTGAAATTTTTTCAAAAATGAAAATTTTCTAAAGGTTCCCAAACTAAGAATGTTTTTTTTCGAAAAACTTAGCAAAAACTGTAGAGATTTCCTAACTTATTATCAAAACATGAAATCTTCTAAGTACTTCATTCACACCACCTGTTTTTGAAAAACCTAGGGGGAGATTTCTTCTAGGGGGAGGGAATCTAACTTAGGATTTTAAATTCAGCACTTTTTTTCCTTAACTTTTTGAACTAGGTTGCCATATATCAAAAAGGGGGAGATTGTTGGTGCAGTATGCACCCAAGTCAAACCTGTGTTTTGATATTGGCAAAAAGGTTCAAAAGTTAAGGGTTAATGGTTGTCTAACGAGTTTCTTGAGTGTACAGGAAAAGCCCTAGTGAAGGAATGCTAGGCACTGGCGAAGGACTGCCAGACAGGACAAGCCCTAGCAAAGGACTGCTAGGCACTGGCGAAGGACTGCCAGACAGGACAAGCCCTAGCGAAGGAATGCTAGGCACTGGCGAAGGGCTGCCAGAAGAAAAAACCTAGCGAAGGGCTGCTAGGCACCAAGCGAAGGGAAGCTTGGTAACTCAAGACCTGGCGAAGGACTGCTGGGCAAAAGTCCAACTGGAGGATCCGGTTGGCACCAGGTAAAACTCTCCCGAGAGGAGTAGGTGAGGACGCGTTCCCCTCGAGGGAACATTAGGCGTCGGTTCGACCTAGGGCTCCATTTTGGAGATCCAAAGTCAGAACCAAGACAGCTAAGGCTGTTTTAACTAACTTATTATTTGCTATTTTGGACTAACCCTGGATGCAGGACCGAAGGACTGCGTTTCTGCAGCTCAGAGGGCCTCAAAGGAGTGAGGCCGCAGCTGAGCAGGGCGCCCCGGATGTGTCGGGCGCCCCAGAGTCAACCCAAAGTCAGCAGAGAAGTAAACCTCCGACAGCACAGCGTTGGGGGGGCGCCCCGCGCATGTCGGGCGCCCCTCTTGTCGCGGGCGCCGCGCAAATCGGGCACCGCGCAGATCGGGCGCCCCTCGTGTCTCGGGCGCCCACTGTGCCACGCCACTGAAGGCGGCTGCAGCTCACCCTCGCGAAGCCTCGGTGATAAACTTTGACCGGTCAATCGGGCGCCCCGTGCGCGTCGGGCGCCCCAGTCAACTGTTATCCCGAAGTCAAAGCGATCAGTCACGACCGAGAGCACGCCGGATCAGAAGCCACGTGGAGGGCGCCCCGAGCATGTCGGGCGCCCCCTGCCCTATATAAAGAGGGCCTCGACCCTCTTCAAGGAACATCAATTGCTTCGACGCTTCTGTGCTCTTCTGCTTCCGCGACACGCTTCAGAAATCTTCCAACTCAAGCTGACGACGTCCGCTGCTCCGAAACTTCAATCTCACCGGACGTCGGTAACAAGAGTTGTATTTAAAGTTTACTATTCTGCCTTATTGTAAAATCTATTTGTAAACTTTGCGAACTTATAGAATTGCCCGCAGAAAACGGTCAACGACCGTGGGCCTTGGAGTAGGAGTCGACCCAGGCTCCGAACCAAGTAAACCAGCTGTGTTTGCGTTGTTGTGTTCTATTTTATTTCCGCTGCGCACTCCGCTCTTTTAAATCCGAACGATTTGCGACATTCACCCCCCCCTCTCTCGCAATTC
>JAGFNQ010000432.1:126289-179880 GCA_024364735.1 Boesenbergia rotunda | reverse complement strand
TTTATTCCGCTGCGCACCCGCTCTTTTTAAATCCGAACGATTTGCGACATTCACCCCCCCTCTCTCGCAATTCTCGATCCAACAGTATAATCATAACATATTCTTGTTTTATTGTATTTGCAACTAACCCTAGATGCAGGACCAAAGGAACGAGTCTCTGCAGCTCAGAACGCCTCAAGGGAGAGAGGCAGCAGCTGAGTAGGGCGCCCCGGAGGTCCCGGGCCCCAAGGTCAAGCAAAACAAGTAAAGCAAGAGAACGCTTCGGAAGCTCACTAGGGGGGCGCCCCCATGCTCCCGGGCGCCCCGGATGCCTCGGACGCCCCGGGCTCAAGCCAACGAAGCGGATAGAGTCAAGCCAGCGAGAAGCCAGCGGACCGAGTCAACCTGGGTGCCCCCTGCGTCCCGGGCGCCCCCAGTCAACTCTCAGCCCTATTCAAGTGGGATAAGGGATGACCGAGACTTGTTCGGATCGGCTAACACGTGGGGGGGGGCGCCCCCAACGTTCAGGGCGCCCCAGAAGGCTATAAATAGCCCCTCGACCCCAAGGCTTCAGACAACAAGTTTTCCAACGCCAATACGCTCTTCAACTCAGGCGCTCTGCTCCAGAAATCCTCCATCTCGAGATTCTAGCGCCGACGACGACCCTACGCACCGAAGAACGATCTACACCGGGCGTCGGTAACGAAGAGTCAATTCTTAATTGTATTCTTACTGCACTTACTTCTGTACAACTGTTTGTAAGATTTTGCGCGATTATAGTATTGCCCGCAGTAAACGGTCAAGGACCGTGGGCCTTGGAGTAGGAGCCGACCGCGACTCCGAACCAAGTAAATCCTGTGTTTGCGTTTGGTTTTCGTGTTAATTTTCCGCTGTGCATTCTCTCTCTAAATCCGAAACGATTTACGATATTCACCCCCCCTCTATCGTTTTCTCTCGATCCAACAAGTGGTATCAGAGCGGGGAAGCTCAAATTTGGTGCAACCACCAATTTGAGAATTTTTTGGATTTTCTTCGATTTTTATTTTCTTTTACGAATTTTTATCATTAATCGAGTACGGTGCAACACCCCTCGATAAAATTTCTTTTTCTTCCCGCACTACTAATCCAAGACCAAGTCTTGGGATATTTCTTTCCTTTTTACTCTTATTTTCAGATAAATGGCCATGCAAGAAGGATTCAGCACAGCCAGACCACCACTTTTCAGTGGGGAGGACTTCTCCTACTGGAAAAGTCGGATGGAGGTCCACCTGAAAACTCAGGTGGACATGTGGATAATCATCCAGTCTGGACTGGAGATTCCAAAGAATGCTGAAGGAGTGCCACAGTCTTACGCTGAGTGGGATACCGCTCTGAAAAGAAAAATTGAAGCTGATGCCAAAGCAACCCAGACACTTCAATGCGGCCTGACCAAGGAAGAGTTGAATCGGGTAGGACCATTCAACAGTGCAAAGGAGCTGTGGGGTAAGCTGATCGAGCTGCACGAAGGAACTTCAGATACTCGAATCAGCAAGAGAGATCTCCTCCTGAACAAGCTGTACACGATCAAGATGAATGACAACGAAACAGCAGCCCAGCTCCACGCCAGAATTCAGGAGTTAATGAACGGACTACACACAATCGGTCACAAGGTAGAAAACCGTGACCTGATAAGGTACGCTCTTAACGCTTTCCCGAGAAACACCTTGTGGGCATCTATGGTAGATGCATACAAGGTTTCAAGGGACCTCTCTAAAATTAAATTAGATGAACTTTTCTGAATTAGAATTGCATGAGCAGACTAACTGCAATCTGGCCGAGAAAGGCATTGCTTTGTTGCAGGTAAAGCTGGAAAGACAACCAAAAGAAGCCTCAACCTGCACCCGAGTCTGATTCAGATTCAGACTCAGAAGACAACGAGGGAAATCGGCCTAAGCTGGTTCGGCTAGCCCGGACTACTACAAAGAGCTAAAAAACCAGACCAACAGAAGAAAAGCCAGCCGAAGAAAGGAAGAACAAGCTGAACCCTCAAATGAAAAGAACAAACCCAACGTGACCTGTTACGAGTGCAAGAAGAAGGGCCACTACAAGACTGAATGCCCCAACCTGAAGGAAACAAAGAAGACGAGAAAGAAGAAGGCACTTCAGGCAACGTGGGACGAGTCCTCCTCCGAAGAAGAAGAGAGGTCCCACAGTCAACCTGCTCGCACTAACCGCCTCAGAAGAAATCGAGACCGAGTCAGAGTCGGAGCCGGACGACGGCAAACTTACATTCTCAGAGGACGGCGAAATAACTGTAAGTGGTTTTTCAAGAAATCAGTTAAATGAATTAATTTCCTATCTTTCTCGAGATTTGGCGAAAGCTAAACTCCGAGTCGAATCTCTCCGACAGGAAGTAAAACTCCTGAAAGAGAGAGCTGACTCTAGATCCTTAACTGAGAAGGTTCAAGAAGGAACCTCTACTCAAGTTGAAAAACTTGAGAAAGAGAACTCCTCCTTGAAAACTCAAGTCAAGGACCTTAGATCAGCTTTAGAACGATTCACTTCTGGTTCCAAGGGTCTTGACATGATTCTTGGAAAACAGAAGTCGGTTCTAAATCGATCCGGATTAGGCTATAGAACCAAATCTAGAC
This sequence comes from Boesenbergia rotunda, assembly GCA_024364735.1. NCBI lineage: Eukaryota > Viridiplantae > Streptophyta > Magnoliopsida > Zingiberales > Zingiberaceae > Boesenbergia > Boesenbergia rotunda. The sequence continues at coordinate 177,271 of JAGFNQ010000432.1, read as the reverse complement.
AAAGATCCTACTATGCTGTACTGAACCAGTCCAGATCTAAAGTTCAGGCATGGGTACCCAAACTGTGCCTGAATAAACAAACTGGATCAAATCAGTATTGGATCCCCAAGGACAAGATTCACATCTTGCCGAACCATCTACGGGCTTTAGTCCAGGGGGAGCCAAATTAAAAAATATTTATAGTTAGATAAATTTTAATTCTTGTTTTCAAATTGCATGATTGCTGTGTTTATTTAATTTCTTGCAATATTATGCTTAGATTTAAGGAATGTTAGATTTAAGGACTAAAACTTAACTGAAATTTGAAAACATAGTATTGGGTGGACGGTGAGATGATAGTACGTTAGGGAAGCCAATTTAAGGTCAAGTTCTCACTGGTTAGACTGGAACTGCCGAAGCTACCGATCCAAGACCCAACTAGTTAGACCAGAATCAATGACCAATTAATTTGAAAATGAAATTTCATTAAAAGGCTTTGTCAAGGAAAGGGTGTGATGATCCCATAAGGCTACGGCCAAAGAAGGCCTAGTGCCTCGCCAAGACCTGGAAGCCAATTTTTGAAATTCAAATTCAAGATTATTCTTTGTCAAATTCGAATCTAACACAAATTTCAGTAATTATAGATTCTAAACTTCAACTCTTTTTTAAATTATAACTAAAAACATAATCTGTTTTCAAAATTTTTCAATATCAATCTTTTTCAAAATAAATAAATGTTTTACAAAATAATTTATCTACCTAAACCTGTCTCACAAAAACCTATAAGGTTAACGTGATTGAATAACCCTAGACTTGGGTGAGACAGACTAGGAACTGTGAAAATCAATTAAGGCTATCCCTGATTCAATTGGATCCAAATCAAAAAACTCTTTATGTGTAGGAACATAAAGATTTGGACCAATGGATGTTAGGATAGCGGGTGCTCCAGACAATGACTGGAGATAAATTGAAGATTCACCAAACTCAAGTTCAAAAACCTGAGGCTCAGTAGCATTTGGAACAATGCCTACACTCAAGGTATTGGGTCAGGTAATATTGAACTTAAATCTGATTTCTTATTAAGAAAGTTCTTTATGTATGAAAATTTTAAATTTAACTTCTTAGCATAAGTCATTAGTGTGACTCTGGTTATGTAGTTACGCTTTACCAATTCTAACTGCCTAGATTAGAAACGCAAAGACTCAGAAATCATGCTTAAGGGCACTAGGAAAAACTAATGTTATACCTATAAACCACCTTATACCATAATGCATGTTAACATCAGTTAGAACAATCAAACCTCTGGCATAGGAGATTAGGTCACACAAATTAGAATAATTCTCAAAAATCACCCAACTTGGCTCTAGATTAAAGGTATCCCTAAAATTAAGAGTAATGAAAACCTAATATGTGAATCCTGTAATCAAGGTAAACAAACCAGTCTAGTCACAAATCTGAATCCAATCTGATCTAACTCAAACCACACTTGAGCTCCTACACCTTGACCTTTTGATTCACATGGAGCCAAGTCACTAAGTGGAAACCGGTACTGCTTAGTATAATTGATGACTACTCTAGGTTCACCTGGGTTAGGTTTCTAAAGACCAAAGATGAAACCCTGAACCTATTTAACAACTTTTGTAAGTTGAATTGAAAATCAAAACGATACCAAAATAAAAAGACTTAGGAGTGACCACGGGGGAGAATTTGAAAATCAACGATTCGAGGAATTTTGTAAGGTAAATGGGTATATACATGAATTTTCGTGTCCTAGAACCCCCCAGCAAAATGGGATAGTCGAAAGGAAAAATAGAACCCTACAGGAAGCCGCTAGGGCTATGCTCAATGAATTCAACTTAGCTAACCAATATTGGGCAGAAGCAATTAGTACGGCTTGCTACATCCAAAATAGGGTACTAATTAACAAACGACACAATAAAACACCCTATGAATTATACTACCATAGACTTCCAAACCTACACTACCTAAGGGTCTTTGGGTGCAAAGTCCATATCCTAAACACCAAGGACTATCTAGGTAAATTCCAGTCTAAGTCAACCCCAGGCATCTTCCTAGGATATTCAACACAAGTAGAGCCTATAGGGTTTACAACAAACAAACTAAGAAAATTGAAGAAACAACAAATTAATATTTGATGAAGAAATCAACTCAAAATCTGATAATCCAGATCTAACTTCATCAAAACTGATCAAGAAGATAATGAACAAATGTTGAACCTTTAATTGACCCTTAAATGAACTAACTATTGAACCAACTTCTAAGTCAATTGAACCAAATGTTGAACCAACATTGAACAGAACCAAATTGAACCAAATGTGAACCAAATCGACCAGCCGGACCTGAGGCTGAACCAAGTTCTAGAAAAACCAAGAAACCCAGCTTAGTCACCCACTGATCAAATTGTGGGTGATCCAACTTTAGGAGTCAGAACTAGGTCTTCCTATAGAAATCTTAGTCAGATAGCAATGATTTCAAAAATTGAACCTAAGACTATAGAGGAAGCCCTACCTGATCCTGATTGGATCATAGCTATGCAAGAAGAATTAGCCCAATTTGAAAGGAACCAAGTCTGGGAACTAGTACCTAAACCTGAGGGCAAATCCGTCATTGACACTAAGTGGGTTTTTAGGAATAAGTTAAATGATCAAGGAGAGATAGTCAGAAATAAAGCCCGCTTAGTAGCAAAGGATTCAGTCAGTAGAAGGGTTAGATTATGACGAAACCTATGCCCCAGTAGCTAGACTTGAGTCCATTAGGATGTTATTAGCGTTTGCATCCCATAAAGGATTTAAACTATACCAAATGGATGTAAAGTCAGCCTTTCTAAATGGATTCATTAAGGAAGAAGTCTATGTAGGACAACCCCCTGGTTTTGAGGACTTAGAAAGACCTGACCATGTTTACAAACTCACTAAAGCACTTTATGGACTAAAACAAGCACCTAGGGCTTGGTATAAACGCTTATCAACTTATCTAATTTCTAAAGAATTTAAACAAGGACAAATTGACTCAACCCTATTTATTAAAACCTTAGGAAAAGAAATCTTTATTGCCCAAATCTACGTCGATGACATAATCTTTGGGTCCACCAACTCTAATTTTTTAAAAGAATTCGTGAAAATAACTTGAACAAGCACCTATAGATTTAGAAGCCAGCATCTCACAAGCACCTTAGGGTACTTTTGACTGATAACCTAGAATGGGTTGAGATGCTTAATTCAAGATGTAGATCAGTGCATCTGTAGTAATTGTGGCACTAAATACAAATTAAACAACAATCAGGTTAAGCGTCAAGTTTAGAAAATCTAACTTGAACAGAACACTTAACCTAACTAACCCTAGCGAAAACTACTGTTTATAACAGTTAGTAAGTAGCTAAATGGGTTAAACAGGACTCTAAAGAGATAATTAAAATTGCTTTGGTTCAGTTTATATCTTGAATTCGTTCAGTACAGCACATTATTCGTTTGTCATGCAATTTATTTTTATTGCTATTGCTTTATTTTTGATATATGGCAAAGGGGGAGAGATAGGAAAGGAGAGAAGAGCTTTAAATTTTTTTTCAAAATTCAAAAACTTATCCTTTCTTCAAAAAGCTTAAGCTAAGTTTTTTTAAAACTATTTAAAAGTACTTACTCTAAGTTCTTTTTCAAAACTGTTTTCAAAATACTTAAGTTATTTTCAAAATTGGATCAAGAGTACTTGATCTAAAATATTTTCAAAATTGATTCTAAGTACTTGACCCAAGCAGTTTTCAAAAGTATTTTCTAAGTACTTAAACTTAAGCTATGTTCAAAAATCTCTAAGTACTTATTTCTAAACTTCTCTAATAGAAAAGTTTCTAAGTATAAAGCCTCTAAAGTACTAAAGAGATTGAAAATTTTTTTTGAGAACTTAAGAAAATGTTTTAGAAATCTTTTGACTGGAAAATCTTTTCTAAGCACAAATTTTCCAAAGTGCCTAACCAAATTTTGTTTAAGTTTTCTAAAACTTCGTTCGAAAAATGTTCTAAGATTTGAAAAATAAATTCCATCATTTTGACTTAGAAATTTTTTAAACCCACGAAACTTTGAAAAACCAAGGGGGAGATTCCTTCCAGGGGGAGGGAACTAAACTGTTATATCAACTGTCTTGATTAACTTAATTTTTTGAATCGGGTTGCCATAAATCAAAAAGGAGGAGATTGTTGGTGCAGACAGCACCCAAGTCGAACCTGTGTTTTGATAATGGCAAAGAGTTCAAAAGTTAAGATGTTATGTTTATCTAACATGCTCATTAAGTGTGCAAGAAACAAAGTCCTAGCGAATGACTGCTAGGCACCTGGCGAAGGAATGCCAGGATACAAAGCCCTAGCGAAGGACTGCTAGGCACCTGGTGAAGGAATGCCAGGATACAAAGCCCTAACGAAGGACTGCTAGGCAGCAGGCGAAGGACTGCGTGGTACTGAAGACCTGGCGAAGGACAGCTGGGCACCTAGCGAAGGACTGCTGGGCAAAAGTCCAACCGGAAGAGCCGGTTGGCAACAGGTAAATTCTCTTGAGAGGAGTAGGTGAGGACGCGTTCCCCGTCGAGGGAACAGTAGGCGTCGGTTCGACCTAGGGTTCCATTTTGGAGACCCAAAGTCATAACCAAGATAGCTAAGGCTGTATAATCATAACATATTCTTGTTTTATTGTATTTGAAACTAACCCTAGATGTAGGACCAAAGGAACGAGTCTCTGCAGCTTAGAACGCCTCAAGGGAGAGAGGCAGCAGCTGAGTAGGGCGACCCGGAGGTCCCGGGCGCCCCCAAGGTCAAGGCAAAACAAGTAAAGCAAGAGAACGCTTCGGAAGCTCACTGGGGGCGCCCCCATGCTCCCGGGCCCCCCCCCCCCCCCCCCCGTGCTCCCAGGCGCCCCGGATGCCTCGGGCGGCCCGGGCTCAAGACAACGAAGCGGATAGAGTCAAGCCAGCGAGAAGCCAGCGGACCGAGTCAACCCGGGTGCCCCCTGCGTCCCGGGCGCCCCCAGTCAACTCTCAGCCCTATTCAAGTGGGATAAGGGTTGACCGAGACTTGTTCGGATCGGCTGACATGTGGGGGGGCGCCCCGAACGTTCAGGGCGCCCCAGAAGGCTATAAATAACCCCTCGACCCCAAGGCTTCAGACAACAAGGTTTCCAACGCCAATAAGCTCTTCAACTCAGGCGCTCTGCTCCAGAAATCCTCCATCTCGAGATTCTAGCACCGACGATGACCCTACGCACCGAAGAACGATCTACACCGGGCATCGGTAACGAAGAGTCAATTCTTAATTGTATTCTTACTACACTTACTTCTGTACAACTGTTTGTAAGATTTTGCGCGATTATAGTATTGCCCGCAGTAAATGGTCAAGGACCGTGGGCCTTGGAGTAGGAGCCGACCGCGACTCCGAACCAAGTAAATCCCTGTGTTTGCGTTTGGTTTTCGTGTTAATTTTCCGCTGAGCATTCTCACTCTAAATCCGAAACGATTTACGATATTCACCCCCCCCTCTATCGTTTTCTCTCGATCCAACAGTAAATGGGCCACAGGTCGTATTTTTCCTAGGGCTAGTTAAGGTTGTTGATTCGAGCTCGAGTTTATGTGTCGTCGAATATTTTTGGGTTTCAAATAAAATCTGGGTTTGGTTTCAATTAGAAATGGAAACGCTATGCAAAGAAATAAACTTTACTAAGAAAACTTAAACTAGGTATGACAATTAAGGACTCAACCAATCAACTAATGAAACTTTGCAAAATTCAGGAAATCAAAGCTAATATCAAAACCCATTAATGCAGATTTTTCGCTTCAGGGTTTGCCATTCAAAACAACCAAATGCTAAGCAATTTGTAGACAAATTGATACAAAGTCAATACCGAAACTCACTTGATTCAAAGTGCAAGCTACTAACACTTGATACGCAAGGAATAAAGCTTATGTACCAAAATGAGATTACGATTAAGAGACAAATCAAATGCAAATGAAACTGATTTCAAGCACAACCCAAACACTAAAAGATAGGTTTACTCCTGATACAAAATCAGTGCAGAAATTCAATCATGCAGAATTCAGCAAACTTGATACGCAGACAAAGAAAAACTGATGTGCTGAAATTGAAATTACATGCAGAAATTTTAGCTGAACAAGTCAGCTTGGAAGGCTAGGCTATCAATGAAGTTTTCTGCAAGGAGGAATGGAGAAACTTGACATCCGAGACTGATCAAGATAAGAACAACTCAATTCAGAAATGAACTGCAGGAAAGTAACCCTATATGCAGGAATGAAATGCAACAACAGATGGGATGCGAAAATCAAACAAAATCAACTGAATTCAAATGCAAGGGAATTCTAATGCAGAGCTAAACTGATACAAACTTAGGCAGTTACAAACTTAGAGCTGCAGAAATGAACTTAGAGTTTCAGAAATGAAAACTGAATTGATACGCAAGAAAGAAAATTGGTACACAACAAAGAAAACAAAGGTAATGTAACAAAACCAAGCTGCAATGTAAATTTGGCATGTAAAACCTAAGCTAGGTTGATACAAAGTTCAGGAACTCAAGAGAAGAATTGATACGCAGCTAAAACAAAGAACTGATACGCAACAGCTACACAAACTGCAGAAATGAAACTAATTTAGAATTGATTCAAATGCAAAGGAAACAGATCGAAGTGCAAATATTCACTACACAAGTAACCTAACAAATCAACTTGCATAATCGAAACACTAATTAACAGAAACTACTCAGAAAAGGAAACTACAACAGCTGATATGAAATCAGAACAGAAATGCATTGCAGAAATTTAATCTACTACTCGGGAATGTAAATTCAATAAGAAACTAAACATCGATCTCTTCCCTTAGCTCCAGATCTTCTTGCCGTCATACAAGAGTGAGCCTCGAACCCGTAAGCTCCACAAATCGCTGGGAATTAAGCTCTGCGAATTGATTCAACCCAACTCTGCTCAAAGCTGAAAACAGCAACCGATCTCCTCGATCTCGCTATGTAGGATGGCGATGATGATTTGGAGATGATCAGAGCTCTCCAGAGGACCCTCCGGCTAGCTCAGATGGATGGAAATGACACACAAACGAGACCAAGGCAATCAATTCACAGATCTGACGAAACCCTCAATCATCTCTGTTTTTGGCCGAATTAGAGCTAGAATCCTCACGGAGAACCCTTCCCAATAATCTAGAACTAGACCAAGAATCGAAAACGATGTGGTCACGCCCTCTGATGAAGAAAATTGCAGAAGAAACGAAGAACAGTTGAAAACGCGAAGAAGAACGAAGGCTACGATGAAGACGCGACACTGTGCTCGGGAGCTAATCAGTTGTTTATATAGTTAAGCAATGGACGATCTAGATTAACTCAACTCCATCCAACGGTTGATCTTTATTCGATCTGAACCAAAACTTCCAGATGTTGATCAGGGGTCAGGATCTGCCTCTCAGTAGCTCGGATCTTCCAGATTTACAACGGATGGTTCAGATCAACCTGATCTTTGAATGGACGATCTAGATCCTTCTGAGCTTGATCCAACGGTTGAACGATCTCTGATTTGGATGAAACTTCCAGATCTTGATCTGAATACTTGATTAGCCCTAACTCCAGCTCGGATTGCCTCAAAAGTTCCCGGTGGCTCAGATCTAGCCATTTTTGAATCGGACGGCCCATATTAATCGAATTCTTGATCACTCGATCCAGTCCACTTCTGACTCAAGTTTGACCCAGCATGACCTAGGTCCATGATCCTTCCAAGCCTATAAAAAATAGATTCACAATTTAATGCCAAAATATTTCCAATGTGGCAAGATTTGCAATAAAACCCAAAAATAGAATAAATTCATAAAACCTAGGATAAATTCAATATTAAGCAAGTAAATTTGGGTCAAACATGGATTTTAGAATCTGAAATTATCAACAAAATAGTACTTATCAACTCCCCCACACTTAAGCCTGAGCGTCTCGCGAAAACTACTAAGTATGTATCCCCTAGATTTTCTCAAACATAAATAGAAGCAATTGAAAAGAAATTACCTAAGGTTGTCAATTCCCAAAAAATCTAAGCTCTATGGATTAGTATCTCGTCCTTAAATCAACAACTTAGCCTTTTCATCCTTCATGATTCATTGAGATGAATTTAACTCACTAGCCTTTCAAGGGAAATTTTTGGTGGCTCTCTTCTTGAGTTCTAAATTCATGATGAAAGTGGAGCTCACTCAAACACAAATGCTTTTTGCACTACCGTAGGCTTGCTTGTTATCTACTCTCCACCATTATTCATGATTAGGATCAACATCTATAAAAGTTTATTCAAACAAGTGAAAGACATATGAAATGGTAGAAATAAAGTAAAAACTAAGAAAATAGCAAAATTGATGAAGGTGGAGACTTGAATGCTCAAGGATATTTTCGATACACTTTGCCCTCTTTACAGTCCTCTAGTGGAGTCAAAAGTGTGGTGGAGTAAGACTTTGGCATTGCCCTTCAAAAATTTTATGAAAATATCTCATTAGTTCCTTTGTGCCAATTTTACTCTTACGTGTCAACCTTGCTTCCTTCCCTTTTCTTTTCTGATTTTTTTCCTTTCTTTTTTTTTATAATCCTCTAGCAAAGTCAGACTTGTAGTGGGGCAAAGAATTTGATTCGGATGAGAGAAACTTCACTTGCTTCATGGTGTGCCACTTTGTTTCTCTTTTTTTTTCTGATTTTTTTTATCTCTGCTCTCTAATCTTCTAATTGTTCAATTGGAACTCTTCGGCCTTGAATTTGTATCATTGGAACTTGAAACATTAAATGACAATTAGGAAGTTAGATGCTCCAAATATAATCTTCACTAACCACTCTTGCAACTTCCTTTTGATACCTATCCTTTACAAGTTGGCACACTTCTTTAAATTTTTTTTTCCTTCCTGTTTCAAGTCTCAGCTCCACGACATTACTTTTCAGAACTTGCATTTCTCTGATTTCTCAAAGCATTTAACATCAATAGTAGTGGAGAGTTTAAATGCTTCACTAAATGAATTGCTACACTCCATTCTTCCTTTAGCCACGACACTTCACTGCAAGTTTCTATTTTTTTTTCTGAGAATCCAATCAGCCTTCTTCTTCTGATCAGTAATGGATGTGCTCAACAATTTCTGGCATGTTCATGTACTCAATTCCCGAATGCATAGCCTAAACAAACCAATTTCAGTTTCAAGTTGATACAAAACTGTTTTTATGGTATCACAATTTAAGTCCTTCTTATATTTCAATTCTGAATTTTTCCAATACATGTTCAACAACACTTCTTCAACAGATTTCAGCATCTTGCAGCTTACTTCGAACTCAGCTTGTATCATTCAGCAACTCCAAGTCAACTATCTCAGATTCCAGTTTTTCTCTCTTTGTTTTTTTTTCATTTAAAGTGCTTGCAATGCAGTTCAGCTTCAGCTCTGTTTTTGTTCAGCCTTTTTACAGCCATTATTCAGCCTCAATTCAGACTTCTGACTTTGTACAGCTGCAATTCAGCTTCTTGCAGATTGTTTCTAATTTGTATTAACTTCCATAATTCCTGATCCAAACCTTGCTAACCAAATCATGCTTCACAGATTTTTTTTTCTCTTTTGGCACAGAATTTCTCACTTGCGTGCCACTTGACTTTGTTTTGTTTTTTTTTCTTTTCTTTAGCCAAATAATATGATGGTTGCAATGAGAGAACCACTTATCCCCCAGTTCATAACTCAATTCCCACTTATTCTTAATACCAAGCTCCACTCAATTGGGCAAAAAAAATTTTTCGAAATGAAGTGAATCCTTGATAAAAATTGATTCCAAAACACTAACCACCTCCCCCACACTTGATCTTTTGTCCGTCTCGGGCAAAGTAACATCAAGAAACATCCCAAACAAACAAATCCATGGAAAAGTATGGTTAAGAGTAGGAAGTATGGAAAGGAAAATAAAATAAACTTGATAATTGCCAAAATTTGATGTGGAAAGGAAAATAAATTAATTAGCCTCTATAGATGTGATCCAATCATAGAAATATGGTTTTGAAAGAACCTAAACAAGTTCTAGAGTACAATCACATATGTGTGTCACAAAAAATAAGGCTAATTCTCACTAGGTACAAACAATTCATCTCAAGACATCAATTTAGAATCTAAAGCCAAGTAGTATTCAAGCATCCAAGAATTCATCCATTAGCTCAAACCTCAAGTTTTAACAACCAAATTTAATTTATTTTCAAAAGATTCTAAAATGACATGAAGACAACCTAGAGGGATACATTTATTCCTAGTCATGCAAGAAATAAATTTCCAAGAAGACTAACATGGTATCTACAATGACTCCTATGCATTCTACTCTATTCACACATTTATTAGCAAGGACTCAATTTAAAAGAAAATTATGCTTCTAGAAAACATAAAAATGAAACATGCAACGAAAGAAAATGCAAGAAAGAATAAACTCCCTTTTATTTCTGGCGGTCGGAGTCTATCAAGAAATAACCTCCATCGTGGTAGTGGAGGAGTGTAGGTAGTTGAGAGAGCTGCCTTCATTTGATCAATTTCATGGTACAGGGCTCCCCCACACTTGAACTTTACAGAAAAATATTCAGGTGGCCGAATGCGATTTAGGTACAAGATCCATGTAAGGAGTGGAGTGCTATGAATTAAAGTAAGATCTACTCCTCCTTCTTGATGCCTTTTGAAAGTCCTTCCAGGAGGTTGGAGTCTGTTCAGATGGAGCACCCACTCCAGAAGTCTTCTGGACCCTACAAAACCATGTAATACCTCGCTCATGCGTGCAGGGTAAGAAAGAAATGAAATAATATCAATCTCTATATAAAATGTATCCAAAAATGTATCACATCCAATTAAATCAATTTTGGCACCTCAACGAATTTTTCACAATTAATATCCACCAAAGGTATATTAAGAAACTCATCACCACCAATGAAATCTATTTTGGATACTTCAATGGAATTTTCACAATTATTTTCCACCAAGGATGTATCAAGCAATACATTACAACCAATGAAATCAACTTTAGGTACCTCTATTGCAGATAAAGGTAAAGAAAAGATATAAGGCAAGGAGGCTAATGGAAGGATGATTGATATTGGTGGCGGCAGAATCGTGGAGTGAGATCCTTCGGGATGAGTTTTGTCTAGTGTTCTAAACTCTAAACAATAGAACTTATCTCATGCACTTGTACTGTCTGTGGCTCGATCACTTGGTCCATATTTGGGATACACTTTTTAAGCAGGGACACATGGAATACGTTATGGATAGCTGACATCTCTGGAGGCAGCTCTAGCTCATATGCCACTTACCGACTCTTTTCAGAATCAGGTACGACCCCACATAGCGCGGACTTAGTTTTCCTTTCTTCCCAAATCTGTCACCCCTTCATAGGAGCCACTTTGAGAAACACCAATCTCCAACATTAAATTCCAGTGGTCTACGCCGGACATCGGCATAACTCTTCTGCCGGCTCTGAGCAGTTTCTATCCGTTGTCGAATATTCTGTATAGCTCGGGTGGCGCTGTCGATAATCCGTTGTGAGCCCCATTTCCTTCTTTTCCCACCCTCGTACCAACAGATCGGAGACCTACATCTCCTCCATACAAGGCTTCATAAGGTGTCATTCCGATAGTAGCTTGGTAGCTATTATTGTAAGCGAATTCCGCTAAGCATAGATACCGACACCAACTTCCCTTGAAATCCAGGGCACAAGCTCTCAACATATCTTCTAGTATTTGATTCACCCGTTCAGTTTGCCCGTCAGTCTGAGGGTGAAAGGCGGTGCCAAATCGCAATTTAGTGCCGAGAGACTTCTGAACGCATTCCCAAAAATGCGAAGTAAAGCGACCATCCCTATCTGAGATGATGGTCTTGGGAACTCCATGAAGCCTAATTACTTCCTTAACGTATAATTGAGCCAGTTGCTCAATCGAATAAGTCATCTTGATCGCCAAGAAGTGAGCAGACTTTGTCAGCCTGTCCACAATTACCCATATTGCATCATATCCATTCGTAGTCCTGGGAAGCCCGAAAATGAAATCCATAGAGATGTCTTCCCATTTCCACTCCGGAATTGCAAGTGGCTGCAGAACTCCTCCGGGTCGTTGGTGTTCTGCTTTTACTTGCTGGCAAGTCCTGCAAGTACTAACATGCTGGGCCACATCCCTCTTCATAACGGACCACCAGAACCTCTCCTTCAGATCCTGATACATCTTGGTGGATCCTGGATGCATCGAATAAGCGGTTTCGTGAGCTTCCGTCAATATTTTCCTTCGAATCTCCGGATCATTAGGGATACATAGACGATCCCTAAGGTATAGTACCCCCCCCTTTGGCGATATAAAAACCATCACCCTTTCCTTCTAGGATCTCCTGTTTTATTTTCTGGAGACTCAGATCACCATTTTGTTTTTCCAATATGTCCTCACATAGCGCGGGTGATATTGTCATGGTGGAAAGTCGCCCGGAGATGACTTCGACCCCAAAATTCATAATTTCTCTTTCAAGTGGTCGGGATAATTTAGATATGGACATCAAGGTGGCACTTGATTTCCGGTTGAGTGCATCAGCCACTTTGTTCGCCTTCCCTGGATGATAGAAGATCTCGCAGTCATAGTCCTTTACCAACTCAAGCCATCGGCGTTGTCTCATATTCAGGTCCTTCTGAGTGAAGAAATATCGCAGACTCTGGTGGTCTGTATAAATTCGACACTGCGCTCCGTACAGATAATGCCTCCATATCTTAAGAGCGATGACCACCGCGGCCAGTTCTAGATCATGAGTGGGGTAATTCTGTTCATATTCCTTGAGTTGTCTAGAGGCATAGGCAATAACTTTTCCATTCTGCATAAGTACAGCTCCAAGTCCTAGTTTGGAGGCATCGCTATACATGTCAAAGCTTTGATTACATTCTGGAAGGGTAAGGATTGATGCACTTGTGAGTCTCCTTTTTAGTTCCAAGAAACTCTTTTCACAGTCTTCCGTCCATTCATACTTCTTATCCTTCCGGGTGAGAGCCGTTAAAGGGGCTGCGATCCTCGAGAAATCCTCCACAAATTTTCTATAATAGCGTGCCAACCCCAGAAAACTTCTGATCTCGCTGGCGTTCTTCGGCCGGCTCCAGTTATTCAGAGCTTCAACCTTCATTGGATCTACCATAACCCCGTCTTTAGAAATAATATGGCCCAAAAAGCCCACTTGGTCGAGCCAGAACTCACATTTGGAAAATTTCGCGTATAGTTGCTTTTCCCGAAGAATTTCTAATACTATCTTCAGGTGCTCAGTGTGCTCTTCTTGGGTCCTCGAATAAATAAGGATATCGTTGATGAAGACGATCACAAATTTGTTGAGGAACGACGAGAACACCCGATTCATAAGGTCCATAAACATAGCAGGAGCATTCGTCACGCCGAATGTCATAACAACAAACTCAAAGTGCCCGTACCTTGTTCGGAAAACCGTCTTCATAATATCCTCCTGTTTTACCCTAACATGATGATACCCAAACCTCAAATCAATTTTTGAGAAAACAGTGGCTCCCTTTAATTGGTCAAACAGGTCATCTATCCTCGGAAGGGGATGCCTGTTCTTGATAGTTACGTTGTTCAGTGCTCGATAATCTATGCACATGCGCATAGATCCGTCTTTCTTCTTCACAAACAGTACTGGAGCTTCCCACGGGGAATGGCTAGGGCGAATAAATCCCTTATCTAGCAACTCCTGTAGCTGTTCCTGAAGTTCCTTCAATTCAACCGGCGACATACGGTAAGGCGCCTTGGAGATCGGGTTAGTATCAGGAATTAATTCGATCTCAAATTCCACTTCTCTATCAGGAGCTAATCTTGGTAACTCATCTTGAAAAACCTCTGGGTAACCCGACTCACATTATGCTTCCAAAACATTAGTCCTCAACCTGGGTTTATGAATCGTATTAGCCCATATTTGTCGTATGGTTACTATAGGGTATATAAGATCTTATTTATTATATCACTAAAAATTTATTTATCAAGTCTTATAAGTCTATATACAAAACAATCCTCACTCAGTGAGCTAGATGGGCTGCCATCCTACCCATAATAAAGAACATCATAGCGATGACTACCACCCCCTCGCTCATCTCCACTTGGCCTGCCTCCCCTTGGCCTACCTCAGGATCTTCTAGCGTTTCCATCGGGTCTTCTTCTTCAATCTCGAGAACCTCCTCGGCCACTCCAAGATTTTCCTCAAACATCCCGGGGTCTTCCTCAAACATCTCGAGCATCTCGGGATCCTCCTCGAATGGCTCGGGATCATCCTCAAACGGCTCGGGATCCTCTTCGTACATCTCCGGATCCTCCTCAGACATCTCATGATCCTCCTTCGAGTCCCCCAGATCTTTGGGGAACTCATGGCGAAGAAGTTGCTTACATAATTCCGTGTATGAGAGACGACATCCGTGCTGCCCCCAGATCTGATGAGCAACCTCTCTCGCCTGATTGGGCAATGAGCGAAGCAGAGCTCCGATCCTATGATCATCCATGACTGGAAACCCTTCCTACTCCAGTTTCCAGAACAGCCGATCTAATAACCCCATGTTGCCTTGAATTCCACGGGTCGGACTATACTCCACTTCCTCTATTCGTCCCACAGCTCGCGGCACCTCTCAGTGTAGTTCTCATGCAACATCTGGAATTGGAAAAAAATGACATAGTTAGTACTAAACCGACCAAGTCAGTATAGAACCATTTTTTTTTCAATTCGCAAATATATACAGAGACAAACACACGCAAATCGGTTTCTTCTACCCTAGTGATTAAAATATATAGCCACATTTCCTACCCTTAAATTCTAAATATTTGATTCATGAAAGAAGATAAAATATCGTTCATAGTTACATATCCTAAAGTACTTTTCATCATAAACATCGTTTATACTTGCATATCCTAAAAGTGCTTACTACTATAAGATATGTAAAGAGGTACTTACTTGGAAGCGGCATGAAGAGGGCTTGATGTGTGTGTAGTGAGATGGTAACAGCTCTGATACCAACCTGTAACGACCGCTTTTTTTTTCCATAAAGCAGCGTTACGTTAACATACTTAGGGCATGTAGACATCATAAGACAGCGGAATAACTTTAAGACTTATACATACATGCCATACTACCATTCTTAACATAATGACATGGGAACTTGGCATATTGACTTCATACTTAAGCATCATATCATGTCATACTTAACATCACATCATAGAGTTCCATAAGTCATTATTCAAGCATATAAGTAACCAAGGTAAAGTTCTAGCATAGACTGTAAACATATGGTTTCCTGGGCCAAGTCACTACCACACACATGCGTTTTTGCCCTCCTGCTGCTTCCTCATTGTCCCCTTGAATGATCTGCGGTATAAGGAAATAAGACTATAAGCACACAGGCTTAGTAAGACTCTTTCCTACTCACAAAAACCATTCATCATTTCATAATGAGCACATGAAACCTTAACATACTTGGTGCTCTACTTAGAACATAACAACTTGAATCACTTATCATATACTTGACATGGCATGAACATAAACATAAGTGAACATTCCTAGCATGGCATAAACGTGAACATAGTAAGCATTCTAAGCATGGCATGATACATGGCATAAACATAAACATAATAAACATTCTTAGCATGGCATGATACATGGTATAAACATAACATAATAAATATTCTTAGCATGACATAATACATGGTATAAACAACACATAATAAACTTTCTTAACATGGTATAATACATGGTATAATCATAACATAATAACATTCTTAGCAAGTCATAATACATAGTATAAACATGTCTACAAGGTGTAAACCAACCTGTATGGCATAAACATAGGCATACTTCCTATCATAGCATATGAGCATCTTCTTAACATAATCATGACATAGATCATTTACTCTCATGCATATTTCTTAACATGAAGCGTAAGCATAAAACTTTATTAGCATAGCATAATGCATAACATGAATGAATGCATGAGTGGAATGCATATACATAAGGATGCTTAACTTTTTAAAAACATACTTTTAAATGTTTAAACATAATCATCATATCATTGGAGTCACCGGCTTGTACCACATACATACATCATAAGTGCGCATCCCTAGCAAATCCGAGGTAGCGAGGCCCGACCTACTAGGGTAAGGACAGCATAGTCGGTAGTCCCCGAACCGAGGCGTTCTTAAGGAGCCCATCCCTGTTGCACAGCTCCGGTAGTGCCAGAACCATGGACAGCATAGTCGGTAGTCCATAACCGGGGCGTTCTTGAGGTGCCCATCCCTTGGACCCATACTTCGGTCCGGTACAAGCCCATTCATAAAGTAAAATACTTTACATGTTTCATCATTCAGAAGACATTCATAGCATAACCATGTTACATAAAGCATGACTTAACACATGCTTGTCCTTTCATTGTTCATACTTATTGCATAGCATCATGATGCCTGGAAGGCATGAGCATTATCTTCATTCATAAACATGGTATGCATCTTCTTCCATAAACATGGCATGCATCTTTATTCATTCAACATGGCATGCATCATTCTTATCATGAACATAAACATAACATACTTATCATGGCATCGTTCTTATCATGAACATAAACATAACATACTTATCATGGCATCATTCTTATCATGAACATAAATCTAACATACTTATCATGAACATAAACTAACATACTTATCATGGCATCATTCTTATCATGAACATACACAATAACATAGTATGGTTCTTAACATAATATGAGCATATAACATAGCATGGTTCTCAACATAACATAAGCATACATAGGTAGGACTTCCATAAACATGCTACCTACTATCCAAGCGCATGGCATAGAACATAAGACATTCATAAATAACCCTATTAAGCATGACATCCAATCATACACATACAAACATAAAACATGGTGCTTGAGGTTAGGGTTATAGGTAACTTAATTTCTACCACATGCTTGAACCTATATATATACTTCATAATAAGCATAAACCATGATTCTTCGAACCCTAACTCCACCCCAAACCCTAGATACATGGCTTGGCCGAATCCTATAAGGTGGAGTTCCATCAATTCCATAAACATGTAAGATAGCATAAGGTAAAGGAACAACCATACCTTATCCATAAGACCATAGGAAGCCATTAGGGCTCATGATTAGGGTTAACCCTAACCTTTAGCCCTCCTTCCTAGGGCTGACCGAAACCTATAAGGGCATGGGTGCATGGAAAAATTCTATTAAGATCCCCAATCAACCATTAAACACCAACCATACCATACCATAGGGGCCATTAGGGCCCTTACTTGAGGAAAGCCCTGACTTTTGCCCTACTATCCAACTTGGCCGAAACTTGTGGGGTCACAAAGCCTTGTAAAAGTCCACATAAGTCACCCTCAATCTCCCTTATATCATGATAATACACATATCACATGCTTGTGGGTTTAGATTCAACCCTACCCATGGGTTCATGGGATTGGACGAAACCCTAGGGGATCCTAGGGTACACCAAAAATTCTCAAAAATTATATTTAATCTCTAAACATCATGAGAGCACATTAGAAACATGATGAAGATTTTTAGCATCATCATGGACCCAAAAATCCTAGTGGCCGAAACCTAGGTTGGGGTTCATGCCTTCTTTTCTTTTTTTTTCCAACATAAAATCTCAAACAACTTCATATTATGCTAAAATCCAAAAGGAACTATTATACCACAGGTGAGGGAGTCTTACCTTGGTTAATCTTGATTTTTAGACCTTAAAAGAGAAGGAAATTGTAAATCCCTTGGACACTTGAACCCCCTTGCCCTTGTAGCCTTGGAAAACCTTTAGATCTTGGTGATGAGACCTTCTTGTGGAGCTTTTCCAATGGAGAACCTCTCTTGTGGTGTTCGGCTAGAATGAGGAAGGAGGAGGAAAGAAAGTGCAATTGATGGAAGGAAGAAGGTAACTCCCAAACCCCCTTCTTTATAACACATTAAGGAGGGTAAGTGAAGAGTCATGGTGTCTCTTCCTCTTCCCCTAAGCCTTAACCAAACTCCATTTCATTTCCTCATAGCACTCCCTTGCTAGGTGAATTGGTTAGAGCATGCATGGTTGTACAAGAGGTCCAAGGTTCAAATCCTTGGTCCATGCACTAATTTTTATTTTATTTTTCTATTATTTTCCCCAAAATTCCGAAAATTCTCTAGAAATTCCCCCATAATTATGTTAATATTTCTCATTAAAACCCCTTTATATTTATATTAATTTTACCTAAAATTTACCCATAATCATGGTACTAGAAAGCCCATATAAGGCCCATTAGTACTTAACTTCTCAATTTAAATAGGAAACCATGCTAAAACTCACCCATAATCATACTAATATTCCTAATTAAAATCCATTTATATTTTATTAAATTCTACCTAAAATTCTCCAATAATTATGGTACTAAAAAGCCCATATAAGGCCCATTAGTACTTAGTTTTCTCAATTTAAATGAGAAAATATGGATTTCTAGGCCAAATTTTGTATTAATATTTCTAGGTCCCTCGGAAAATTATCTAGACATGCTCAATATTTTTAAGAAAATATTAAGAGAATTTTTCGGGTCGTTACAATCCCCCATACCTCGTGAAAGTTCGTCCTCGAACTTAGAATAGCTCCGGGTACTTGCGCCTCATCTCGTCCTCGCGTTCCCAGGTAGCTTCTTCGAACCGTTGACTTTGCCATAGGACCTTGACTAAGGGTACCTCCTTACTCCTCAGCTTCTTGACTTCCCTATCCAAAATCTGGATGGGTCTGCTCTCATAACTTAGGTCCTCCTGCACTTGTACTGTCTGTGGCTCGATCACTTGGTCCATATTTGGGATACACTTTTTAAGCAAGGACACATGGAATACGTTATGGATAGCTGACATCTCTGGAGGCAGCTCTAGCTCATATGCTACTTTACCGACTCTTTTCAGAATCAGGTACGACCCCACATAGCGCGGACTTAGTTTTCCTTTCTTCCCAAATCTTGTCACCCCCTTCATAGGAGCCACTTTGAGAAACACCCAATCTCCAACATTAAATTCCAGTGGTCTACGCCGGACATCGGCATAACTCTTCTGCCGGCTCTGAGCAGTTTCTATCCGTTGTCGAATATTCTGTATAGCTCGGGTGGCGCTGTCGATAACGTCCGTTGTGAGCCCCATTTCCTTCTTTTCACCACCCTCGTACCAACAGATCGGAGACCTACATCTCCTCCCATACAAGGCTTCATAAGGTGCCATTCCGATAGTAGCTTGGTAGCTATTATTGTAAGCGAATTCCGCTAAGCATAGATACCGACACCAACTTCCCTTGAAATCCAGGGCACAAGCTCTCAACATATCTTCTAGTATTTGATTCACCCGTTCAGTTTGCCCGTCAGTCTGAGGGTGAAAGGCGGTGCCAAATCGCAATTTAGTGCCGAGAGACTTCTGAACGCATTCCCAAAAATGCGAAGTAAAGCGACCATCCCTATCTGAGATGATGGTCTTGGGAACTCCATGAAGCCTAATTACTTCCTTAACGTATAATTGAGCCAGTTGCTCAATCGAATAAGTCATCTTGATCGCCAAGAAGTGAGCAGACTTTGTCAGCCTGTCCACAATTACCCATATTGCATCATATCCATTCGTAGTCCTGGGAAGCCCTGAAATGAAATCCATAGAGATGTCTTCCCATTTTCACTCCGGAATTGCAAGTGGCTGCAGAACTCCTCCGGGTCGTTGGTGTTCTGCTTTTACTTGCTGGCAAGTCCTGCAAGTACTAACATGCTGAGCCACATCCCTTGTCATACCGGACCACCAGAACCTCTCCTTCAGAACCTGATACATCATGGTGGATCCTGGATTCATCGAATAAGGGGTTTCGTGAGCTTTCGTTAGTATTTTCCTTCGAAGCTCCGGATCATTAGGGATACATAGAAGATCCCTAAGGTATAGTACCCCCCCTTTGGCGATATAAAAACCATCACCCTTTCCTTCTAGGATCTCCTGTTTTATTTTCTGGAGACTCAGATCACCATTTTGTTTTTCCAATATGTCCTCACATAGCGCGGGTGATATTGTCATGGTGGAAAGTCGCCCGGAGATGACTTCGACCCCAAAATTCATAATTTCTCTTTCAAGTGGTCGGGATAATTTAGATATGGACATCAAGGTGGCACTTGATTTCCGGCTGAGTGCATCAGCCACTTTGTTCGCCTTCCCTGGATGATAGAAGATCTCGCAGTCATAGTCCTTTACCAACTCAAGCCATCGGCGTTGTCTCATATTCAGGTCCTTCTGAGTGAAGAAATATCGCAGACTCTGGTGGTCTGTATAAATTCGACACTGCGCTCCGTACAGATAATGCCTCCATATCTTAAGAGCGAAGACCACCGCGGCCAGTTCCAGATCATGAGTGGGGTAATTCTGTTCATATTCCTTGAGTTGTCTAGAGGCATAGGCAATAACTTTTCCATTCTGCATAAGTACAGCTCCAAGTCCTAGTTTGGAGGCATCGCTATACATGTCAAAGCTTTGATTACATTCTGGAAGGGTAAGGATTGATGCACTTGTGAGTCTCCTTTTTAGTTCCAAGAAACTCTTTTCACAGTCTTCCGTCCATTCATACTTCTTATCCTTCCGGGTGAGAGCCGTTAAAGGGGCTGCGATCCTCGAGAAATCCTCTACAAATTTTCTATAATAGCCTGCCAACCCCAGAAAACTTCTGATCTCGCTAGCGTTCTTCGGCCGGCTCCAGTTATTCACAGCTTCAACCTTCATTGGATCTACCATAACCTCGTCTTTAGAAATAATATGGCCCAAAAAGCCCACTTGGTCGAGCCAGAACTCACATTTGGAAAATTTCGCGTATAGTTGCTTTTCCCGAAGAATTTCTAATACTATCTTCAGGTGTTCAGTGTGCTCTTCTTGGGTCCTCGAATAAATAAGGATATCGTCGATGAAGACGATCACAAATTTGTCGAGGAACGACGAGAACACCCGATTCATAAGGTCCATAAACATAGCAGGAGCATTCGTCACGCCGAATGTCATAGCAACAAACTCAAAGTGCCCGTACCTTGTTCGGAAAACCGTCTTCGTAATATCCTCCTGTTTTACCCTAACTTGATGATACGCAAACCTCAAATCAATTTTTGAGAAAACAATGGCTCCCTTTAATTGGTCAAACAGGTCATCTATCCTCGGAAGGGGATGCCTGTTCTTGATAGTTACGTTGTTCAGCACTCGATAATCTATGCACATGCGCATAGATCCGTCTTTCTTCTTCACAAACAGTACTGGAGCTTCCCACGGGGAATGGCTAGGGCGAATAAATCCCTTATCTAGCAACTCCTGTAGCTGTTCCTGAAGTTCCTTCAATTCAACCGGCGACATACGGTAAGGTGCCTTGGAGATCGGGTTAATATCAGGAATTAATTCGATCTCAAATTCCACTTCTCTATCAGGAGCTAATCCTGGTAACTCATCTGGAAAAACCTCTGGGTAACCCGACTCACATTATGCTTCCAAAACATTAGTCCTCAACCTGGGTTTATGAATCGTATTAGCCCATATTTGTCGTATGGTTACTATAGGGTAGATAAGATCTTATTTATTATATCACTAAAAATTTATTTATCAAGTCTTATAAGTCTATATACAAAACTATCCTCACTCAGTGAGCTAGATGGGCTACCATCCTACCCAGAATAAAGAACATCATAGCGATGACTACCACCGCCTCGCTCATCTCCACTTGGCCTGCCTCCCCTTGGCCTACCTCAGGATCTTCTACCGTTTCCATCGGGTCTTCTTCTTCAATCTCGAGAACCTCCTCGGCCACTCCAAGATTTTCCTCGAACATTCCGGGGTCTTCCTCAAACATCTCGAGCATCTCGGGATCCTCCTCGAATGGCTCGGGATCATCCTCAAACGGCTCGGGATCCTCTTCGTACATCTCCGGATCCTCCTCAGACATCTCATGATCCTCCTCCGAGTCCCCCAGATCTTCCGGGAACTCATGGCGAAGAAGTTGCTTACATAATTCCGTGTATGAGAGACGACATCCGTGCTGCCCCCAGATCTGATGAGCAACCTCTCTCGCCCGATTGGGCAATGAGCGAAGCAGAGCTCCGATTCTATGATCATCCATGACTGGAAACCCGTCCTGCTCCAGTTTCCAGAATAGCCGATCTAATAACCCCATGTTGCCTTGAATTCCACGGGTCGGACTGTACTCCACATCCTCTATTCGTCCCATCATCTCGCGGCACCTCTCAGTGTAGTTCTCATGCAACATCTGGAATTGGAAAAAAAAATGACATAGTTAGTACTAAACCGACCAAGTCAGTACAGAACCATTTTTTTTCAATTCGCAAATATATACAGAGACAAACACACGCAAATCGGTTTCTTCTACCCTAGTGATTAAAATATATAGCCAGTTTTCCTACCCTTAAATTCTAAATATTTGATTCATGAAAGAAGATAAAATATCGTTCATAGTTACATATCCTAAAGTACTTTTAATCATAAACATCGTTTATACTTGCATATCCTAAAAGTGCTTACTACTATAAGATATGTAAAGAGGTACTTACTTGGAAGCGGCAGGATGAGGGCTTGATGTGTGTGTAGTGAGATGGTAACAGCTCTGATACCAAACTGTAACGCCCGCTTTTTTTTTCCATAAAGCGGCGTTACGTTAACATTCTTAGGGCATGTAGACATCATAAGGCAGCGGAATAACTTTAAGACTTATACATACATGTCATACTACCATTCTTAACATAATGACATGGGAACTTGGCATATTGACTTCATACTTAATCATCATATCATGTTATACTTAACATCACATCATAGAGTTCCATAAGTCATTTTTCAAACATATAAGTAACCATGGTAAAGTTCTAGCATAGACGGTAAACATATGGTTTCCTGGGCCAAGTCACTACCACACACATGCGTTTTTGCCCTCCTGCTGCTTCCTCATTGTCCCCTTGAATGATCTGCGGTATAAGGAAATAAGATTATAAGCACACAGGCTTAGTAAGACTCTTTCCTATTCACAAAAACCATTCATCATTTCATAATGAGCACATGAAACCTTAACATACTTGGTGCTCTACTTAGAACATAACAACTTGAATCACTTATCATATACTTGACATGGCATGAACATAAACATAAGTGAACATTCCTAGCATGGCATAAACGTGAACATAGTAAGCATTCTAAGCATGGCATGATACATGGCATAAACATAAACATAATAAACATTCTTAGCATGACATAATACATGGTATAAACATAACATAATAAACATTCTTAGCATGACATAATACATGGTATAAACAACACATAATAAACATTCTTAACATGGTATAATACATGGTATAATCATAACATAATAACATTCTTAGCATGACATAATACATAGTATAAACATGTCTATAAGGTGTAAACCAACCTGTATGGCATAAACATAGGCATACTTCCTATCATAGCATATGAGCATCTTCTTAACATAATCATGACATAGATCATTTACTCTCCTGCATATTTCTTAACATGAAGCGTAAGCATAAAACTTTATTAGCATACCATAATGCATAACATGAACGAATGCATGAGTGGAATGCATATACATAAGGATGCTTAACTTTTTAAAAACATACTTTTAAATGTTTAAACATAATCATCATATCATTGGGGTCCCCGGCTTGTACCACATACATACATCATAAGCGCGCATCCCTAGCAAATCCGAGGTAGCGAGCCCTGACCTACTATGGTAAGGATAGCATAGTCGCTAGTCCCCGAACCGAGGCGTTCTTAAGGAGCCCATTCCTGTTGCACAGCTCCGGTAGTGCCAGAACCGTGGACAGCATAGTCGGTAGTCCATAACCGGGGCGTTCTTGAGGTACCCATCCCTTGGACCCATACTTCGGTCCGGTACAAGCCCATTCATAAAGTAAAATACTTTACATGTTTCATCATTCAGAAGACATTCATAGCATAACCATGTTACATAAAGCATGACTTAACACATGTTTGTCCTTTCATTGTTCATACTTATTGCATAGCATCATGATGCCTGGAAGGCATGAGCATTATCTTCGTTCATAAACATGGTATGCATCTTCTTCCATAAACATGACATGCATCTTTATTCATTCAACATGGCATGCATCATTCTTATCATGAACATAAACATAACATACTTATCATGGCATCGTTCTTATCATGAACATAAACATAACATACTTATCATGACATCATTCTTATCATGAACATAAACCTAACATACTTATCATGGCATCATTCATATCATGAACATAAACCTAACATACTAATCATGGCATCATTCTTATCATGAACATAAACCTAACATACTTATCATGGCATCATTCTTATCATGAACATACACAATAACATAGTATGGTTCATAACATAACATGAGCATATAACATAGCATGGTTCTCAACATAACATAAGCATACATAGGTAGGACTTCCATAAACATGCTACCTACTATCCAAGCGCATGGCATAGAACATAAGACATTCATAAATAACCCTATTAAGCATGGCATCCAATCATACACATACAAACATAAAACATGGTGCTTGAGGTTAGGGTTATAGGTAACTTAATTTCTACCACATGCTTGAACCTATATATATACTTCATAATAAGCATAAACCATGATTCTTCGAACCCTAACTCCACCCCAAACCCTAGATACATGGCTTGACCGAATCCTATAAGGTGGAGTTCCATCAATTCCATAAACATGTAAGATAGCATAAGGTAAAGGAACAACCATACCTTATCCATAAGACCATAGGAAGCCATTAGGGCTCATGATTATGGTTAACCCTAACCTTTAGCCCTCCTTCCTAGGGCTGATCGAAACCAATAAGGGCATGGGTGCATGGAAAAATTCTATTAAGATCCCCAATCAACCATTAAACACCAACCATACCATACCATAGGGGCCATTAGGGCCCTTACTTGAGGAAAGCCCTGACTTTTGCCCTACTATCCAACTTGGTCGAAACTTGTGGGGTCACAAAGCCTTGTAAAAGTCTACATAAGTCACCCTCAATCTCCCTTATATCATGATAATACACAAAACACATGCTTGAGGGTTTAGATTCAACCCTACCCATGGGTTCATGGGATTGGCCGAAACCCTAGTGGATCCTAGGGTACCCCAAAAATTCTCAAAAATTATATTTAATCTCTAAACATCATGAGAGCACATTAGAAAACATGATGAAGATTTTTAGCATCATCATGGACCCAAAAATCCTAGTGGCCGAAACCTAGGTTGGGGTTCATGCCTTCTTTTCTTTTTTTTTCCCAACATAAAATCTCAAACAACTTCATATTATGCTAAAATCCAAAAGGAACTATTATACCACAGGTGAGTGAGTCTTACCTTGGTTAATCTTGATTTTTAGACCTTAAAAGAGAAGGAAATTTTAAATCCCTTGGACACTTGAACCCCCTTGCCCTTGTAGCCTTGGAAAACCTTTAGATCTTGGTGATGAGACCTTCTTGTGGAGCTTTTCCAATGGAGAACCTCTCTTGTGGTGTTCGGCTAGAATGAGGAAGGAGGAGGAAAGAAAGTGCAATTGATGGAAGGAAGAAGGTAACTCCCAAACCCCCTTCTTTATAACATATTAAGGAGGGTAAGTGAAGAGTCATGGTGTCTCTTCCTCTTCCCCTAAGCCTTAACCAAACTCCATTTCATTTCCTCATAGCACTCCCTTGCTAGGTGAATTGGTTAGAGCATGCATGGTTGTACAAGAGGTCCAAGGTTCAAATCCTTGGTCCATGCACTAATTTTTTTTTAATTTTATTTTTCTATTATTTTCCACAAAATT
The DNA here is from genome assembly GCA_024364735.1 of Boesenbergia rotunda. NCBI lineage: Eukaryota > Viridiplantae > Streptophyta > Magnoliopsida > Zingiberales > Zingiberaceae > Boesenbergia > Boesenbergia rotunda. The sequence continues at coordinate 151,335 of JAGFNQ010000432.1, read as the reverse complement.
TTGAAAATTCTCTAGAAATTCCCCCATAATTATGTTAATATTTCTCATTAAAACTCCTTTATATTTATAATAATTTTTACCTAAAATTTACCCATAATCATGGTATTAGAAAGCCCATATAAGGCCCATTAGTACTTAACTTCTCAATTTAAATAGGAAACCATGCTAAAACTCACCCATAATCATACTAATATTCCTAATTAAAATCCATTTATATTTATATTAAATTCTACCTAAAATTCTCCAATAATTATGGTACTAAAAAGCCCATATAAGGCCCATTAGTACTTAATTTTCTCAATTTAAATGAGAAAATATGGATTTCTAGGCTAAATTTTGTATTAATATTTCTAGGTCCCTCAGAAAATTATCTAGACATGCTCAATATTTTTAAGAAAATATTAAGAGAATTTTCCGGGTCGTTACACGCATGGTGTAGGGAGGAGCGGATGAGGTGATGACACGACAGGAGGCGCATTGGAGACCAAGGCCATGAAAGTTGGAAAATCTAGGATTTTTCTATTTCATTATGTTGGTTTATGTGCCTGTCGTGTGTGTGCATGTTAAAATTCCTCAAATTAAATAACAAAGTGGGAGAGGGAGCCTAAGGGTCCCATGGCCTCCATTACAATCCGATAAAAGATGCGAACAAGTCTGCGCGTCAGCTCTGAGTGCCGTCCTCCCCATCGGATGGGCTTGTTCTGCGAATCACTGGGTCAGAAAAGACTATAGAACATTATTGAAGAGCGTGTGCACTTCTCCATCGGATATCACATAATCGGAAATAATTTTCTTAGTGTCGTATAATGGTGAACACTTAGATACGAATAATAGTATCCATCTCATCGGAGTCACTGCTATTATTTGCAGGGTCGAAGTGAACCAACTATTAATCTTATTTGTCAAAAAGTTAGGTTGACAAGATAGTAAGAATTGTAGGGTTTTTCGGGCAACGAAAACCGCTTTTTCGCGTCGCGGAAACCCCGAAAGCCCCAATAGCAAGGATCCGAGCGAAGAAAGCCATTTCAAAAATTACGAGTGCTCGTTTACATGCTTCAAAACCCGATCTACTCCTAGATCTAAAGAGGGATAAACATTTTACCTTTGATGCGTGCCCCGTTTAATCCCGTTCGCTCCTTTTGGATGTCGAATCTCTAGGACGTCAAGTGCCGTCCCTCTAGAAGTATCCATGCGAACAAAAGTAGATGGAGGAAATCCTTTAGGTGTGCTAGCACCTTGTAGGATTCGGCCAAGAGGAGAAGAAGAAGAAGAACTCCAACAATTGGAGAGGAAGAAGAGAAGACACACTTAGAGGAAAAATGAAACAAAACCACCTTTTGTTCTCCCATGGTGGCCGGCCACTTAATGGCCATTAAGTGGCCGGCCATAATGGCCACTAATGGCCATTAGGTGGCCTTCCTTAACCCCCTTTCAATTTGAATTCAAATTCAAATGGGGGGGGGGGGGGGGGAAACCAAGCCAAGTCATCACTTGGTCAAGTCAAGGTGAGGTGGCCTTTTGGTCAAGTCAAACTTACCTTTTGTGGAATTTCCATATTTAGTCAAGTCAAACTTGACTCCATTTCTTCTCCCATGTCAAGTCTAACTTGAAGTGGAACCAAGTCAAGTCAAACTTGATTTGGATTTGGGTCAAGTCAAACTTGCCTTTTATGGACTTTCCATATTTAGTCAAATCAAACTTGACTCCATTTCTTCTCCCATGTCAAGTCTAACTTGAAGTGGAACCAAGTCAAGTCAAACTTGATTTGGATTTGGGTCAAGTCAAACTTGCCTTTTATGGACTTTCCATATTTAGCCAAGTCAAACTTGACTTCATTTTTTTCTCCATCTATTTGTTCTTTGCGTGTGACCCTATAGGTTCTTGTAACATTGGCAATGCTTCTAACCTCTTAGAAACATAAGCAATGAGCGGTATCTAGCAACACATCATTGCTACCCAAGTTACAAGAATGTTGAGATTCAACATCACCAATGTGACTACTAATTATGACTTTCATAATATGTGACAATGTCCTTCTATCGTCGATATCTAGATTGATCTTATATGAAGCATAGACCGTGTCATCCTCCAATCAATCTATGTGTCTTGAACTCCAAGTAGACTCACTATAATCAAATAAGCTCAATATCTCATATTGCCTTATTTGGGCATGGCCATGCACTTAGTGATCTTACTCTATCAAGACTATGATATCTCTCCCGTCATATAGGAGGGATAGATCCCATCTACATCACTCACATCCCTCTGCATAATTTGTTACATACCCAGTAATCGCCTTTATAGTCCACCCAGTTACGGGTGACGTTTGACGAAACCAAAGTACATAACTCCTTATGTAGGGAACTATGGTGACTTCAGGTCTAAGGACTAATAGTCATACTAATAGTCACATGAGAAAGTATATGACACTCATATAACGATCCATGATACTTTCTCATGGTGGGTCATTCAGTATACATTCTCTAATATATACCCATGTGTCAACTTGATATCTCATATCCATGACTTGTGAGATCAAGTCATCATGTTGACCTACATGCTAGTCTCTATGCATTAACATTGTCCTTGAATGTTGATACTTGACTAGGAATAATTAAGAGTAGTGTTCTCTATATCATCTCACTATCGATTCAACTAATCGATTGATATAGATAAGAACCTTCTACTCAAGGACGTTATTATACTAAGTTATTTGGCACCAATACACATAAGTACAATAACCATAAGAAATGCCTTTATATATAAGAACTATATATACAAGAAAATGATACAATGAGTCCAAAAAGTAATCATCATATGATTGGCTCTAGGGCTCTCACTAACAAGAATAATGGGTAAAACCTCCTCTTACGTATGTAGAAATTCATATACGTCCACACCATCGTGGCATGCAATTTCTCGGTGTTTAGAGGTATTGGTTGATTTCGAAAATTTATTATTTGAGGAATCAATTTATTTTCGAATTCTAAAGTAGTGATTATTGTGATTCTTGTTGGATTGGAGTAAATCGATAGAAGGGGGTGAATATCGATAGAAAATTTTCAAACAATTTAAGAGAAATACGCAGCGAAAAACACAAAAGCAATCGCTAACAATTTGTCTTTTTACTTGGTTCGGAGTCGCAGTCGGCTCCTACTCCAAGGCCCACGGTCCTTGACCATTTACGATGGGCAATTCTATATTCTAAAGAGTGTTTACAAGTTTAGAGTACAAAATATAGAATTGAAAAAGAGATTACAACACTTTACTAAATTAAATTTTATCAACGACCGGAGTGTTGGGACCGGGTGCATGTTGACATGGATGCGGGTTCGTAATTTTAAAATTTATTACGTGCAGCGGAAGTTTTAACATAAATAATTTCCTAAATTATTTAACCACACATCTAAGCATGCAATCTTATATTGTATAGACATGATCATATATTAAAATTTTGTAGAAAGTAAACTAATTTACTTAATACCTCGCGTAACTCGAAGGAAGGGACGAGATCCAACCGTAAGCGTCCCTTGGAAGCTCCGCCTCTATTCGCGTCCACGCCAAGTTTTCTTCAGGATGACTTCGCAAAGCCACGAGTTTTGTGCCGACAAGAACTACTAGATTCTCCAAAGGCACGGCAAGAATACCAAGAGAGAGATGGGAAGACTAACCACCAAACGAAAAACGGAATCAAGATTCCGGGAGGAAGGAAGGAGTTGCGCCCGCTTCTTCTTCTTCTTCGGTAGCTGCTTGGTGGATGAAGCTCACGGCAACAAAGGGGTCCTCCTTTTAGGGCCAGCGGCACTAGAGGAGGGAGAGGGAGAGAAGGCGAGAGAGAGAGGGCTTATTTCTAGATCTCTAAGATTAATTTCCAAGCCTTGCCTTGGTTCCTTTATATAGTAGTCTCTCAATCGCCAAGTCTCCTTTTTATGGAATAAATTTTCATAAGAAATTTATCATATAAATTTTTCTATGAATTATTCCATCATGCCAAGTTTTTATCATAATTTAATTTATAATAAAAACAACCATGTCTCCCTTTTTATTATGGAATAAATTTTCACAAGAAATTTATTATATAAATTTTTCTTATCATGGAAAAATCAATTCATAATTGATTTTATAAAATAAAATAAATTATTCAAAGTTTATTTTAATTTCCATGAAAATAATACCAAACTTCGGTTTATGAAAATTTATATATATTATCCATAATTTTATAAAACAAACCACGCTCGGTTTATTTTATAATTTGAACCAAACAATTTGGTTCTCCCCTTTTAATATGGTCGGCCAAACAAAGAGGGTGGGGACCCTCTTTGGCCGGCCAAACCCAAGCCTATACCATAGGAATTAAAATCATTTAATTCATCCAATAAGTCTTCAAAAGACTTAGCTATTTTATGCTTCTGATGCGTCTCTGAAAAATTCAGATTCGACTTATCTCTCTTGATCGGAAAATCCAATTTTCAACTCGTTTTAAATCCCTCGGATTACTCGTAGTGCATGTGACTATAAAGGCTTTCGATTTATGTTGGCTGTCTATAATTAACCAATTATAGAACGATCACGAGTGGCACCTAGTAGTACATCATGATCCCCAATTAATCAAAAGATCAACGGTTGACCTCAGAAATAATTCTGAAACCCTTCAACAGCTATAATGAGTCGTGCCCCATTCCCTTCACCATCTTATACCCACTTGGTTCAGGACACGGTCTATGTGTGTCAGTCCCCACTAGGCTGACTACATCACACCTAGCCCAAGTAGTGTCTTTCTCGTCCAACGGATTCTAATTACTCTCATGTTTCTGAGAGATTCATACTCTGAACATGTGATGCTCTGGCCAGAGGCTTCTAGTAACAATCCGACGATAGACCTTGGGTATACATCTCCTCGCAAGGAGTGGTGAATCCTTTGTAGGCTGTTCAAATATCTTCGAGCACTTCGGCTTATACCCAACCATCCTGGGTCCACACCTCCTTAGAGATGCTTGCTTAAGATGTCAAAGTATAAGTCTCCATGACCAAGATGACTTGAACACCGCAAGTCAAAGGAACATCGCACTTAAGCTGTAGTAAGAACTTCATTGACATATCTATATGTAGATTACCATATGAAGTTTTACAGCCAGTCACTCCAATGAACTAGTTCCCTTAACTAGCATTCATGTTTATCTCCGGACATCCCAATGTCACCAGCCAGTGAGAATCAGCTGATTAGAGAATAACCCATGCTAGTCTCAACAGAATTGATAGTGTCTGTATTTATCAATTCATCGACTAGGGACAATTTCAATATTTCACAATTGCACATGTAGAGATAATCACTAGTTATGAATTCATCACAAATTCTCTCATGCTGTGAATTATATTGTGGACATTCAGTAAATGAGTTTAAGATCTCAATCAAATACACAAACATGTATACTCAAATAGTGAATATTCATTTATTAAAATAAATGATTACATTCATAAGGCGATTGCCTTAGGACACTTTTCTCATATCACTAACACGAAGTGGATGGAAGTTCGGAGCAACGGGTCATCATCGGCGCTTGAATCGCGAGTATGGAGCTTGTCGGAGCGTAGCGCTTGAACGAAAGTGTTGAGAGTGTAATGAGCGAGTTGTTCTTCAAGCCTTGGTGGTGAACCCCCTTTTATAGTCGACTCCTAGGCGCCTGTGTCGAAGGGGGCGCCTGTGTCGAAGGGGGTGCCTGACACATGGCCTCTCCTGCCCGAACTCCAATCCGTAGGCTCGGTCAGCGCTTATCCCCTTCATTGAGGCGCCTGAGCTATCTGGGACACCTGTATGCACACAGGCGCCTAGTATGACTTGGTCCAAAGGCTTTCGTGGCAGTTTGCTTCAATGGTCTCGGTTTGGCCTTGCACTGGGGCGCCTGTAACCTTACAGGTGCCTAGCCCAGTGAGGTGCCTCCTTCTAATGAGGTGCCTGAGCTACAGAAACACTGTCCGTTCATTTCCTGCAACCACGGTTAGTTCCAAAACACAAGAAGAAAATATGTTAGACATTATTTATAGCCTAAGCTATCTTGGTTCTGACTTTGGGTTTCCCAAATGGAACCCTAGGTCGAACCGACGCCTAATGGTACCTCTACTGGGAACGCGTCCTCACCTACTTCTCTCAGGGGAATTTACCTTTTTGCCAATCGGCTCCTCCGGTTGGACTTTTGCCCAACTTCACTCACCAGGTCTTCATGCCGAGTCCTCGACCAGGTCTTAGTGCCCAACTTCACTCACCTGGTCTTCGGTGCCCAATCCGCGATTAGGTCTTCATGCCCAGCTTCACTCACTAGGTCTTATTGCCCAACTTTAGGTCAGGACTTAGTTGCCCAGCCCGCAGCCAGGACTTAGTGCCCAATTCAATGAACCAGGACTTAGTGCCTAGTGTACCTAGGACTTTCTTGCACACTTAATTAGTTTTTTAGATCACAACCAAATCTTAACATCTGAACCCTTTGCCATTATCAAAATAAAGGTTTGACTTTGGTGCTTCTGGCACCAACAATCTCCTCCTTTTTGATTTATGACAACATGGTTCAAAAAGTTAAGTTAAAAATATATTATAGTAATCTAACAATATTAACAACAGATTTTAACTCCCCCTGAATTTCACATTCTCCCCCTTAAGTTTTCAGTATCATGTGGGTTTTGTAAACTTTCTAAGTACTAAGTGTTTTTCAAGTTTTTTTTGCAAAAAAACTTATGTTTTTGACTAAGTGTTTTTCGAAAATAAAGCAATTGTAATCACGAACACTTAGACACTTTTTGAAAAGGTTCTGTAAGCATAATTTTTGTTTCAATATTTTGAAAATTTACATACGCAAAACAAGTTTTGAAAACAGATTTTTCTTGCCAACTTTTCATTTTTGAGATTTTGAAAAAAAAATTCCCAGCTTAGAAAAATTTGCTTAAAAACATTTTCACAAAAGGAATTTGTTTACTAAAAAGAATACTTAGTACATTTGCCAACAAATTTTGAAAAAATAGTTTAGCTCAGGCAAATTTGTTTACTAAGAAAAAACTTCTTTAGAATTGTTTTTCAAAATACACTTAGAAATTTTGAAGTCTTTTCGAAGTATTTTAAGAGCACTTAGAATTACTTTAAAAGTTTGACAAATACTTAGAAAAATTTATGAAACCTTTTTAAGTACTAAAAAATTTTAGAATAAATTTGAAATACTCAAAATAGTTAAAAAAACATTCTTTAAGTACTTAAAGAACTTTGAAGTATTTAAACACTGAAAAGTACTTGAAACTTAGCACTTAGAGTTTTCTACTTTACTTTTTGAAAAAATAAAATTTTGAGAAATTTTCCCTCTTTCTTTTATTCTCTCCCCCTTTGCCATATATAAAAAAAATTGATACTAATTACAGCAAATAAATTAGAGCTAGTAAGACATTGCAATTCTGTATTGAACCAACTCTAATAAAAAATTGGACCAAACCAAATTAAACCAATCTTGTTTGGGTCCTATCTAACCATGTTAGCTACTTACTAACTGTCATAAACAGTAGCTTTCGCTAGGGTTAGTCAAGTTAAGTGATCTGATCAAGTTAGATTTTCTAAGCTTGACACTTAACCTGATTGTTGTTCAACTTGTATTTATCGCCCCAATTACTGCAGATGCACTGACTTAAAGCATCTTGAATCAAGGCATAGACCTAAGCATCTCAACCCAGTCTAGGTTATGATTCAAAAGTACCCTAAGGTGTTTGTGTGATGCTGGCTTCTAGATCTATTGGTGCATGCAGTTTTAGGATTAGGGCTTAGGCAATGTCCATTTGCGAAAAACCCTAGATTTGAAGGGGATAGTTTTTGAAATAAAACTAAGTTGGAAAATCATTTTAAATTTTAAAAACTTGAAAAATGATAAATTTGTAAAAAAAATTGAAAAAGATAGTAAACATTTTTAGGAAATAATATAAATCAGTCCTACTATACTAAGCACAACCCTAACTGCCTTCTTAGTGAGCTAAACTCAGACTCAGGTAAGGGTTTGGTAAAGATATCAGCTATGTTGGATTTTGAGTCCACATCTTTTAGTACTATTTCACCCCTGGCTACATGATCCCTTACAAAATGATGTTTTACTTCTATATGTTTTGTTCGGGAATATTGAATTGGGTTTTTAGTCAAGTTGATTGAACTAATGTAATCAATATAGAATTGGGTTTGGGTGTAGTCAAGCTGGAAGTCCTTAAGAGTATGCATCATCCACAAAAGTTGTGCTACACATTCTCCTAGGGCAACATATTCTGCTTCTGTTGTGGACAGTGCTACGCAGTGTTGCTTTCTGCTACACCAGCTGACTAGGCTATGTCCTAATAGTTGGCAACTTCCACATGTACTTTTTCTATCTAATTTGCACCCAGCATAGTCAAAGTCAGAATATCCTGACAATTCAAATGTGGAAGTCCTAGGATACCAAATCCCTACATTTAGGGTACCCTTAATTTACCTAAGTACTCGTTTTAGGGCTGTTAAGTGGGATTCCTTAGCACAAGTTTGGTACCTAGCACACATTCATACAGAGAATAGGATATCAGGTCTACTAGCTGTTTGGTAAAGTAGACTATCAATCAAACTCCGGTATTGCTTAAGATCTACAAGCTTACCTTCAAGGTCACTATCAATTTTGACATTCGTGGCCATAGGGTACTTATGCTTTTGGAGTTATCCATTTTAAATTTCTTTATTCACTCTTTAGCATACTTAGATTGGTGAACATAATTACCATCTCTAGTTTGTTTAATTTGTAATCCTAAGAAAAAGTTGAGCTCACCTACCAAGCTCATTTCGAATTCACTTTCCATTATTTTTACAAATTCTTTTAAAAAGTTAGAGTTGGTGGATCCAAAAATTATATCATCGCCATAAATTTGGGCAATGAAAATATCGTTTTCTAAGGTTTTAACAAAAAGGGTGGAGTCAATTTGACTTTGGTTAAATTTCTTAGAGATTAGATAAGTTGATAAACGTTCATACCATGCCCTAGGTGCTTGTTTCAACCCATACAGTACTTTTCTAAGTTTAAAGACATACTCCGATATTTCTAGGTCCTCAAATCCTAGGGGTTATCCTACATAGACTTCTTCTTTGATGAACTCATTCAGAAAGGCAGACTTAACATCCATTTGGTATAGCTTGAACCCTCTATGGGCTGTAAAGGCTAACAACATTCTAATTGACTCAAGTCTGGCTACTGGGGCATAGGTTTCATTATAGTCTAATCCTTCGACCTGACTAAAACCTTTAGCTACTAAGCGGGCTTTATTTCTAACTATTTCCCCATGATCATTTAATTTGTTTCTGAACACCCACTTAGTATCTATAACAGATTTTTCTTCAGGTTTAGGTACTAGTTCACAGACTTGGTTTCTTTCAAATTGGACTAACTCCTCCTGCATAGCTATGATCCAATCAGGGTCAGGTAGGGCTTCCTCTATAGTCTTAGGTTCAATTTTTGAAATTAACGCGATTTGACTAAGATTTCTATAGGAAGACCTAGTTCTGACTCCTATGGTTGGATCACCCATAATTTGATCAGAAGGGTGACTGAGTCTAAGTTTCTTGGTTTTTCTTGTACTAGGTTCAGCCTCAGGTCCGGCTGGATGGTTCGGTTCAGTGTTTGGTTCAACTACTTGGGTCGGTTCAGTTATAGGTTCAGTTGAGACCTCAGTAGTTGGTTCAAGAGTTAGTTCATTTAGAGGTTCAATCAATGGTTCAATTGATGATTCAACTGTTGGTTCATTGTCTTCCTGATTAATATTTGATTGGTTCAAATTTTAATTATCAGTTTTTGGTTCAATTTCCTCATCAAAAATTAAGTTAGTCGTTTCTTCAATTTTGTGAGTTTGTTTATTTAAAACCCTATAGGCCCTACTAGTCGTTGAATATCCTAAGATGACCCCTGGGGTTGACTTGGATTGAAACTTACCTAGGTAGTCCTTGGTGTTCAAGATATGGACTTTGCACCCAAAGACTCTTAGGTAGTGTAGGTTAGGGAGTCTATGATAATATAATTCATAAGGTGTTTTATTATGCCTTTTGTTAAATAAAACCCTGTTTTGGATGTAACATGTTGTACTTACCGCTTCTGCCCAAAATCGATTAGCTAAGTTAAATTCATTTAACATGGTTCTAGCGACATCCTGAAGGGTTCTATTCTTTCTCTCCACTATCCCATTTTGTTGGGGGGTTCTAAGACAGGAAAATTCATGTATGTACCCATTTATTTTGCAAAATTCTTCAAACCATTGATTTTCAAATTCTCCCCCGTGATCACATCTAAGTCTTTTGATTTTAGTATCATTCTGGTTTTTAATCATTTTACATAGGTCAATAAAGAAGTTCAAAGTTTCATCTTTAATTTTTAGGAACCTAACCCAGGTAAACCTAGAGTAATCATCGATAATTACTAAGCAGTACCGATTCCCGCTTAGTGACTTGGCTCCATGTGAATCAAATAAGTCAAGGTGCAGGAGCTCAAGTGTGGTTTGGGTTAAGTTTGATTGAATTGATTTGTGGGTTGACTTAGTTTTCTTGCCTTGGTTACATGAGTTACAAATTGTGTTTTCAAAATTCTTAATTCTTGGTGCACCTTTAATTAAACCGAATTGGGTATTTTGGAAATTAGTTTAACATGAGTGTGACCTAATCTCCTATGCCAGAGGTTGGATTCTTCTGATTGAGTCAAGACACATTTTGGTACTAAAGGTAAATTAATGGTATAAACATTATTTTTCCTAGTACCCTTAAGCATGACTTTTGAGTCTTAAAGGTTTCTAATCAGGCAGTCAGAGTTGGCGAATATAACTACGTAGCCAGTATCACATAGTTGACTTATACTAAGCAAATTAAACTTGAAATTTTCAACCAAGAGTACCTTTTTAATTACAAAATCAGACTTGAGTTCAATGTTACCTGACCCAATGACTTTGAGTGTAGCATTGTTGCCAAATGCTATTGAGCCTAGGTTCTTGAACTTGATTTTGGTGAATTTTAATTTGTCTCCAGTCAAGTGTCTAGAGCATCCACAATCCAACATCCACTGGTCCAAATCTTTATGTTCCTACACATAAAGTATTTGTTGATTTGGACCCATTAGAGTTAGGGATAGCTTAAATTGATTTTCACAACCTAGTCTATCTCACCCAATCTAGTGTTATCAATCACGTTAACCTTATAGGTATTGTGAGACAGGTTTTCTAAAATTAAGGATTTTAAGTTTAAAAAAAATATTGTTAATTTTGAAGACATCTAATTAATTTGAAATTTTTATAAGGTTAAGTTTATTAATTTTGAAAAGTGGTTGACTCTAAGATTACTTGAAATTTATGTTAGATTCAAATTTGGCAAAGAGTAAATTGAATTTGAATTTCGAAAATTGGCTTCCAGGTCTTGGCGAGGCACAAGACCTTCTTTGCCCGTAGCCTTATTGGATCATCAACCCTTTCCTTGACAAAGCCTTTTAACGAAATTTCATTTTCAAAATTACTTTTAGAGAAATTCTGATCTAACTAGTTTGGGTCTTGGATCGGTAGCTTCGGCTAGTTCCACTAGACTAAACAGACGAAGTAGAATATACTTGACCTTATTAGAAGAGCTTCCCTAACGTACTATCATCTCACCTCCACCCAATACTAGGTTGTTCAAGTTTTAAATAAATTGTTTTATCCTTAAACTAACCAGTCCTAAATCTAAGCATGACAATTAAAAATTGGAAAATTAAACAATCAAGCATGCAATTAACAATAAAAATATCTAATTATAAATATGGATTTTATATTGGCTCCCCCTAGACTATAGCCTCGATAATGGTTAGGCAAGATGTGAATCTTGTCCTTGGGGATCCAATACTGGTTTGGTCCAACTTGTTTGTTCAAATAGAGCATGTGGACCCATGCTTAGACTTGGGTTCTGGGTTGGTTCAATACAGCATAATAAGAGCATTGTCTTGACTTGGTTCGATAACCGAGTCCGAATCAATTAAGAACGGACTTCTGCTTTCCAAGGATCATGTCAAGACCATTAGAACCTGAAGTGAACCATTCTAAGGCAACTCTGAGCTCTTTGACTTGAGTCTTCAGGGAGGAATTCTCTTCCTCAAGTTTTTAAACATGGGTTAAGCTTCCTTCCTGAACTGGCTCAGTCAAGAACCTCGAGTTGACATTCTCTTTCAGGCCTTTTACTTCCTGTTGGAGGGTCTGGACCCAGATTTTGGCTTTCGCCAAGTTGCGAGATAAATAAGAAATTAATTTTGAAAGTTCATATTCTGAGTAACCTCTCACCGTGATTTGCCCGTTTTTTGAGATGGTGAGTCTTCCGACGTCTGGTTTCGATTCCAATCCGGAGTCGACGTCTTCCGAGGAGGTTAGGGCGAGAAGATTTGTGTACGGGACTTCTTCTTCTTCTTCGGAAGAGGATTCACCCCAGGTGGCTTGGAGAGCCTTCTTTCTTCGTGCCTTCTTGGTCTCCTTCAGATTCGGGCACTCTGACTTGAAATGCCCCTTTTTGTTGCACTCGTAGCAGGTAACGTTGATCTTGCTCTTCCAGCTTGTTGAAGGCTCTGATAGATCTTCCTTTCTTCGACTTGCTTTCTTTTTGTTCATTTGGTTCTTTAGCACTTTATAGTAGTCCCGAGCTAGCCGAACCAACTTGGGGCGATCCCCTTCGCTATCTTCTGAATCCGAGTCTGAGTCAAACTCGGGTGCTGGATGAGTTTTCTTCATGGGACCTTTGCCTTCAGATTTACCTGCAACGAAGGCTATACCTTTCTCGATCAAGGTAGTGTTAGCCTGTTCGTGCAGTTCTAATTCAGAGAAAAGTTCATCTAATTTTATTTCAGATAGGTTCCTTAAAACTTTATAGGCATCTACCATAGACACCCACAGTGAGTTTCTCGGAAAAGAGTTAAGCGTATACTTGATCAAGTCACGGTTTTAAACCTTGTGACCTATCGTGTGCAACCCGTTCCTCAGTTCTTGAATTCTGGCGTGGAGTTGGGTCTCATTCTCACCGTCGTGCATCTTGATAGTATAGAGTCTGTTCAGTAATAGATCTCTTTTACTGATCCTTGTATCGGAAGTGCCTTCATGCAGCTCGATCAGCTTGTTCCAAAGCTCCTTCGCGCTGTTGAAGGGTCCCACCCGGTTCAGTTCCTCCTTGGTTAAGTTGCATTGCAAAGTCTAGGTTGCCATTGCATCGGCCTCGATTTTCTTCTTTAGCGAGGCGTCCCATTCAGTATAATCTTACGCCACTCCTTCTGTGTTCTTGGGAATTTCCAGCCCAAACTGGATGATTATCCACATGCCCACCTGAGATTTCAGGTGGACTTCCATCCTACTTTTCCAGTAGGAGAAGTCTTCTCCACTGAAAGGAGGAGGTCTGACAATGTTGTATCGATCTTGCATGGCCATTAGGATTTACTGAAAAAGAGAAAAACACAAAAAAAACATGTCCCAAGACTGAGTCTTGGATTAGTAGTGCGAGAAGAAATTAATAATAACGGAAGAGATCAAGTGGTGTTGCACCAACCTTGATTAACGAGAAAATTCGAGCGAAATGAATTAAAACATTCGTAAATCTGAAAAAACTTCTCAAACTGGTGGTTGCACCAAGTTTGAGCCACCCGCTCTGATACCACATGTTGGATCAGAGTAAATCGATAGAGGGGGGTGAATATCGATAGAAAATTTTCGGACAATTTAAGAGAAATACACAGCGGAAAACACAAAAGCAATCGCTAACAATTTTTCTTTTTACTTGGTTCAGACTCGCAATTGACTCCTACTCCAAGGCCCACAGTCCTTGACTATTTATGATGGGCAATTCAATATTCGAAAGTGTGTTTACAAGTTTGGAGTACAAAATTTAGAATTGAAAAAGAGATTACAACACTTTACTAAATTAAATTATACCGACGACCGGAGTGGATGGATGTTCGGAGCAGCGGGTCATCGTTGGCGCTTGAATCGCGAGTACGGAGCTTGTCAGAGCATAGTGCTTGAACAAAAGTGTTGAGAGCGTAATGAGCGAGTTATTCTTCAACTATTGGTGGTGAACCACCTTTTATAGTCGACTCCTGGGCGCCTGTGTTGAAGGGGGTGGCTGACACGTGGCCTCTCCTCCGCGAACTCCAATCCGCAGGCTCGGTCAGTGCTTATCCCCTTCATTGAGGCGCCTGAGCTGTCTGGGGCGCCTGTATGGACACAGGCGCCTAGTATGACTTGGTCCAAAGGCTTTCGTGGTAGTTTACTTCGATGGTCTCGGTTTGACTTTGCACTGGGGCGCCTATAACCTTACAGGCACCTAGCCCAGTGAGGCGCCTCCTTCCAATGAGGCACCTAAGCTGCACAAACACTGTTCGTTCATTTCCTGCAACCAAGGTTAGTTCCAAAACACAAGAAGCAAATATGTTAGACATTATTTACAACCTAAGTTGTCTTGGTTCTAACTTTGGGTTTCCCAAAAGGAACCCTAGGTCGAACCGACGCCTAATGTTCCCTCTATGGGGAACGCGTCCTCACCTACTCCACTCGGGAGAATTTACGATTTTGCCAACCGACTCTTCCGATTGGACTTTTGCCCAGCTTCACTCACCAAGTCTTCGGTGCCCAATCCGCGATCAGGTCTTCGTGCCCAACTTCACTCACAAGGTCTTATTGCCCAACTTTAGGTCAGGACTTAGTTGCTCAGGCCGCGGCCAGGACTTAGTGCCCAATTCAATGAACCAGGACTTAGTGCCTAGTGTACCTAGGACTTTCCTGCTCACTTAATCATCTTGTTAGATCACAACCAAATCTTAACTTCTGAACCCTTTGCCATTAACAAAACAAAGGTTTGACTTTGGTGCTTCCGGCACCATCAATTCTTAGGGTTTTCAAAATGTCATTTTATCCCATAGCAACTATACTTAAGGAGAACAAACTTACTGAACCCGATTACATTGACTGGAAAAGAAACCTAGACATTATCCTTACTGTGGAAAAGTACAAATACGTGCTCATTGAGGATTGTCCCGAAAAGCCTAGCGAGAACTCTAGTGAAGATCAGAGGGAGTGTTACAAGAAGTGGGTCAAGGCAAATGAGATGGCCCGGTATTACATGTTGGTGTCGGAAGCACCATATCAGACCTTGTCTTGATATTGGCAAAGTGTTCAAAGTTAAGTATTATTGGTGCTCTAACGATGTTACTCAAGTGTGCAGGAAAGTCCTAGGTACACTAGGCACTAAGTCCTGGTTCTTTGAATTGGGCACTAAGTCCTGGTCGTGGGATGGACAACTAAGTCCTAACGTAAAGTTGGGCAATAAGACCTGGTGAGTGAAGCTGGGCACTAAGACCTAGCGAGTAAAGCTGGACACTAAGACATGGTCGAGGACTGGGCACCGAAGACCTGGTGAGTGAAGCTAGGCACTATGACCTGGTGAGTGAAGCTGGGCACTAAGACCTGGTAAAGGACTGGGCACCGAAGACCTGGTGTGTGAAGCTGGGCACGAAGACCTGATCGCGGATTGGGCACGAAGACCTGGTGAGTGAAGCTGGGCAAAAGTCCAACCAGAGGATCTGGTTGGAAAAAATGGTAAATTCTCCCGAGAGGAGTAGGTGAGGACGCGTTCCCCGTAAGAGGGAGCATTAGGCATCGGCTCGACCTAGGGTCCATTTGGGAGACCCAAAGTCAGAACCAAGACAGCTAAGGCTGTAAATAATGTCTAACATATCATATATATTTGGTTCATGTGTTTTGGAACTAACCCTGGGTGCAGGAAATGAAGGGACTGTGTTTCTGCAGCTCAGGCGCCTCATTGGAAGGAGGCGCCTCACTGGGCTAGGCACCTGTAAGGATACAGGCGCCCAGTGCAAAGCCAAACCAAGACCATCGAAGCAAACTACCACGAAAGGCTTTGGACCAAGTCAAGCTTGGCGCCTGTGTCCATACAGGCGCCCCAGACAGCTCAGGCGCCTCAATGAAGGGGATAAGCGTTGACCGAGCCTGCAGATTGGAGTTCGCGCAGGAGAGGTCACGTGTGCGCGCCCCAATTAACACAGGCGCCCAGGAGTCGACTATAAAAGGGGGTTCACCTCCAAGGCTTCGACACAACTCACTCATTATGCTCTCAACACTTTCGTTTAAGCGTTACGCTCTGACAAGCTCCGTACTCGCGATTCAAGCGCCGATGATGACCCGCTGCTCCAAACATCCATCCACTCCGGTCGTCGGTAAAATATAATTTAGTAAAGTGTTGTAATGTCTTTTTCAATTCTATATTTTGTACTCCAACTTGTAAACACTCTTTCGAATATAGAATTGCCCATCGTAAATAGTCAAGGACCGTGGGCCTTGGAGTAGGAGCCAACTGCGACTCCGAACCAAGTAAAAATAAAAAATTATTAGCGATTGATTTTGTGTTTTCCGCTGCGTATTTCTCTTAAATTGTCCAAAAATTATAAGATCAATATTGACCCCCACCCTCTATCGATTTACTCTGATCCAACAAGTGGTATCAGAGCGGGTGACTCAAACTTGGTGCAACCACCAGTTTAGCCTTTTTTAATTTTGAATTTTTATCTTTTCATCATTCATTAGAGTTGATAAAACGATCAATTTTTGAAAATTTGTCATAAACTTTTTTTTATTATTTTAATATTTTTCTTGAAATTCATGCTACCTTAATTCGAGTAATTTTTTTCCTTCCGCACTACTAATCCAAGACCAAGTCTTGGTACATTTCTGTTATTTCTTTTGTGTGCAAGGATTATTTTAAATGGCCAATCAAGAATGGAATAGCGCCCGCCCACCGCTCTTCTCTGGCAAAACTTTCAATTCTTGGTGAAGTCAAATGGAGTCTCATCTGAAGGCCCACATGAACATATTGATGATCATCCAAATGGGATTATCTCTTCCCGTAGAGGATGAGTTATCAATCGAGTGGGACAAACTGGATGAACAAACCCTCAATCAAATTGAGACCGATGCAAGGGCAACTGCAATCCTACAATGTGGCCTAACCAAGGAGCAACTCGAACTAGTAGGTCCATTCAGATGTGCTAGAGAAATTTCGGAAAAATTGATTAACCTTCATCAAGAGATCTCAGATGAAGAAGAAGATCAGGTAAGTTATTTTGCATACTCAGCTCAAGCTCAAATAGCCGAAACAGAGTTGGCACCCAACTTCAAAATTGACTCCGGATCAGAAGATGAGATAGAATCCATACCTGACTGCGAATTCGAGCCAGAGTTAGAAGACGAATTGACTGAGAAAAAAATGGTAACCAATTTCAAATTTTTTTCAGAATTACAATTAAATAATCAGACTGATATTGTAATGGTCGAAGAAGGTATAATTTCAAATGCAAAGAAAACTCCAAGAAAACCACCAAAGAAGAAGCTTCAACCTGTACCCGAGTCTGACTCAGACTCAAAATCAGAAGATAGTGAAGGAGATCAACCCAAACTGGTTCGATTGGCTCATGATCATTACAAGAGTACTGGACAAACAATCGAGAAAGATAAATTTTCAATATTTGAAAATCCAATATTTACCTCAAATAACGTGATTGATTCATATAAATTAGCTAATGTTAATATGTTAGAAAACTTAATTCACAACCTTGCTGATTTTAAAAAACTAGAGTTTTATTCCAATTATGATGTAACTTAGATCATTTTTGTCATGTTTGCTTGTTTTTTTATTATGCTTGGAATTAGAAATTGATAGTTTAAGGACAAACGGTTTAATTAAAATTTGAACAATATAGTATTGGGTGAAGGTGAGATGATAGTACATTAGGGAAGCCCTTCTAATAAGGTCAAGTATGTCCTACTTGGTCTGTATAGTCTGGTGGAACTAGCCGAAGCTACCGATTCAAGACCCAAACTAGTTAGACCAAAAATTTTCAAGAAGTAACTTGAAGATGAATTTTCAGTAAAAGGCTTTGTCGAGGAAAGAGTTATTGCTCCAATAAGGCTACGGCCAAAGAAGACCTTGTGCCTTACCAAGACCTGGAAGCCGATTATTGAAAATCAAATTCAATTTACTATTTGATAAATTTGAATCTAACATAAATTTTAACTAAATCATAGATACTTGTGTCAAAGTTAATCTTGCTATTGTTTATGCTATAATATGATCTCTGGTTAACATACTTTTTATGTCATTAGTTCATTAATGTTTAAAATCATACATTTTCATTCAAAATTCACTTTAATTAACTCATCAAACTATGATCTTGGTCTTGATTAACTTAGTTACTGATCAGTCAAACTTGGTTAACACTGAAGTCCCTTAAGGCACATAGATAGAGTCGGACGGCGTCAGATACAGGGGGAGTTTTTTTTAAAAAAAATTCAGATGTTTCAAAAACCTTGTGCTTTAAAACCATTATCATTTCAAAATATTTTTCGAAAATGGTGTTTTAAATCAATATCATGTATGTTTTCGAAAAGGCTTATGCTTTAAAAATTATCTTCATGAAAATTACCATACTGTTATTCAAAACTATTCTTTTGATTTTAATAAACCCTAAAGACACAGAGGAAATTGTCTTTATGACTACAGTAACTCCTAGAATGTGTCAGGATGTGTCAAATTTAGGGGGAGTTTAAGTCAAAAGAAAAATATTTTTCGAAAACTTTGCCTGGCAATTAGTTTTTGGAATTGGTAGATAATTCTTATGATTTGTACCAAATCCTAAAGATTCAGAGGAAGAGAACTTGTGGTTAACAAGCCTCCTAGGACTGTGTCAAGTTTAGGGGGAGGTCAAATTAAAAGAGTAATTAAACATTTCAAAATAATATGTTTTCATACACTATATTTCCAAAATCTTGTCAAAAACATAAGTAATTTGTCTTTCAAAATATTATTATTTTAAATTGTTTTTGTGGCTTATAAAATCATTTTGGAAATACCTTTTGAAATAATATTTTCTTCAGTTTGGAGAATTTCAAGGACACTTAAGGAAATGCCCTTGTAGTTAACAAGATTTCTTAGCATTGTGTCATACTGGAAAACAAACCAAGTCAAGTAAAATATTATGTTTTAAAGACAATATTTCAAAAGTACTGGTATTTTTCAAAAACGTATAATATTTCACAATAGTACTAATATTTTTTCAAAAAAGTGCATAATATTGTTCAAAAGTACTTGCATTGTTTTAAAAAGTACTTGCATTTTTTTCTAAAGTATTTGCATTTTTCAAAATATTCAAAATAAGTAATTAAATGTTCTGAACCTAAAATTATTGATTAAATAATTTTTGTTGATTATCATGAATGGACTCAATAAGAATATACACTTGACTCCAATTTTATTTTTGAGCATCAATTTTTCATTCTTTCATAATTTTGTTACTTAGAAATTATCATAATTCTTGACATTATGTTACTTAGGATTATTTTTTCGCTCAAATTTTTATGTTTTCATGACTCATAAGCTCTGATACACAAATTTTAAATTTTCTTTCAAAATATATTTTTTAAAAGTTCTTTATTGATATATGGCCAAGGGGGAGAGTAGAAAAAGTGAAAATTAAATTCTTCCTTAAACTTTTTCTCCTTTTCAAAGAAAGTTTATCTTTGAAGCTCTCAAAAATATGTTCACTTTAACCTAAGGTTTTTCTAACTTAGAATCTCTTTTGTGATACTCAGAAAATTTTATTTCAAAATATTATTTCAAACTGAACTTATGGGTATTTTTATACTTGGACCGGTTTTCAAGAATCAAATCATGAGGGAGCTTTGTGCAATGTTTTTAGTTTTGCAATTGGAAATGGTCTAAAACATAAGGTGTAAAATACGGCAATTCGAAAATCCGGACCAAAAATTTTTTCGAGATTTTTCCGGATAGAGTCTAGGGTTTCCGGCCCTACGGGAGGAGCCCAAGGGGCTTTATTATAAAAATTTAAAACTTATCAAGAGTTTACGGGTAAATTCTTAAAATTACGAAAGGGTAAATAATCTAACCCTAGAGAATTATTGACGTGGATTAAAATATATTGGTTAAACATCTAAAACCCTTACCCTAAGGGTCGAGGGTGAATCTGAGAAAAGTAAGGGTCTTTTCTGCAAAAGATCCCCCTTTACTATAACTTCCTCCCTCTCTTGTGCCCTAGCAGCAGCCTAGCCGCAGCCACACCCACACCCGACGCCTCCTCACCTTCGCGGTGCCCTAGCCGACGCTGCCGACCACCCTTGCGCCGCCCCTTGGGTTTTGTCGTTCCTCACCTGAGTCAACTGCCGAAGATTCTTCTCCCTCTCTTCTCTTTCCTTCTCGGATTTGGGCAAGCAGTCGGAGGATTGGAGGAGGTTGAAGCCAGGGCAGCCGCCGGTTCTTTCTCCTCCGCTGAGATCCATCGTCGGCGATCTCCTCCCCTTTTCTTTCTTTTGCTTTCGTTGGTGGTTCTCTGCCGTTGTCGACGCCGCCAACCCCTCTCGCGATTGTTGGTGTCGTTGCCCCCGACCACGTCGCCCTTCGCCGGGGCAGTCATAGCCTGGATGCAACCGACCATTCCCAAGGGAGATCTACATCGTCGTCAGAGCCAATCATGGAAACTTCATCGTCGGCAAGCATGGAAGAGCACCATCGAAACAAAGGCAGGTTAGGAATAATTAATGCTTTGATTAAATCTTGGTTAGTATTGGGGTTGTTTTAGTTGTTGGATCAGTTGAGATCGAAATGGATGTGATTTTGATTTCTGATTGCAGTTGGAGCTCTACCTACATAGTTGATTATGGTTTCTTAAATGGTTTTGGGAAATCGATTCTAGAATATGAAGAAAATCTGTGAAGGTTTGGTAGGACTTATTTCTTTTGGATTGAGGTGATGCCGAGAGCTTTGATGGATGATCTCTAGACTTCTATTGGGTTTGTTCTTGTTACCTTACTGATGTTGTTTCATTTATTTTGTCGTGAGCTATTCTTTTGATTACTACAGAGTTATGGATTTACTACGTTCATGTGGTTAGATTGATTAAGTAGGTTTTGAATCATGATAGGTTTATTTTCTGTTTAATTAGGAAGTTAGAATTCACATGGGATAATGAATTAGGAGTTGATTAATTATGGTGATCGGTTTTGGAGTGGATTTGGGTTGAATTAAGCATGGAATTGGATCTGTTAGTTGGATAGGTGTTCTGTTTTATTTGTTTGATGTAGTATAATGGTTAAAATGCTTATGTAAATGCTTTAATCTGGACTATTCTCTTTTCCTATCATAAGCTGGATGGCACGGTGTTGATGTTGTTGGGATGTGTTGTTTTGATCTGGGTAGCTATGGTCACTGATGATGTTCTGTCATTATTGTTGACATTCGGTTCCATTACTTTATGGTTTTAGATCTACTTTCTTTTGAGTGGATCATAGGATTGAGGATTGGGTTTGGATGTGAGATGAACTGTTTGCTGTAGTTGTTGGTATTATCATGCTCCTGTGATTTGTAGATTAGTTTGGATAATTTCCTTGATGGTGGAATTGTGCAGTGATCTTGGTTGAGGCAATTGGTTTCCATCTTGGGTGTGTAGGTTTGATCAATTGTAGCTCGGGCGGTAGCTCTACTTGGGATCACTTCTATGTGGGAATGGCGTTTCCTTGATTTAAATCAGTTGATAGCAAACATGTTAAGTTTGGTGTTGTTTAGTTTGATCCATATGAATTGGAGATGATCTTACCGTGAGCTAGTGAGTGGATTTGTCTCTGTTATGGAAATCCATGTCAGACTTGGTGATCACTTGGATTAAGCCAAGATAAACCCTAACTTGGGTCACGATTCAACCTAAATAGAAATTAATCACTAATTAGGATTAATTAGTGACACTCACCTTTAGGATGGTGATAATTGGGTTGTATCGTGTTTAGCTAGTTATCAGTCGATTTGGTAATTAATGAACTATATCCTTTGATACAGGACGCGGATTGGTTCGGACGTATAGACGCGGAGGTTCTTTCTTGGACACAGACTTCACGTTGAGGCGGGTACCCTTTGACTTATCTCTTATGATATTGTCATTTTGTTATGCATAGACTGTTATAGATAGCAGTAAGATTATACGCTATCCCTGTTTATTATACCTGTTCTGGATACTTGTTGTTGTTGGGACCGGGTGCATGTCGACAAGGATACGGGTTCGTAAAATTTTAAATTTTTACGTGCAGCAGAAGAATTAGCATAAAATAATTTCCTAAATTATTTTAACCACGTATCTAGCATGCAACCTTATGATGTGTTGACATAATCATAAATTAAAACTTTGCGGAAAAGTAAACTAATTTACTAAGTACCTCTCGTAACTCGAAGTAAGGGACGAGATCCAACCATAGCGTCCCTTGGAAGCTCTGCCTCTATTCGCGTCCACGCCGAGTTCTCTTCGGGATGACTTCGCAAAGCCACGAGTTTTGTGCCGACGAGAACCACTAGATTCTCCGAAGACACAACTAAAAGATCAAGAAGGAAGAAAGGAAACTAACCACCAAGAATCGGAATCCAAATTCCGGGAAGGAAGGAGAGGTGATCCGCTTCTTCTTCTTCTTGGTTGGCTTCTCCTTCTTCTTGATGGCTCACGGCAACCTCAAGGGAGGTTGAGGTTGCGCCGGCCCTAGCTTGGACAAGGGGTGCTGGCCCTAGCTTGGAAGATGGGCGCCGGCCCTAGCTTGGGAGAGGGAAGAAGAGAATAAGAGAGAGAGAGAGAGAGGAAGCTACTAATCTCTTGATTACTCAATTAGAATTAAGGGCTTGCCTTTGGTTCCTTTATATAGTAACATCTCCCTTGCTAAGTCTCCCTCTTAACGAAATTTTCATAACAAATTTATCCTATAAATTCTCTTATGAATTATTCCATTTAAACCAAGTTTTATTATAACTAATTTTATAATAAAACTAATACTTCTCTCTTTTAATTATGGAATAAAATTTGTATAAAATTTTCTTATCATGGATAAATCAATTCATAATTGATTTTATAAATTAAAATTAAACCAATTCATGGTTTATTTTAATTTCCATAAAACAGAATAAATTTCTACAAATTTATTTATAAATCTCTTTATATAAATTTCTTTATATATACCAATTTATTTATCCATAATTCATAAAACAAATCGCGCTAGATTTATTTTATTAATTAAACCAATTAAATTGGTTTATTCCCTTTTTAATGGCCGGCCAAACCAAGAGGGTGGACACCCTCTTTGGCCGGCCAAACCAAGCCGATTCCATCGCGAATTAAACTCATTTAATTCGCCCATTAAGCCTCCAAAAGACTTAGCCATTTTAAGTTTCCGTTGCGCCTCTGATTAACTCAGATTCAACTTATTTCTCTTGATCGAAAAATCCAATTTTCAACTCGTTTTAAATCCCTCGGATTACTCGTAGTGCGTGTAACTAAATAGGCTTTCGATTTATGTTGGCCGTCTATAATCAACTAATTATAGAACGATCATGAGTGGCACCTAGTAGTACATCATGAACCCCAATTAATCGAAAGATCAACGGTTGACCTCAGAAGTAATTCTGAAACCCTTCAGCAGGTCTAATGAATCGTGCCCCATTTCCTTCACCACCTTATACCCACTTGGTTCAGGATATGGTCTGTTTGTGTCAGTCCCCACTAGACTGACTACGTCACACCTAGCCCAAGTAGTGTCTTTCTCGTCCTTTGGATTTCTAATTACTCTCATGTATTTAAGAGACTCGCACTCTAAACATGATATACTCTGGCCAGAGGTTTTGAGTAACAATCCGACGATAGGCCTGGGTATACATCTCCTCGCAAGGAGTGGTGAATCCTTTGTAGGCTGTTCAAACATCTTCGGGCACTTCGGCTCATACCCAATCATCCTGGGTCCACACCTCCTTGGAGATGCTTGCTTAAGATGTTAAAGTATAAGTCTCCATGACCAAGATGACTTGAACACCGCAAGTCAAAGCAACATCACACTTAAGCTGCAGTAAGAACTTCATTGACATATCTACATGTAGATTCCCATATGAAGTCTTACAGCTAGTCACTCCAATGAACTAGTTCCCTTAACTAGCATCCATGTTTATCTCTGGACATCCCAATGTCACCAGCCAGTGAGAATCAGCTGATTAGAGAATAACCCATGCTAGTCTCAACAGAATTGACAGTGTCTGTTTTTATCAATTCATCGACTAGGGATATTTTCAACACTTCACATTTGCAAATTTAGAGATAATCACTAGTTGTGATCCCATCACAAATTCTCTTATGCTGTGAGTTGTATTGCGGACATTCAGTAGATGAGTTTAAGATCCCAATCAAATACGCAAACATGTATACTCAAATAGTGAATTATCATTTATTAAAATAAATGTTTACAATCATAAGGCGATTGCCTTAGGACACTTCTCTCATATCACTAACAAACTCCCACTTGGCCTAATGTCAATCGCTACGGTATCCAATACCACAGGCTCTAACATGACCCTAAAACTTACTCTGAGGTAAGGCCTTAGTTAAAGGATCCGCTATATTCCTTTCAGTGGGAACTCTGTCAATTTGTATGTCATTCCTACTTATAATCTCTCTGATCAGATGATAGCGGCGAAGCACGTGTTTGGATCGCTGATGAGACCTTGGTTCCTTCGCTTGTGCAATAGCTCCATTGTTGTCGCAGTAAACCAGCACTGCTTCATCAATGGTTGGAACCACACCAAGTTCTGAGACAAACTTCTTGATCCAAACTGCTTCCTTTGCTGCTTCCGAAGCTGCGATATATTCTGCTTCCGTGGTAGAATCCGCTACGGTGTCTTGTTTGGAACTTTTCCAACATACTGCGCCTCCATTCAAAGTAAATACGTATCCAGACTGCGATTTGAAGTCATCCTTATCTGTCTGGAAACTGGCATCTGTATACCCACGTATTACCATATCTCCTTCTCCATATATTAGGAACACATCCTTATTTCTTCTTAAGTACTTAAGGATTGTCTTGACAGCCGCCCAATGATCCATTCCTGGATCCGACTGGTATCTGCTCGTGACACTCAAAGCATACGATACATCGGG
>JAGFNQ010000432.1:102570-124792 GCA_024364735.1 Boesenbergia rotunda | reverse complement strand
GGAGCCTAGATCGATTCCGATAAGGAGGTAGAGGTCGATGTCGCAGATCTCGCTGCCAAGATTCGAGAGTAGATGGACAAACCACCACCTCTGACGCTCGACGAGAGAGTGACACGACTTGAGACAGAGATTCATAGCCTTCGAGAGGAAGAGGAAGCCCACTATATCGAGATAGTCGACGCGATTCGGGCAGAGCATAATGTAAACCGAGCCTACCATAACGAGCACATGGAAGCTATTCTAGCCGACCGCCAGATGAGAGATGCACACCACACTGAGTACATGGATGCTCTCCGAGCCGAACATGAGGCAAATCAGGCCCGACATGACGAGATGATGTCTTGGTTCCAAAATTGGCAGCCCGGTCCATTCTTCCCTCCGGGCCCCTCCTCTTAGACTCCAGATGACTTCAATTGACTTATTGTACTATTGACTGATGTTTGACTCGTGTTTTGACTGTCCTGGTCCTCGCTTTGACTAGTTGACTTCTATGCACTTATCATATCTAGTTGCTAGTTGTTTACATGATTATCTTCCTTTTATCAAGTACTAAGTTAGGGTTATGCTTGGTAGAATAGGACTGCTCTAATTATATATTTTTTAAAAAAAATTATTTTATTTTCTGTAAAATCATTTCTTTATTTTCATTATTTTATTTAAAATGATTTCTTCGACTTAATTTTTTTTAAAACTACCCCCTTCAAAACTAGGGCTTTTTCGTAAAATGGACTTAGCCTAGGCCCTAACCCTAGAACTGCATGCACCTATTGATCTAGAAGTCAGCATCTCACAAGCACCTTAGGGTACTTTTGATTGATAACCTAGAATGGGTTGAGACGCATCGGTCTTTGCCTTGATTCAAGATGCTTTAAGTCAGTGCATCTGCAGTAATTGGGGCACTAAATACCAATCAACAATAATCAGGTTAAGTGTCAAGCTTAGAAAATCTAACTTGATCAGATCACTTAACTTGACTAACCCTGGCGAAAGTAACTGTTTATGACAGTTAGTAAGTAGCTAATTGGGTTAGATAGGACCCGAAAGCAGAAATTCAAATTGATTAGGTCTAGTTTAAATTTAGAATTGGTTCAGTACAACATCATACTGTGATTACTCATATTTTTTGCTATTTTTTTTATATATGGCAAAGGGGGAGAGATTGGAAAGGAGAGAAAAGAAGGTTTCAAAATTTAATTTTTTTCAAAATTAAACTTTTTTTTAAAAACCCTTATCTCCTTTTTCAAAAAGTAAAATTCCTTAAGTACTTAAGATCTTTTTGAAAGTTAATTTTCTAAAGCACTTATTCTAAAAATCTTCTGAAATTTTTTTCTAAGTATTTAAAGTGCTTGAAAAATATTTCTATGTATTTAAAGTGCTTGAAAAATATTTCTATGTATTTAAAGTGCTTGAAAAATATTTCTAAGTATTTAAAACTGCTTGAAAGTTTTCTAAGTGTTAAAACTTCAGAATAAGTTTAGAAAATTTTCTAAAGTGCAAAATCTAATTATTTTCGAAATTACTTGCTGTAAGAAATATTTCTAAGTACTTACTCTAAATCTTTAGTTGGTTGAAAATTTTCTAAGCGTTAATTGTAAATTCTCCTAAAAATTTTCTAAGTGCCCAACTCAAAATATGTTTTGGAAAATGTTTTCTAACTTAAAAACCTTCTCTTGAAATTTTCTAAGTATTGGAAACTAGAAAAACGTTTCACTTTTAGACTTAGAAACTTTTTCAAAAACCCCACGAACGTTTTGAAAAACTTAGGGGGAGATTTCTTCCAGGGGAGGAAATTAACTTTGGCACTTTACCTACTTATCTGTATGATTAACTTAACTTTTTGAACCGGGTTGCCATAAATCCTAAAGGGGGAGATTGTTGGTGCAGGTAGCACCTAAGTCAAACCTGGGTTTTGATAATGGCAAAGGGTTCAAGAGTTAAGATATTATTGTTGTCTAATGTGTTTACTAAGTGTGCAGGAAAGAAGCCCTAGATACACTAGGCAAAGAAGTCCTGGTCGAGAACTGGGCAAGAAGTCCTAGCAAGGGGCTAGGAACCGAAGACCTGCTCGGAAGGTGGGCACAAAGTCCTGGTCGAGGACTGGGCATGAAGTCCTGGCAAGGGGCTGGGCACCGAAGACCTTCTCGGAAGGTGGGCACCGAAGACCTGCTCGGAAGGTGGGCACGAAGTCCTGGTCAAGGACTGGGCACGAAGACCTGTTCAGGTGAATCGTGCAAAAGTCCAACCGGAGGAGCAGGTTGGCAAAAGGTAAACTCTCCTGAGAGGAGTAGGTGAGGACGCGTTCCCCGTCGAGGGAACAGTAGGCGTCGGTTCGACCTAAGGTTCCATTTGGGAGACCCAAAGTCAAAACCAAGATAGCTACGATTGTAAAGATGGACTAATATTCTTGCCTTGTTTGTTTTGGAACTAACCTTAGATGCAGGGACCGAAGGAGTGTGTTTCTGCAGCTCAGAACACCCCAAAGGAGAGGGGCAGGCAGCTGGGCTAGGCGCCCGGGAGGTCCCAGGCACCCAAGGTCAAAGCCAAACAAGCAGAAAGCAAGAATCGCTTTGAAACAACACTGGGCTAGGTGCCCGGGAGGTCCCGGGCGCCCAAGGTCAAAGCCAAAGAGGAGTCGAAGCAAAATCAGCCACGAAGCCAGCGGACCAAGTCAAGCTGGGCACCCGGGAGGTCCCGGGCGCCCCAGTCAGCTCCAGAGGCCGATTCGAAGGGGATAAGCGCTGACCGAGCTGCAGATGAATTTTCTCCGATCTGAAGGCACGTGTCAGGCGCCCCCAGGAGCACTATAAAAGGGGCTTGACCCCTAGGCTTCAAATACACAACTTTCCAACGCCTCTAAGCTTTTCGTTCAAGCGCTCTGCTCTGGCAAACTCCGATCTCGAGACTCTAGCGCCGACGATGACCCTCTGCTCCGATGTACGATCCACACCGGGCGTCGGTAACGAAAAGTGTATTCATTTACTTACTGCACCATTCTTGTATTAAATCTGTAAACCTTTGCGCGAATATAGAATTGCCCGTAGTAAACGGTCAAGGGTCGTGGACCTTGGAGTAGGAGCCGACCGCGACTCCGAACCAAGTAAAAATACTTGTGTTCCTTGTATGTTTGTTTTTAATTCCGCTGCGTATTTTCTCTTAGTCTTATCCGAAAAGATTTTCACGATATTCACCCCCCCTCTATCGTGTTTCTCGATCCAACACAAAGTGGCTTTTTCTAAGCCATGGGGCATAAAGCCAAAAGGTATGTAGGAGTTGGTTCAACCTGATAAGTATAGGTCCTTAGTCTATCTAGAATAGAGGTAGCCTTGAAGATTTTGTTTATTTTATAAACAATTATTCAAGGGTCATAGTACATTTACTTGATGTACCGCAAGACTAGTTGCTTTGATGAGATCAAAGAATTCAAATCTCATGCGGAGAAATATCAGAGTAAAAGTATGGCAACATTACGATTAGATCGTAGTTGCAAGTACCTCTAGGGATAGTTGTAGGACTTACTTATCAGTGATTGGGATTCGATCCCAATTCATTGCACCCGGTGAGCCCCGACAGAATAGTGCAACACGAGGAAGGAAGAAGGTCTCTTAAGGTAATTGTTAGGAAGATGATAAGCCACTCTGAGATTAGCCAAATTTGTTCAAGAGGATATGCCCTGGATACGATGGTGTATATGCTTGATACTATCTAGGTCAGTAGTCTCTTAAAAACCATAGAAATGTAGACTAAGTGAAAGCTTTGTCTAAGACATGTTCAGATTATGGGTAGTTCAGCACATATGCTGAAGAGAGACACTGATAAGTTGGAATCTAGTGCACATGTTCGTAGGCTATCCTAGGGGAACTAAAGGTGGTTTAATAGTCCTAAAAATCAGAGGATGTTCGTTGGTACGAATGACTGATTCTTAGAAAAAGGACTATGTAATAAACCACAAGCCCATGAGGAGAATTATTCTGAGTAAAACAAAAAGGGTACATTCTGACCTTAGTACCAATTGTACAAGAGGAATATCATAAGGAATTGCACCTCGTGTCACAGAAGATACACAGGTGGTACCTTATCGTAGTGGGAGGTTTGTTAGTCAACCTATAGGATTCAGGTTCTTGGGGAGTCTTTGGACTTGGTCCTTGGTAAACATGGATCAGATTCCTGGACCTATGATAAGGATCATCCGCTTTGAAGAGATAAATCCAGTCATATGGATTTGTTCAAAAGATGGATGAGATTGTATATATAAGTGATGTGACGGAAACGAAGTGGTATTCTTGTACTATACGTAGATAATATTTTGTTGATTGGCAACAATAATGAAATATTGTCAGACGTAAGGGTATGGTTGTCCAAACAAATTATGAAGGACTTGGGAGTAGTAAGACACATCCTTAGGGATCAAAGATCTAAGGGATCTCCAGATAAGGATGATGTGCTTATCCCAAGTTTCATAAAAGATACTATCCTAACTCATTTTAGCATGGATACCTCCAAGAAAAGTTCGTTACTTTTCAGTTGTGGAGCTACTCTATCTAAAGAGATATGTTTAGATTATCAAATGAGACAGAGTAGGTAATGGCGGTTCTTTTAGCATTTGCTATAGGAAGCCTCATGTATGCTAAAAATAAGACCGGATATCTGTTGTGCCTTGGGCATGGTTAATAGATATTAGAGTAACCCAGGCCAAAGAAATTGGATTGCGGTAAAAGCATATATTAATGCCTGTGAAGGACTAAGGATTATATGCTGATTTACCGGGCAGACCAATCTCCTATGGGTTATATGGATATAGAATTCCAATCAAGATAAGGGGCAAATATAGGTATTCCTTAGGGTTTTGTGTTTACTTTTAGGAGGTGGAACCATTGTATAGGAGAGTGTTGCGCAGCGGCTGCATGATGGACTCTACCATAGAAGCTAAAAGGTTGGCAGTCTCTCAGACAACCAAAAGAGCTACATGGTTCAGGAACCTCAAGATGGACTTCGATGTGATTCCTGGTTTGCTCAGGGCTATCACATTTTGTTGTGGTTAAAATGGTGCAGTTGCAAACTCGAAGGAATCACGAGTCCATAAGGCAAGTAAACACATAGAGCGCAAGTACCACCCAGGAGAGGAATAGCTGTTGTTGCCTAGATTACATCAGAGGATGACCTAGGGAGATCTTTTTCACTAAGGCCTTGATAGAGAGAGCTTCTAGGCATGTGAAGGATCTAGGGGTCAGATGTATGACATTTTGAAAATAGCAAAGTCTTTGAATATAAGTGGGAGATTATTAGGATGTATACTAAAAGCCTTGCTTTTGGTTAAAATACATCTACATTTTAAAGAAAATCGCAAGATCACACGGTGTGGGATCGGTTTGAATCGATAGAGGGGGGGGGGTTAAAAACCAATCGATAAATTTTCAGAAATACTAAAAGTAATTGCGCAGCGGAAAAGCAAAAACAATCGCTAACACTTTTGTTTTTACTTGGTTCGGAGTCACAGTCGGCTCCTACTCCAAGGCCCACGGTCCTTGACCGTTTACGATGGGCAATTCTATATTTCGTAAAATAATTACAAGTTGAGTACAAATATAGAATTTTTAAGTGTTAAAACACGGAACTCAGAGGGCTGAAAGGTAAAAATAGGAAGCATAAAGGGTAGCTATGCGAATGGTCGAAGATTTGAGGGGCAAATTGCAAAATAGGAAGCCCTTAAGACTCTTTGACTTCCTTGTCTTTTGGCCGACTGCGGATCAGATCGTGCCCGAGCCCTTTCCTCTTCCTTTTCTTTTCCTTACTCGCCATAGCCACGCCCGACTCCTCTTCTCCCCTTCGTGAACCCTTGCTGAAGCCGGAGCGTCGCCTCCTCACCCGACGTTGCAGCTAACTCTCCTCTCTTCTTCCCTTCGCGCGCCCTAGTACGTAGCCGCAGCCAAGTCGACGCCCTCTCGCACAACCTCCCTTTTTCTCAAGCGTGGATCGAACACCAGTCCCTGGAGTTTGGCGTCCTCATCATCTTCCTGATCTCCCCACTGGGCACTGAAACTTCGCCGGATCTGAACAAGGAACATCCGGCGCAATCAAGGTGAGGGATTAGGGTTCCTGTCCTCATCGCCGGTTGGTTTTGAGTTGAAATCCACGATTAGGGCTTCTCGTGTTTGATTCGTCTGCTTGACTGTTCATGGCAGATTTATAATTCTTGGATGTGGTTGCTTTGGATTAGATCAGTTTTGTAGAGGGCTGGCGATGGCTTTGACGTTGCTACCATGTATTGTGGATCTAGAATGTTTTTCTGAACTGGTGGTTTTTAATCGAATTAAGTGTTCTGTGAGCTTTGAAGAAGATGATTAGGTTGTTAGTGGTGAATTGATGGGTTGCCTTTGATTGATATTGGGCCTGATCTGTGGGTTGGAAGTGGATTCTGTGGTTGTTTCTCCTTTCGCTATTTTCCTATTTGACTCGGTGAAGGGGGGGGGGGAGTTTGTGATCAGTAATGAGGAATTGGATTTTGAGTAATTTCTTGTGATTTCAAGTTTGGAATTGGAATTTTGGTTCTGTTGCTGAGTTAGATGTTGGTTGATTGGGTTAGATTTGAGTTAGACCTAATCTGAACCCAACTTTGGTTGGTTGGGTTAGGTCATTTAATAAATTATACAATTAGCTAAGTTGTATTTATTATTTGTTTTTAGATGCAGGGCATTGACATAGCTCCTTCGTCGGGATTATTATATTGGACGGGGGGTTCTTGTCGCTTCCAGATTCTACATTGGAGGCGGGTATCTCTGACTTTTCTTTTAGATTAGTCATAGATATATGTTTGATATACTTTGTTTAGCAATAGAGTAATAGAATATGATATAACTCTTCTATTTGCCTTGCTGATACTATTTATGCCAGACCTGTTGATGGACCCGAACTAGGTGTCACGAATGTGGACCTCAAAATTTAGATATGTGTAAAGCTGGAAACCCTTTTTGCTAGCAAAGATAAAAACGTAGTAAAGGGGCCACAGGTCGTATTTTTCCTAGGGCTAGTTGAGATGGTTTGATTCGAGCTCGAGTTTATGTGTCATTGATATTTTTGGATTTCAAATAAAATCTAGGTTTGGTTTGCAATTCAGAAACGAAAATGCAACGAAAGAGAGGAAACTTAACTAAGCAAACTTAGACTAGGTAATGCAACTAATGAACTCAACTAATGGTAAATTAAATCAACCGAAGCACTTAGC
This sequence comes from Boesenbergia rotunda, assembly GCA_024364735.1. Taxonomy (NCBI): domain Eukaryota; kingdom Viridiplantae; phylum Streptophyta; class Magnoliopsida; order Zingiberales; family Zingiberaceae; genus Boesenbergia; species Boesenbergia rotunda. The sequence goes on along the minus strand of JAGFNQ010000432.1, from coordinate 117,573 downwards.
CAAATGCAAAGAGTAAATCTGAATTCTAATGCAAGACTACACTACAAGTTATGTTCAAGTTCATACCAATCAATGCCGAATGCGTCTCTTGATACAAAGTGAAAAAGTTGAAACAACTTGGCACCAAGAGAAGGAAATTTATGTGCCAAAAGAGACTGATACTAAGTGCCAAAGCTTTAACTAACAATTCATGAACTACACGAATTAGTGCAGCTTGGAAGACACAACTATAGTGAAGTAATATGCAAAATTAAATGAAGAAGTTTGAAAACCGAATGCTAATCAATGCAGAAACAAGATGATGCAGAAATTACTACAGAAATGCAACAATATCTCCAATGCAGAAATTCAACAACAAACCAAATGCAATGTGATTGAACAAGTTGCAATGTAATGTTCAGAAGAAAACCACAGTTCAGAATCAATTTAGAAACAAACTAAAGGCAAGAAGGAATGCAGAACTTCGAAATTCGAATGCAGAAATTCAGACAAACTGAATGCAGAAATGATGCGCAGGTAAACAGGAATGAAATGCAGAATTTCAGAGCCCGAATTGGATGCAAAAACAATTGATGCAAGTTGAATTCAAGTGCACTAAGCTAGAGTTCAAAGAGGCTTAAATAAAACTATTGTTTAATTGACACAAATTGCAGAAATAACAAACTGAAGTGTTGTCGAAGTGGAGTTGATACGCAACCTGAAACTGCCCCGCAACAATTGAAACCAAATGCAACGTAACTGAAGCAAATTGCAATGTAAATTCAGAGGAAAAACTAAGGTTCAAACTCAATTCAGAAAAGCTAAGTGATACGCAGGTAAACACAGCTGATACGCAATAATTGAGTCCAAATTCAGAATCGATTCAAACACAAGCAAGCTGCTATAAATACGATTGTGCACCACACAAACAACTTAACTAATTACTTGCATAATTGAAACACTACTTAAGGCAGAAATGATTCAGAAAAGAAATCTAAAGCATTCTGATATAAAATTCAGACTGAAATAAATTGCAGAAATCGAAATCACAGCTAATTAACAAAAATTCACTAAGAAAACTAAGCCTCGATCCCTTCTTTAGCTCAAGAACTCCTTACCGTCACACAAGGGTGAGCCTCGAACCTGTAAGCTCCACAAATCGATGAGAAACTATCTCTGCGAATCAATCCGAGCTCAACTCTGCTCAATCTGAAATACCCCTTCGATTCCCTCAACCAGCTGTGTCCGATTGCGCTGAAGCTTGTGGATGATCCAAGCAATCCAGGGAACCCCTCTGAACTACTCAGGTGGATGAAAATGGTGCACAACTGATCCAAGGGAAGCAAATGGCAGAACTGAGGAAACCTCACTCAGCTCTGTTTCTTGGGCAAAATGGAACTGAAAACTTCACGGAAACACCTCGCCGACGATCTAGAACTTGCTCTAATGAAGGAATTGAAGTGGTCGCGCCCCTTAGATGAAGAAATTGAAGAAGAACATGAAGAACTTCTGAAGACGAAGAAAACACTGCGGCGAAGACGCGACAAAGCTGCCCTGTGGAGAAATTTGATTAAATACTTAGCAATGGACGACCCAAATTTCCTTAACTCAATCCAACAGTTGGATCTCATCCGATCTGAACCAAAATTTGATGATGTTGATCAGGGGTCAGGATCTACCTCCCAGTAGCTCGGATCCTCCAGATTTAAAACGGATGGCTCAGATCAACCTGATTTTTGAATGGACGCTCTAGATCCCTCTGATCTTGATCCAACGGCTGAATGATCTCTGATTTGGACAAACCTTCAGATCTTGATCCAAGTGCTTGATTAACCTTAACCCCAGCTCGGATTCACCAGATTAGTGGCGGATGGTCCAGATCAGCCTGATCTTTGAATAGACGATCTAGATCCTCTTGGCTTGATCCAACGGTCAGATCACTTCTGATTTGACTGAAATTCTCGGATCATGATCTATGGTCATGATTGACTCCATCGTGAACTCGGATTGACCAGAAGTTGACCGATGGCTCAGATCCAACCGTTTTTGAATTGGATGGCCCATATTAGTCGATGCTTGATCACTCGATCCGGGTCCACTTCTGACTCAAGTTTGACCCAGCCTGACCTAGGTCCATGATCACTCCAAGCCTGCAAAAGTAGATCAACAATTTAGTAGCAAAATAATTCAAATATATCAAGATTTATAATTAAGCCCAAAATAGAATAGATTCATGGAACCTAGGATAAATTCAATATTAAACAAGCAAAATATGGGTCAAACTTGGATTTTAGCATCTAAAATGATCAACAATATGATACCTATCAACTCCCCCACACTTAAGCTTGAGCTTCTCGCAAAAACTACTAAGTATGTATCCCTTAGATTATTCCCAAACATAGTTAGAAGCAAATGAAAAGAAATAACCTAAGGTTGTCAATTCTCAAAAATCTAAGCTCTATAGATTAGTATCTCATCCTTAAATCAACAATTCAGCCTTTTCATCCTTCATGATTCATTGAGATGAATTTAACTCACTAGCCTTTCAAGGAAAATTTTTGGTGGCTCTCTTCTTGAGTTCTAAATTCATGATGAGAGTGGAGCTCACTCAAACACACATACTTTTTGCACTACCATAAGCTTGCTTGTTATCTAATCTCCACCATTATTCATGATTAGGATTCACATCTATAAAAATAAGTGAAAGACATAGAAAATGGTAAGAATGAAGTGAAAGCCAAGAAAATAGAAAAATTGATGAAGTGGGAGACTTGGTTGCTCAAGAAGATTTCTAATGCACTTTGCTTCTCTTTACAGTCCTCTAGTGAAGTCAAAAATGTGGTGGAGTAAGACTTTGGCATTGCCCTTCAAAAATTTGATGAAAATATCTCATTAGTTTCTTTATGCCAATTTTACTCTTGCGTGCCAACCTTGCTTCCTTCTCTTTCCTTCTATGATTTTTTTCCTTTCTTTTTTTTTATAATCCTCTAGAAAAGTCAGACTTGTAGTGGGGCAAAGAATTTGATTCGGATGAGAGAAACTTCACTTGCTTCATGGTGCCAAAACTTCAATGGTGTGCCATTTGTTGGATCGAGAGAACCGATAGAGGGGGGGGTGAATATCGGAAATCATTTTTCGGAAAACTTAGAGCAAGTACGCAGCGGAAATTACGAAAACAAAATCACACAGAGACACTATCGATTTTACTTGGTTCGGAGCCTGGGTCGACTCCTACTCCAAGGCCCACGGTCGTTGACCGTTTACTTTGGGCAATTCTATATTAGGCGCAATAATAGTTTACAAGGATTGATTTACAAATTCAGTGCAGTAAACTAAATAATTAAAAATACTCTTCTTTTACCGACGTCCGATTGTGGGTTGACCTTTTCCGGAGCAGCGGGACGTCGTCGGCTTGAGTTGGGCAGTTTCTGGAGCAAGGCGCGAGAGCAGAAGAGCGTAGAAGCGTTGTGTTCGAGTTGTTCTTGGAAGCCTAGGCGTTGGGTGCTATTTATAGCACCTAGGGGTGCCCTGGACGTCGGGGGCGCCCCCCCACGTGTCACTTGATCCAAGATTCGCTCGGTCAACCTCTATCCCACTCGAATAGGGATGAGGTTTGACACTGGGGGCGCCCTAGACGCTGAGGGCGCTCTTCTTGACTCCTTCCTCGCGGGCATCTCGGCTAGATAAGGATGATTGGCTTCGCTGGCTTAGGCGCGGGCGCCTTGGCTGCTGGGGGCGCCCTGGGCGCCCTGGTCGCTGAGGGCGCCCCGGCAGTATACAGCCGAGGCTCCTTTTTGCTTCATTTATTTCATCTTCACCTTGGGGGCGCCCTGGACACTCAGGGCGCCCTACTCAGCTGCTGCCTCACTCCATTGAGGCTCTCTGAGCTGCAGACACTCGTTCCTTTGGTCCTGCATCCAGGGTTAGTCCGAAAACAACATAAAGCAGTAAAACATAAGATTATACAGCCTTAGCTGTCTTGGTTCTGACTTTGGATTTCCAAAATGGAACCCTAGGTCGAACCGACGCCTACTGTTCCCTCGACGGGGAACGCGTCCTCACCTACTCCTCTCGGGAGAATGTACCTGATGCCAACCACTCCTTTGGTTGGACTTTTGCCTAGCGGTCCTTCGCCAGGTCTTGGATGCCGAGCTGTCCTTCGCTCGGAGCCTAGCATTCCTTCGCTAGGGCTTCAGTCCCAAGCTGTCCTTCGCCTGGCGCCTAGCAGTCCTTCGCTAGGGCTTGGATACTGGCAGTCCTTCGCCAGTTGCCTAGCAGTCCTTCGCTAGGGCTTGGATACTGGCAGTCTTTCGCCAGTTGCCTAACAGTCCTTCGCTAGGGCTTGGATACTGGCAGTCCTTCGCCAGTTGCCTAGCAGTCCTTCGCTAGGGCTTGGATACTGGCAGTCCTTCGCCAGTTGCCTAGCAGTCCTTCGCTAGGGCTTGGATACTGGCAGTCCTTTGCCAGTTGCCTAGCAGTCCTTCGCTAGGGCTTGGATACTGGCAGTCCTTCGCCAGTTGCCTAGCAGTCCTTCGCTAGGGCTTGGATACTGGCAGTCCTTCGCCAGGTGCCTAGCAGCCCTTCGCTAGGACTTTGTTTCCTGGCAGTCCTTCGCCAGGTGCCTAGCATTCCTTCGCTAGGACTTTGTCTCTGCACACTTGAGTAACATTGTTAGATCACAAATAGACTTAACTTTGAATCCTTTGCCAATATCAAAACAAGGTTCGATATGGTGCTTCCTGCACCAACAATCTCCCCCTTTTTGATTTATGGCAACACAATTCAAAGTTAAGTAAAAAACATATACAGTTTAAGTAAAAAGATAAAAACATAATGTATGAACAGAATAGATTAAAAAAATTCTTTATTTCTCATACTCCCCCTAAAACCCTAAATTCTTGTGTTAAAACATTTAACTTTGACCTATCCTCCCCCTTTGACATATATCAAAAACATACATGGGCGAAAAAAAAGGTTTCTAATAGAGAGTTTTGAGTTTGTGTAAAACTTCTAAGTTTTTTAACAAAGTGTTTAAAAAGCATTTGCATAAAAACTTTTTACACTTAGACAATTTTCCATTTTGCAAACCTAAATTTTGTTTAAAAAAACTTTTACTTACAAGGCTTTGCAAAAAGGAATTTTACTTAGGCCAAATTTTGAAGTCAAATTTAAAAATAATTCAACTTTGAGAATTTGAAAAAAATTGTTTTAAAAATAATTTGCACACTTAGACGAATTTGCTTGGAAATACTTTGTGTATTTAAAAACAAAATTTGTAAAGCTTCTAGACATGTTTTTCACCAAAAAAACTCTACTTAGAAACATTTGCTAAAATTTTCAACTAGTTTTTGCTCAGACAAATTTTGTTTACTAAGAAGAAGAATTTTACTTAAGAAAAAAACATGCACTTAAGAAATTTTGAAATACTTAGAAAAGCTTAGAAATTTTTGAAGCACTTTTAAAGAAAATTAAACAAAATTTCGTTTCTCTCCCCCTTAATGTGAAATTCTTCTCCTTCTGTTTTAGACCATTTCTAAGTTCAGTTTTGAAAAAGATATTTTGAAAAACTTCTGAGTATCACAAAGGAAATTCTTAGTTAAGAGCAACTCGGAGTTTTTAATAAAGTTTCTTTAAAAAGGAAAAAGTTTAAGGAGAAAGTTTGTGTATCAGAGCCTATGAGTTTTGAAAACATAAAAATACTTAGTATAATTCTCGAAAGCATAGCAAAAAGCTTAAATTTCTAGATTAAATCCATTTTAAAGAGTATTGTGAGGTTCAAAAAAAAATATTTTGAAAAAAAATTCTTTAAAAAATTTAGAAAAGATTTTTCAAGTACTTTTGAGATAAATTATGATTTGAAACACATAAGTACTTTTAGAAAAGTGTTAGACTTTGAAAAATATGAGTAATTTTTGAAACGTATTAGACTTTGAAAAAATATAAGTAATTTTTGAAATGTATTAGACTTTGAAAAATATAATATTTTACTTGACTAGGTTTCTTTTCCAGTCTGACACAATCCTAGGAAGCCTTGTTGACTACAAGGTCATTTTCCTAAGTGTCCTGGAAATTCTCCAATCAAAGTAAATATTATTTCAATCATAAGCCACAATAATAATAGTATTTTGAAAGACTTATATTTTCAGCAAGGATTTTGAAGATATAGTTCATGAAAATATGTTATTAGATAATTTCAAAACAGATAATTATTAATAAAAACTTTTCAGAAATTCTTCTTTTGATTCAGCCTCCCCCTAAATTTGACACATCCTAGGAGTCCTAGTAAATTATGTAGCGGACCTTCTTTGTGTCTTTAGGGTTTATCAGAATCAAGAGAATAGTTTTGAATAAGCGTATGGTAATTTTCAAGAAGATAATTTTAGAAAATTAAATTTGGAATGAAGAGAATTTTTAAAGAATAAGCCCCGAAAACAAAATTTGAAATGATAATGTTATTTGGAAATATAGTATTTTTGAGCTTCTTCTGATATCTCCCACTAGATCTGACACAGTCTGGCTTTTATCTAAGTTCCTTAAGGGGTTTCAGTGTTGAGCAAGTTTGACTATGTTGACTAGGGTTGACCTTTTTGACCAGGTTTGACTAAGTTGACTATGTTTGACCAATCAATAACTAAATCAAACAAGCCCTAGATTATATTTAAAACGAGTCTATTGAGATATTTAACATGAAATTTCATATTAAAAAAATGTTAGAATTAAAAGAGTAGGGTATCGTAAACCAAAAAAAAAGATAATTTTGAATAACTTTTGAAAACATTTTTATTTAAAAAGATAGTGAATTATGTTTTTAGGTCCTAGATGTCTCACCCAGTTCTACATGATTAAGCATGTTAACCTTATGGGTTTTGTGAGACAAATATAGAAGTAAGGATTTTACTTTGAAAAATCATGATTAATTTTGAAAAACTGAATTAACTTTGAAAACCATTTTAATAAATTTTAGCTTTATTTTGAAAAAGTAGTTGAGTCTAAGATCAATTAAAATTTATGTTAGATTTGAATTTGACAAGAAGTAACTTGAATTTGAATTTCAAAAATTGGCTTCCAGGTCTTGGCGAGGCACTAGGCCTTCTTTGGTCGTAGCCTTATTGGATCATCAACCCTTTCCTAGACAAAGCCTTTTAGTGAAATTTCATCTTCAAAATTACTTTTTTGATAAATTCTGGTCTAACTAGTTTGGGTCTTGGATCGGTAGCTTCGGCTAGTTCCGCCAAGATGGCTTCCCTAACGTATTATCATCTCACCTCCACCCAATACTATGTTGTTCAAATTTCAATTAACTGATTTAGTCCTTATACTAACTGATCCTAATTCTAAGCAAAAAAAAACAAAAATAAAAAGAAACACATAACTAAAACAAACAATTGTCTAAGTAAGGTCACAATTAGAGTAATACTCCGGATTTTCGAAATCAGCAAGATTATGAATTAAATTTTCTAACTTATTGACCTTATGTTTTAGGGTTTCATTTTCTTGTTTCAATTTTCTGAAATTTGCTTTAATTAAGTTACATGAATCAATCACATTATTCAAGGTAAATAACGGATTTTCAAATACTGTAAATTTACCTTTGTTGATTGTTTGTCCGGCATTCTTGGTAGCTCTTTTATCTGTGCATTCACTTTTGTAATGCCCGAACTCCTGGCACTTGAAGCATTGAATGCGACTTTTGTGCTTTCATGCTTCTGATTCCTTTGTTGCCGTCGATGGTGTCGTTCGAATCTTACGAGTAGGACACTCACTTTGGTAGTGCCCTCTCTCCCTACATGTGTAACAAATTACATGATTAAAATTTGAATTTACACTTTTACCCTTTGGTTCCTTATTGGGACTCTCCCCCTTGATTCTTGCCGCCTCGGATCTAGGCTCATCTTCTGATTCTGTGTCTGAGTCGGACTCGGGTACTGGTTGAAGCTCCTTCTTTGGTGGTTCTTTAGGAGTTTTCCCTGCAATAAAATTTACACCTTCCTCGACCATTATAGTATCTGTTTGATTATTTAATTCTAATTTTGAAAAGAATTCGAAATCGGTTACCATCTTAGTTAATTCGTCGTCTAATTCTAGTTCGATTTTGGATTCGGGTTCAGACTCTGACTCGGCTGTTTGTGCTTGGACTGAAAGGGCAAGATAATTTACCTGATCTTCTTCTTCATCTGAGATCTCTTGATGAAGGTTAACCAATTTTTCCCAGATTTCTCTAGCACATCTGCATGGACCTACTAGCTCGAGTTGCTCCTTGGTTAGGCCACATTGTAGGATTGCAGTTGCCCTTGCATCGGTCTCGATTTGATTGAGGGTGTGTTCATCCAGTTTATCCCACTCGATTGATGACTCATCTTCTACGGGGAAAGAGAATCCCGTTTGGATGATCCGCCATAAGTCCATGTGGGCCTTCAGAAGGGACTCCATTTGACTTCTCCAAAAAATGAAGTTCTTGCCGGAGAACAGCAGTGGACGTGCACTGTTCCACTCTTGGTTGGCTATTTAGTTTAAACCTTGCACACAAGAGAAATAGCAGAGATGTACCAAGACTTGGTCTTGGATTAGTAGTGCGGGAGAGAAACGATATAGCACAAAAAAAATATTGCACGAATTTCGAGGTAAAATAATAAAAAAAATTATGACAAATTTTTGAAAATGTTAATTTTATTACTTCTGATTAATGATGAAAAAGTAAGGAGTCAATGTTAAAAAAAACTTTGCTCGAATTAGGATAGCACGAATTTCGAGAAAAAAATAATATTAAAATAATAATAAAAAAAGTTTATGACAAATTTTCAAAAATTGATTATTTTAACAATTCTAACTAATGGTGAAAAAATGAGAATTCAAAATTGAAAAAGGCGTAAGGATATTTTAAATCCACCTACAGATTAACTAGAAAGAAAAGAAATAAGATTAAAAATTTTGTAAATCCGAAAAACTTTCAAACTGGTGGTTGCACAAAGTTTGAACTACCCCGCTCTGATACCACTTGTTGGATCGAGAGAACCGATAGAGGGGGGGTGAATATCGGAAATCATTTTTTGGAAAACTTAGAGCAAGTACGCAGCGGAAATTACGAAAACAAAATCACACAGAGACACTATCGATTTTACTTGGTTCAGAGCCTGGGTCGACTCCTACTCCAAGGCCCACGGTCGTTGACCGTTTACTTTGGGCAATTCTATATTAGGCGCAATAATAGTTTACAAGGATTGATTTACAAATTCAGTGCAGTAAACTAAATAATTAAAAATACTCTTCTTTTACCGACGTCCGATTGTGGCCTCACTCCATTGAGGCTCTCTGAGCTGCATACACTCGTTCCTTTGGTCCTGCATCCAGGGTTAGTCCGAAAACAACATAAAGCAGTAAAACATAAGATTATACAGCCTTAGCTGTCTTGGTTCTGACTTTGGATTTCCAAAATGGAACCCTAGGTCGAACCGACGCCTACTGTTCCCTCGACGGGGAACACGTCCTCACCTACTCCTCTCGGGAGAATGTACCTGATGCCAACCGCTCCTTTGGTTGGACTTTTGCCTAGCGGTCCTTCGCCAGGTCTTGGATGCCGAGCTGTCCTTCACTCGGAGCCTAGCATTCCTTCGCTAGGGCTTCAGTCCCAAGCTATCCTTCGCCTGGCGCCTAGCAGTCCTTCGCTAGGGCTTGGATACTGGCAGTCCTTCGCCAGTTGCCTAGCAGTCCTTCTCTAGGGCTTGGATACTGGCAGTCCTTCGCCAGGTGCCTAGCAGTCCTTCGCTAGGGCTTGGATACTGGCAGTCCTTCGCCAGGTGCCTAGCAGCCCTTTGCTAGGACTTTGTTTCCTGGCAGTCCTTCGCCAGGTGCCTAGCATTCCTTCGCTAGGACTTTGTCTCTGCACACTTGAGTATCATTGTTAGATCATAAATAGACTTAACTTTGAATCCTTTGCCAATATCAAAACAAGGTTCGATATGGTGCTTCCTGCACCAACACCACTTTGTTTCCTTTTTTTTTCTTTCTATTTTTTTTTGCTCTCTAATCTTCTAATTGTTCAATCGAAACTCTTCGGCCTTGAATTTGTATCATGGGAACTTGAAACATTAAATGACAATTAGGAAGTTAGATGCTCCAAATATAATCTTCACTAACCACTCTTGCAACTTCCTTTTGATACCTATCCTTTACAAGTTGGCACATTTCTTTAAATTTTTTTTCTCTTCCTATTTCAAGTCTCAGCTCCACGACAGATTCATTACACTTCTCTGATTGCTTAATCATCAGTTAGCATCTAGGAGTAGTCGAGCACTTAAAGTGTTCCACTCAAAAATTCTGATCAGCAAGTTTAACTTCAGCCACTGCATTGCATTTGCTTTTCTGCTCTAATCAAAAACTTCTAGCATCCACATTTCCTCCTGGTTTGGTCAGCATTGGGTGTACTCAATACTCTTTGATGCATTTCCGAACTTTGTTCCCTGATTCATAGCCTAGGAAAACCAAATTCAGCCCCAAGTTAACAAAACTACTTTTATGGTAACACCATTTACCGCTTCAGATTCCAGGTCCACATTCCAAACTGATTCCTCCAGCTCAGCTTCAACCACAGTCCTTCAATAGATTTAGAACTTTGCAGCTCACTTCGAATTTAGCTTATATCATTCAGTAGCTCTCAGATTCAGCACTCGGCAGCAACCCTTGCAATGCAGTTCAGATTTTTCAGCTTCAGATTTTCTCCTTTAGATCAGCCTTTATTCAGCCTCAATTCAAACCTTCTGATTTTGCACAGCTGCAAATCAATTCAATTTCTGATCAGTAAGTTGGATTTCAGCCAAGTCACTGCACTGCTGATTTCATTCGGTAGTTAAATTCTGCTCCCAGAGGTTGAATCCACTTAAAAACCATTCTTTAAATTCTGTTTAAATCCAGCAATGCATTACTGATTTTCCAACCCAGATTCAGTTTGAGACTGATACTAACTGTGCCGAATTTGCTTCATGGAGACACAACCTTAGTCCTAGCACTCCAACTGATTTTTTTTGTTAATGTGCTTGATACTCACTGTTTTCTTCAATTGCTAGTAAACCTTGCACTAGTTTCAGTTCTGCACAGCTGCATTCCAGCTTTTCTCACAATGTTTCTGATTTTACAGCCAAGTATAGCTACAATTCAACTCTCCAAATGCTTCTTTTTTTTCTTTCTTTTTAGCACAGAATTTGTTTCAATTCAGACTTTAGCAAAGTGCAAATGAACTTAACTTCCATAATTCCAACTTCCAAAGTTTTGATCCAAATCAGTTCTGATCCAAGATTCATTGATTTCAGATTTCTTTTCTTGGCACAGATTTTTTTCTATTTTTTTTCTTTTTCGTGCCATTGTTTCCATTGCAGATTTCTTTCTTTTCTCAGCCGAATTCAACTTGGCACAACTTCCTTGGATCTTCAATTTATGATCAAGAATCTAGGTGCTTCAATTGATTTCCTCCTCAACTACTTCTTCTTGCTCATTCTTGACACCAAACTCCACTTAACTTGGCACATGTAATTGTAGAATTTTTTTTTTCCTTTGAAACAAAATGCCTCCTTGATACCAAACAATTCCAAAACACTAACCACCTCCCCCACACTTGATCTTTTGTCTGTCTCGGGCAAAGTAGCATTAAGAAACATCCCAAACAAATAAGTCCATAGAAAAGTATGGTTAAGAGTAGGAAATAAGGAAAGAAAAATAAAATAAACATGATTATTGACAAAAATTGATATGGAAAGGTAAACAATTTGATTAGCCTCTATAGATGTGATCCAATCATTGAAATATGGTTTCGAAAGAACCTAAGCAAGTTCTAGAGTACAATCACATATGTGTGTCACAAAAAATAAGGCTAATTCTCACTAGGTGCAAATAATTCATCTCAAGTCATCAATTAAGAATCTAAAGCCAAGTAGTACTCAAGCATCCAAGAATTCATCCATTAGCTCAAACCTCAAGTTTTAACAACCAAATTTAATTTATTTTCAAGAGATTCTAAAATGACATGAAGACAACCTATAGGGATACATTTATTCTTATTCGTTAAGAACAAAAGTGCTAAAAGAGATAACATGATATTTACAATGTCTATTTATTCATTCTATTTTGCCTAAGAATTTATTATCAACTACTCACTTCAAAAAGAGAAAAATTTACTCCTAGAAACATGAAAGTGATATATACAATGAAATGTAGGTGTAGGAAAAGTAAACTCCCCTTAAGTTGGGTAGATAGCGTCTTTGATGTACAAATCATCCACCTCTAGCTCCTTCAATTCTTCAAAATACTTTTTGAGCCGGTGGTCATTGACTTTCCACACAAATCCATTAGCTTCCTCCCTAATTTCAACAACTCCATAGGGAAAAATGTTAGTTACAATAAATGGACCTTCCCACCTTGACCTTAACTTACCTCTTATCAATTTGAGCCTTGATTTATACAATTAGACCTTGTCACCAATTTTGAAGTCTTTTTTCAAGATGTGCTTGTCATGAAAATTTTTGGTCTTTTCCTTGTAGATCCTTGAATTTTCGAATGCTTCTAGCCGAATTTCTTCAAGCTCTTGAAGTTGCAATCTTCTTTCTTCTCCCACCTTAGTAGCATCGAAATTACAAGCCTTCACCGCCCAATATGCTTTGTGCTCTATTTCCATGGGAAGATGAAAAGCTTTACCATAGACCAAGCGGTAGGGAGACATGCCAATCGGAGTCTTGAATGCTGTTCTATATGCCCAAAGTGCATCATCTAGCCTTTTGCTTCAATCCTTTCTAGTGGGCCCAACGGTCTTTTCTAGAATTGATTTGATCTCTCTGTTAGAAACTTCAGTCTGTCCATTTGTTTGAGGGTGGTATGATGTAGAAACTTTATGTACAACCTCGTATTTGCTAAGCAATGCCTTCATGTGTTTATTGCAAAAATGAGATCCTTGGTCACTTATTATGGCTCTTGGAATTCCAAACCTGCAAAAAATATGTGACCTAACAAAACTACAAACAACTGAAGAATCATCAGTCTTGGAGGGAATGACCTCCACCCATTTAGAAACATAATCCACAGCAAGTAAAATGTACAAAGAACCATAAGATGCAGGAAAAGGTCCCATAAAATCTATTCCCCAAACATCAAAAATCTCACAGTAAAGTATAGCATATTGGGGCATCTCATGTCTCGCTCCTATGTTCTCCGTTCACTGACATCTATCACAATTTTTATAAAATACATATGAATCATGAAATAGGGTGGGCCAGTACAATCCACACTCTAGCACTTTCCTAGCAGTTCTTTGGGGTCCAAAATGCCCCCCACAAGCTGATGAATGACAAAATGTAAGGACAGAAGTAAACTCATGATCTGGTACGCATCTCCTAATTATTTGATCATTACAAAACTTCTATAAATAAGGATCATCCCACACATAAAATTTTGCATCATTTTTAAGTTTATCTTTTTGAGCTTTAGAAAAGTGTGTGGGAAAAACATGTGCTATCAAAAAATTAACTAGGTCTGCATACCACGGTGTCTCACCATGTACTGCAATCAGGTGCTCATCTCTAAAATCATCGTCAATGGTGGTAGGAGATCCATCTCCTTCAATTCTACTCAGGTGATCTGCAACTAAGTTTTCTTCGCCACTTCTGTCTCTGATCTCCAGGTCAAATTCTTGGAGCAGGAGCATCCATCTGATCAGTCTGGGTTTTACATCAAGTTTTTTCAATAGGTATTTTAGAGCTGCATGATCAGAAAAAATAATAACATGTGAGCACAATAAATAAGATCTGAAACGGTCTAAAGCAAAAACAATGGCAAGAAGCTCCTTTTCAGTGGTGGTGTAGTTTGCTTGGGCGGCATCTAGGGTTTTGGAGACATAGCAGATGACATGAGGTGCTCCATCAACCCTCTGTGCTAGAATAGCTCCCACTGCAAAATTAGATGCATCACACATTAATTCAAAGGATAAATTCCAATCAGGTGATTTAATAATAGGAGCTGAGGTAAGAGCCTCCCTGAGTATGTGAAAAGCTTCTTTGCACTTATCATCAAAATGAAAATCAACATCTTTCTGCAAAAGTCTTGTCAAGGATCGAGCAATCAAGTTGAAGTCTCTAATAAATTTGCGGTAGAAACCTGCATGTCCAAGGAAAGTACGAACATTCCGTACGCATACAGGGTAAGATAAAGATGAAATAACACTTATTTTTGCAGGATCTACCTCTAAACCTTTCCGAGAGACTATATGTCCAAGTACAATCCCATGCTCTACCATGAAGTGGCATTTTTCAAAATTAAGAACAAGGTTAGTTTCAATGCAACGGTGTAAAACCCTAGATAAATTTTCTAAGCATGAATCAAAAGACGTGCCAAAAACTGAAAAATCATCCATGAATATCTCCATACAATGCTCTAGCAACTCACCAAATATACTTACCATGCATCGCTGAAATGTTCCTGGTGCGTTGCAGAGTCCAAAAGGCATCCGTCTGTAGGCATAAGTGCCAAAGGGGCAAGTGAAGGTAGTCTTCTCTTGGTCCTCTGGATCTATACAAATCTGAAAGTAGCCTGAATAACCATCCAAAAAGCAATAATGCGACTTCCCTGCCAGTCTTTCAAGCATCTGATCAATAAAGGGTAAAGGGAAGTGATCTTTCCTTGTGACCTTGTTGAGCTTTCTGTAATCAATGCAAACTCTCCAAAAATTCTTAACTCTGGTGGGCACTAGTTCATTGCTATTATCTGTCACCACTGTCACTCCAGATTTCTTAGGCACTACGTGTATGAGACTAACCCACTGACTGTCAGAAAATGGGGTAAATGATACCTGTCTGTAAAAGTCGAGTCACCTCTTTCTTTACAACGTCCAAAATAAGTGGATTGAGTCTCCTTTGTGGTTGCCTCATAGGTTTAACATTGTCTTCCAAAAATATCCTATGCATACAAATAGCTGGGCTAATACCTGGTATATCTGATAAAGTCCACCCAATTGCCTTCTTGTAATGCCTCAGGACTTGCAATAATTTT
>JAGFNQ010000432.1:85475-98995 GCA_024364735.1 Boesenbergia rotunda | reverse complement strand
TAGTTCATACCAATCAATGCCGAATGCGTCTCTTGATACAAAGTGAAAAAGTTGAAACAACTTGGCACCAAGAGAAGGAAATTTATGTGCCAAAAGAGACTGATACTAAGTGCCAAAGCTTTAACTAACAATTCATGAACTACACGGATTAGTGCAGCTTGGAAGACACAACTATAGTGAAGTAATATGCAAAATTAAATGAAGAAGTTTGAAAACCGAATGCTAATCAATGCAGAAACAAGATGATGTAGAAATTACTGCAGAAATGCAACAATATCTCCAATGCAGAAATTCAACAACAAACCAAATGCAATGTGATTGAACAAGCTGCAATGTAATGTTCAGAAGAAAACCACAGTTCAGAATCAATTTAGAAACAAATTAAAGGCAAGAAGGAATGCAGAACTTCAAAATTCGAATGCAGAAATTCAGACAAACTGAATGCAGAAATGATGCGCAGGTAAACAGGAATGAAATGCAGAATTTCAGAGCCCGAATTGGATGCAAAAACAACTGATGCAAGTTGAATTCAAGTGCACTAAGCTAGAGTTCAAAGAGGCTTAAATAAAACTATTGTTTAATTGACACAAATTGCAGAAATAACAAACTGAAGTGTTGTCGAAGTGGAGTTGATACGCAACCTGAAACTGCCCCGCAACAATTGAAACCAAATGCAACGTAACTAAAGCAAATTGCAATGTAAATTCAGAGGAAAAACTAAGGTTCAAACTCAATTCAGAAAAGCTAAATGATACGCAGGTAAACACAGCTGATACGCAACAATTGAGTCCAAATTCAGAATCGATTCAAACACAAGCAAGCTGCTATAAATGCGATTGTTCACCACACAAACAACTTAACTAATTACTTGCATAATTGAAACACTACTTAAGGCGGAAATGATTCAGAAAAGAAATCTAAAGCATTCTGATACAAAATTCAAACTGAAATAAATTGCAGAAATCGAAATCACAGCTAATTAACAGAAATTCACTAAGAAAACTAAGCCTCGATCCCTTCTTTAGCTCAAGAACTCCTTGCCGTCACACAAGGGTGAGCCTCGAACCCGTAAGCTCCACAAATCGATGGGAAACTATCTCTGCAAATCAATCCGAGCTCAACTCTGCTCAATCTGAAATACCCCTTCGATTCCCTCAACCAGCTGTGTCCGATTGCGCTGAAGCTTGTGGATGATCCAAGCAATCCAGGGAACCCCTCTAAACTACTCAGGTGGATGAAAATGGTGCACAACCAATCCAAGGGAAGCAAACGGCAGAACTGAGGAAACCTCACTCAGCTCTGTTTCTTGGGCAAAATGGAACTGAAAACTTCACGGAAACACCTCGCCGACGATCTAGAACTTGCTCT
This sequence comes from Boesenbergia rotunda, assembly GCA_024364735.1. Taxonomy (NCBI): domain Eukaryota; kingdom Viridiplantae; phylum Streptophyta; class Magnoliopsida; order Zingiberales; family Zingiberaceae; genus Boesenbergia; species Boesenbergia rotunda. Next base: position 97,627 of record JAGFNQ010000432.1, on the reverse strand, counting down.
AATGAAGGAATTGAAGTGGTCGCGCCTCTTAGATGAAGAAATTGAAGAAGAACATGAAGAACTACTGAAGACGAAGAAAACACTACGGCGAAGACGCGACAAAGCTGCCCTGTGGAGAAATTTGATTAAATACTTAGCAATGGACGACCCAGATTTCCTTAACTCAATCCAATGGTTGGATCTCATCCGATCTGAACCAAAATTTGATGATATTGATCAGGGGTCAGGATCTGCCTCCCAGTATCTCGGATCCTCCAGATTTACAACGGATGGCTTAGATCAACCTGATTTTTGAATGGACGCTCTAGATCCCTCTGATCTTGATCCAACGGCTGAATGATCTCTGATTTGGATGAAACCTTCAGATCTTGATCCAAGTGCTTGATTAACCTTAACCCCAGCTCGGATTCACCAGATCAATGGCGGATGGTCCAGATCTGCCTGATCTTTGAATAGACGATCTAGATCCTCTTGGCTTGATCTAATGGTCAGATCACTTCTGATTTGACTGAAATTCTCGGATCATGATCTATGCTCATGATTGACTCCATCGTGAACTCGGATTGACCAGAAGTTGACCGATGGCTCAGATCCAACCGTTTTTGAATTGGATGGCCCATATTAGTCGATGCTTGATCACTCGATCCGGGTCCACTTCTGACTCAAGTTTGACCCAGCCTGACCTAGGTCCATGATCACTCCAAGCCTGCAAAAGTAGATCAACAATTTAGTAGCAAAATAATTCAAATATATCAAGATTTACAATTAAGCCCAAAATAGAATAGATTCATGGAACCTAGGATAAATTCAATATTAAACAAGCAAAATATGGGTCAAACTTGGATTTTAGCATCTAAAATGATCAACAATATGATACCTATCACCTGTCATGTGATACATATACCTTTAGGACTTAGGCTCTGGTGCATTATCTATGACCCTTGCATATCATGTTGATATAGGTAGACTAGATAGTGGATGCTATTTGACCAGTGTCATGCATCATCGTGCATTGTGCATCACTGTCGATCAGGGGCCCCCTTTGTGGGTGAGTCAGGTCGACCGTCATACTGACCTACCCATACGACCACTCATGGGTTAGTGGTTGACGGAGTATTGGGTAGTGTGCTCTATGCTGCTTCGCTCATGCACTCATGGGTTAGTGAATCGAAGCATGATAGCATGCAGAGGTCCCTCCTTGAGTAGTCCATATACCAGGAGATGAGAGGGAGAGGTCTCTCCCCCATTTATATACATGGGGTAGGGGTAACACTCAGACAGAGATGTCCTCCATAGATGGCCTGGGGCTGCTAGAGATATCGCCAGGATAGGTGATGGCCTGGGGCTGATAGAGATATCGCCAGGATAGGTCATGGCCTGGGGATGATAGAGATATTGCCAGGATAGGTCATGGAGTGGGGGGTGTTACACTGGCATCATTCCTTCTACTCGATCGCTCAGGAGCAGTGATGGCAGAGTACGGATGGCAGTCATAGCCCTACGTCGGAGGGTGGCCTCCGCTCAGCTTCCTCCCGTACATAGGTGACGATGTCTGACCGACAGCAGGGGTGACCATGTCATTGCACCATGTGCATACGCATATTTTGCACTTGCTTGTGCTTGTTATACTTGGATGCTGCATATGATTGACATGCACATACAGGAGACCTTTATGTCTGGTTTTTGGCGACTCTGCTACATTGGTATGGTATTTTCTATTTCCTCTTTCAGTTGTACTTATCACTGCCTGTACATGTGTTATTCGATAGTCTGCTACACTATTGCTAGCTTAGACTATCCTGTATATATGATGAGATATCAGCTGAGTACTGTGTACTCACCCTGTTAGCTCCTTGTTTTTATTTCAGGATGATCGATTGGAGTGCCCGACAGCCTATCCCAGCTCGCGTATTTTCGAGATGATTCTCGGGGTATGTCTTGGTATTGTGATGGGGTACATGTTGGTACCCTCTTTCTATTCAGTTTGACTTTTCATTTCCGCTATTATATTCGTGTTCTGTTGGGTTGTGTAGCATGACGGTATAGATGTACTTTTGTGTGCCATGGAGGCTTTGTTTCGTTTTGTATTGTCGTAAGTCATATCGGTACATAGCTTTTGGCGTTGTTTCATTTTCTTTGTATGCAGACGTTTGTTCCAGCCCTATAGGTTGCAGTACAAGCGGCTGAGGTAGTCTTGGAGGTTAGGTTTTCAAATTGTCCGCTGGTCGAGGGAGTGACTGTTCGATCAGTATCGGACGGGAAGCTCCTCGTGGCGTGACAATTTATTTGGTATCAGAGCCAAGTTCTTGGGATACCTTGTGGTCTTGTGGGTGTTTTCGGATTTTGTGTCAGAGTCGTTTTCTCGTTGGATGCGATTGGTAAAAGGTGGCGACGGGATAGCTCCAGGCGACAATCTTATAATCGGCTGCAGGTTTTGTTGTTGATTCTATTCGGCTAATAATAATGAATGGTGTATCTCTACAGGTATGCCGTGACGCATTGAGTTGACTCCACCCCACCGACATGGTGGGTCAGGTCGACCCTCGCACCGGAGGACGCGAGTGTCTCAACAAGCGACAGTGACTGGGACAGAGGGGGTTCCTGTGAGACGGACACGGACAGGGTCTCGTGGCCGAGGACGATTGTCTTTCGAGACTCGGGATGATCAGAGATCTCAGTCTCCGTGGATACCGTCGCCATTACTGACGGCAGTACCAGTGGTACCTCTGGTAGGTCCTACGGCAGCATCAGTCCTAGTGGCGCCTTCTGTGGCACCTTAGGATACTGCGTCACAGATGATGCAGTAGATGGTGCAGCAGCAGCAGATGATGCAGCAGATGTTACAGATGTTTCAGACACAGGCTGCCCCATCATCCGCTCCACCAGCATCTGTCCCTATTCAGATAGAGCGTCAGACTGCGCAGCCAACAGATATACAGCCACCGGGACCGACGGTACCATCCTGAGATTCTGCAGTACCCCCGGCAGCACCTACTACTACTGTTCCAAGCCGATCTGTGGCTCAGATTTCGGTATTAGCACAGGCGGCTAAGGGTCGTCTTACTCTGTTCCATGGAGCCACCGATACAAATGTGGCTCGCGCTTGGCTGGAGACGCTGGAGAGGACGTTCCCATACCTAGAGTGTACAGATCTGGAGCGGGTTGAGCTAACAGCGTATCATCTGCGCGACCGAGCTGAGACATGGTGGATCACTCAACGATCGGTTATGGGCACTCAGCCGATCACCTGGGAGAGATTCCGACAGGTGTTCACCACACAGTATTTCCCAGCCGCACAGCAGTTGACTCGGTGGTAGGAGCTTCTGGAAATTTGTCAGGGAGAGCAGTCAGTGGCAGAGTATGATACAGAGTTCCACCGATTGTCCGAGGGTTGTCCTCAGATGTTCCCTGGAGATCTTGAGAGGATGACCCATTTTCTTAGAGGTTTGGATCCCTACATCCAGTCTCGGATGTCTCCCTGGGATCTGACCTCCTACGGAAAGGCACTGGACCGTGCCTTACATGTGGAGGCGATGCAGCAGAGGCTATCATCAGAGAGGAAGAAGGAGAAGAAGACATTGCAAACTTCTCAGACCCAGTCCTCGTGGAAGCGAGATAGACAGGAGCAGTCAGCACAGGATGTTTCTGGGGTCGCTTCTCGGCCTCAGAAAGTGGGAGGTTCAGCGTCAGGATCTTCCCAGTTCTCTCGATGGGGCCGGCAGAGGTCCAATGCGTCTTATCAGTGCACTTGGTGTGGTTCCAAGGAGCACAACAGGTCGAGTTGTACATTGTACAGGCTGTTTGTTTCTGTTGCAAACAACTTGGCCATCGGAGACGCAATTTCCCTCAGAGGGCACAGGAGGCGGGTACAGGAGGCTCAGCTGGGGGAGAATCTTCTGGCCAGTCGGGGGCCCAGCGGGGAGGCCGAAAGGCCCAGACTTTTTCACGACTGCAGCAGACTGCCCCTCCACCTATCTAGCTCTACTACTTATTTGGTCAGGGTCAGGAGGTTGCATCGTCATCTGTGGTATCCCAGCCTTCAGTTCAACCTTCGATTTCAAAGCCTCGTCAGCAGATCTATACTGGGTATCAACTACCTATCTATCAGCAGTCTCAGATTTCTGGAGCATCGGTACCTCAGCTACCTTCGGTGCCTACTGTACTGACATTACCCCCACCTCCACCTCCGCCAGAGCTGGGTTGAGTTTATGTTATTACCCGAGAGGAGGCTCGTCGAGCGGATGGATCCGTTTTCAGAGGTACAATTTTACTTTATGCATTCACCACAGATTTGCTCATTGATACTGGTAGTTCGTATTCTTTTATATCATGAGCATTCTTGAGCAAGATCTACAGGTTGTCGACCCTTAGGGCACAACGACTATCAGTGTCTTTACCTTCAGGAGATGTTTTGGAGGTAACCCAGGAGGTCAGAGGGTGTCCCTTGGACTTTGGGAGGGTTACCCTTACAGTGGACCTGTCTGTGCTGGATATGATAGAGTTCGACATCATCCTGGGCATGGACTGGCTCACGGCATCACATGCCACCGTTGACTGCCATTTGAGGGTGGTCACTTTCCGACCTCCAGACCAACCCTCATGGGAATTAATCCTTGGCGTCTGGGATGACGGCATAGCAGTTATGTCCGCACTTCAGGCGCAGAGACTTATTACGCAGGGTTGTTAGGGATTTCTGGTGTCATTACTCAGCACATCAGATGGTAGTACTTCTCAGATCTCCGACGTTCCGGTGGTCAGGGATTTTTCGGATGTATTTCCAGACGAGTTCCCAGGCTTGCCTCCCCGGAGGGAGGTCGAGTTTGCCATTGAGTTGATACCGGGGACTGCGCCGGCATCAAAGGCACCATATCGGATGGCACCGCGAGAGTTGGACGAGCTGAAGGTCCAACTCCAGGAGTTACTTGATCGTGGATTTATCCGACCGAGTGCTTCCCCGTGGGGTTCTCCGGTCCTTTTTGTGAAGAAAAAGGACGGTTCTATGCGACTTTGTATTTATTATAAACAGCTTAACTCAGTCACAGTCAGGAACAAGTATCCGCTGCTGCGTATTGATGATCTATTTGATCAGCTGAGGGGTACATCTGTGTACTCCAAGATAGATTTGCGATCTGGTTATCATCAGTTAAGAGTTAGGGATTCAGACATTCAGAAGATGTCATTTCGCACCCGTTATGGACATTATGAGTTCTTGGTGATGCCATTTGGGCACACCAATGCCCCGGCCGTGTTCATGGATCTCATGAACAGGATTTTCCTCCCGTACTTGGACCAGTTTGTTATAGTATTCATCGATGATATTTGGATATATTCTCGGTCCGAGGAGGAGCACGCTCGCCATCTTCGTATCATTTTGGAGGTTCTCCGAAAGGTGAAGCTCTATGCGAAGTACGGAAGTGTGCATTCTGGCTATCTTCTGTGGGTTTTCTTGGACACATAGTATCTAGTGGAGGCATTTCAGTGGACCCCCAGAAGATCGAGGCTGTCATCAGTTGGGAGTAGCCCACGTCAGTCCATGGCGTGTGCAATTTCCTGGGGTTAGCAAGCTATTACCGATGCTTTGTCGAGGGTTTCTCCAGCATCGCATCATCACTTACACGCCTGACCAGGAAGGGCGTGAAGTTTGTATGGACTGAGGCTTGCGAGACCAGCTTTCAGGAGCTGAAGCGGAGGCTTGTATCTGCGCCAGTTCTAGTACTGCCTTTTGGAGAGGATGGTTTCACTCTGTATACTGATGCATCTCTCCTGGGACTGGGCGCGGTACTCATACAACATGGACGGGTGGTTGCTTATGCTTCTCGGCAGCTAAAGGAGCATGAGAGGAACTACCCTGTTCACGATTTTGAGTTGGCTGCTATCATTTTTTACGCTGAAGATCTGGAGGCATCAACTTTATGGGGTCACCTTCGAGATTTTCATAGACCACAGGAGCCTTCAGTATCTATTCACTCAGCGAGAGCTGAATCTATGACAGAGGAGGTGGATGGAGTTTCTGAAAGATTGCGACTGTACCATTAGCTACCATCCTGGGAAAGCTAATGTAGTCGCCGACGCCCTCAGTCAGAATTCCAGAGCAGCGATGGCATGCCACAGAGTGATGGTTACAGATTTGATTCAGAGTTTCTCTGAGCTGGGGTTAGAGGAGCAGTCTCAGACAGAGAGAGGATTGCTAGTTACTTTGATGGCTCAGTCAGAGATTCGGACGAGGATCAGAGAGGCTCGGGCCAGTGATCAACATATTTAGTTTCTGGGCAGTCAGGCGATTTCGGGAGAGCAGCTGGATTTTACACGTGATGGGGAGGGTATTTTGTACTTTCGAGGGAGATTGTGTGGCCAGAGGCGCACCCTGTCTTGGAGGAGTTGCTGCAGGAGGCCCACCGATCACGTTTTGCTATTCATCCTGGTAGCACTCGTATATATCATGATTTGAGACGTTCCTACTGGTGGAACGACATGAAGAGGGATATCGCGGATTTTGTTGCTAGATGTCTCATCTGTCAGCAGGTTAAGGTAGAGCACCAGAGACCTATTGGACTCCTCTAGAGGATCCCTATTTCTCGAGTGGAAGTGGGAGCATATCACCATGGATTTCGTTGTGGGTTTGCCGAGGACTAGGAGAGGTCATGATGCGATTTGGGTAGTCATGGACCGACTAACCAAATCTTCTCATTTCTTAGCTATCCGGAGGACAGATCCTCTTGATAGTTTAGTGGAGTTGTATTGCCGGGAGATAGTCAGATTGCACGGAGTTCCTTTGAGTATTATCTCGGATAGAGATCCGCGCTTTACTTCTCGGTTCTAGTAGAGTTTGCAGAGGGCTATGGGTACTGAGCTCCGTCTCAGCATAGCTTTTCATCCCCAGACAGACGGATAGTCAAAGCGTACTATCCAGACTTTGGAGGACTTATTGCGCTCATGTGTTATGGACTTTAGGGGCAGTTGGGAGGACCATTTGCACTTGGTGGAGTTCGCCTACAACAATGGCTTTCATTCGGCGATACAGATGGCACCGTTTGAGGCGTTGTATGGTAGGGCGTGCAGGACACCCACCCTTTGGGATGAGGTCGGAGAGACTCAGCTGCTGGGACCCCAGAGAGTTCAGCACGAGGCATAGTTAGTAAAGACTATCAGACAGAGATTATCAGTAGCACAGGATCGCCAGAAGAGTTATGCTGACAGGAGGTGCAGACCTTTAGTGTTCTCTGCTGGTGACCATGTATCTCTTTGAGTTTCACCCACAAAAGGGGTGAAACGTTTTGGTCTCAGAGGTAAGCTAGCTCTATGGTATATTGGTCTGTTTCAAGTTCTAGAGAGGATTGGAGCTATAGCTTACCGCTTAGCTCTTCCACCGTCTTTGGCCAGTGTCCATGATGTGTTCCATGTATCTATGCTGAGAGGTTATGTGCCCGATCCCTGACACATTCTATTCGAGGTGCCGGTTCCACTCTAGCCTGACACTACTTATGAGGAGGTACTGTTGGATCGTGAAAAACGATAGAGGGGGGGTGTGAATATCGTTAAAATCTTTTCGGATTAAGGAAAGAGAAAACACAGCGGAAAACACAACAATCATAGAAAGAACACAAGTCTTTTACTTGGTTCAGAGTCGCGGTCGGCTCCTACTCCAAGGCCCACGGTCCTTGACCGTTTACTACGGGCAATTCTATAATCGCGCAAAGGTTTACAGATTTTAATACAAGAATATTGTAGTAAATAAAAGAACTACACTTTTTGTTACCGACGCCCTGATGTGGATCGTACTTCGGAGCAGAGGGTCATCGTCGGCGCTGGAATGTCGAAATCGGAGTTTGCCGGAGCAGAGCTCTTGAACGAAAAACTTAGAGGCGTTAGAAAGTTGTCTACTTGAAGCCTTGGGGTCGAGCCCCTTTTATAGTGATCCTGGGGGCGCCTGATTCGCTGGGGGCGCCTGACACGTGCCTTCAGATCGGAGAAACTTCATCCGTAGCTCGGTCAGTGCTTATCACTTTCGAATCGGCCTCTGGAGCTGACTGGGGTGCCCGGGACCTCCTGGGCGCCTAGCTTGACTTGGTCCGCTGGCTTCGTGGCTGATTTTGCTTCGATTACTCTTTGGCTTTGACCTTGGGCGCCCGAGACCTCCCGGGCGCCTAGCCCAGTGTGATTTCGAAGCGTTCTTGCTTAAATGCAGATTTGGCTTTGACCTTGGGCGCCCGAGACCTCCCAGGCGCCTAGCCTACTTTCCTACCCCCTTCCTTTGGGGCGTTCTGAGCTGCAGAAACACACACCTTCGGTCCCTGCAACCAAGGTTAGTTCCAAACCAAATAAAGAAAGAATATTAGTCAATATTTATAGCCTTAGCTGTCTTGGTTCTGACTTCGGGTCTCCCAAATGGAACCCTAGGTCGAACCGACACCTAATGTTCCCTCGATGGGGAACGCGTCCTCACCTACTCTTCTCAGGAGAGTTTACCTTTTGCCAACCGGCTCCTTCGGTTGGACTTTTGCCCAATCTACCTGACCAGGTCTTCGTGCCCAGTCTTCGACCAAGACTTCGTGCCCACCTTCCGAGCAGGTCTTCGGTGCCCAGCCCCTTGCCAGGACTTCGTGCCTACCTTCCGAGCATGTCTTCGGTGCCCAACCCCTTGACCAGGTCTTCTTTGCCCAACCCTTTGCCAGGACTTCTTGCCTAGTGTACTTAGGACTTCTTCCTGCACACTTAGTAAACACATTAGACAACAATAACATCTTAACTCTTGAACCCTTTGCCATTATCAAAACCCAGGTTTGACTTAGGTGTTGCCTGCACCAACAATCTCCCCCTTTTTGATTTATGACAACCCAGTTCAAAAAGTTAAGTTAAACATACAGATAAGTAGGTAAAGTACCTAAATTTAATTTCCTCCCCCTAGAAGAAATCTCCCCCTGAGTTTTTTAAAAGTTTGTGGGGTTTTTGAAAGAAGTTTCTAAGTCTAAAAGTGAAACGTTTTTCAGGTTTTCAATACTTAGAAAATTTTCAAGAATAGGTTTTTAAGTTAGAAAACATTTTTCAAAAATTATTTTGAGTTGGACACTTGGAAAATTTTCAGGAGAATTTTGAAATTTGCACTTAGAAAAATTTTCAACCAGCCATTTAGAGTAAGTGCTTAGAATAATTTTTGAATTCAAGTAATTTCGAAAATAATTTCCAAAATACTTATTTTTTGTACTTTAGAAAATTTTATAAACTTATTCTGAAGTTTTAACACTTAGAAATATTTTTCAAGTAGTTTAAATACTTAGAAATATTTTTTAAGCACAATTTTGAATTTATAACTTAGATAAAAATTTCCAGAAAAAAATGAGATAAAAGTTTTTGAAAAAAAAATTAATTTTGTAGAAAAAACTAAATTTTGAAATCTTCTTTTCTCTCTTTTTCAATCTCTCCCCCTTTGCCATATATCAAAAAAATATAGCAAAAAATGAGTAATCAAAGTTAGATGCTGTACTGAACCAATTCTAACTTTAAACTAGACTAAATTAATTTGAATTTCTACTTTCGGGTCCTGTCTAACCCAATTAGCTACTTACTAACTGTTATAAACAGTTACTTTCGCTAGGGTTAGTCAAGTTAAGTGATCTGATCAAGTTAGATTTTTCTAAGCTTGACACTTAACCTGATTACTGTTAAATTGGTATTTAGTCCCCCAATTACTGCAGATGCACTGATTTAAAGCATCTTGAATCAAGGCAAAAGACCTAAGCATCTCTACCCATTCTAGGTTATCAATCAAAAGTACCCTAAGGTGCTTGTGAGATGCTGGCTTCTAGATCTATAGGTGCATGCAATTCTAGGGTTAGGGCCTAGGCTAAGTCCATTTGTGAAAATCCCTAGTTTTGAAGGGGTAATTTTATTTAAAAAAATTAAGTCGAAAAATCATTTTAAATAAATAAAGAAAATGATTTTACAAAAACAATAAAATAGTTTTTGAAAAGAATATGATTAGAGCAGTCCTATTCTACCAAGCATAACCCTAACTACCTTCCTAGTGAGCTAAACTCAGACTCAGGTAGGGGTTTGGTGAAGATATCAGCTAAGTTAGATTTTGAGTCTATATGCTTAAGGACTATCTCACCCCATGATCTCTTACAAAGTGGTGTTTAACTTCTATGTGTTTAGTTCTAGAGTGTTGGATTGGGTTCTTAGTTAGATTAATTGAACTTATATTATCAATGTAGACTTGGGTTTTGGTGTAGTCAAGTTGGAAGTCTTTAAGAGTGTGCATCATCCATAAGAGTTGTGCTACACACTCTCCTAAAGCAACATACTCAGCTTCAGTTGTGGATAGAGCTACACAATGTTGCTTTCTGCTGCACCAACTCACTAGACTATTTCCTAAAAGTTGGCAGCTTCCACTTGTACTCTTTCTATCTAGTTTGCAACCAGCATAGTCAGAATCCGAGTATCCTGACAGGTCAAAAGTTGAGGTCCTAGGATACCAAATCCCTACATTTAGGGTGCCCTTGATGTATCTAAGTATTCTTTTTAGGGCTGCTAAGTGTGTTTTCTTAGCACAGGTTTGGTATCTAGCACACATTCCTACAGCAAAAAGGATATCAGGTCTGCTGGCTGTAAGGTAAAGTAGACTACCAATCATACTTCTATATAATTTAAGGTCTATGGGTTTACCGTCAGGATCACTATCTATTTTTACATTTGTGGCCATGGGGGTACTTATGCTTTTGGAGTTATCCATTTTAAATTTTTTTATCAATTCCTTAGCATATTTGGATTGATGGACATAATTTCCATCCCTAGTTTGCTTAATTTGTAGACCTAAAAAGAAGTTGAGCTCACCAACTAAGCTCATTTCGAATTCGTTTTTCATTATTTTTACAAATTATTTTTAGAAATTTGAGTTGGTGGATCCAAAAATTATATCGTCAATGTAGATTTGGGCAATAATTCTTTTTCTAAGGTCTTAATAAACAAAGTTGAGTCAATTTGTCCTTGTTTGAATTCCTTAGAAATGAGGTAGGTTGATAGGCGTTCCTACCATGCCCTAGGTGCTTGTTTTAGTCCATACAGTGCCTTATTGAGTTTGTAAACATGGTCAGGGTTTTCTAAGTCCTCAAAACCGGGGTGTTGTCCTACATAGACTTCTTCTCTAATAAATCCATTTAGAAAAGCTGACTTTACATCCATTTGGTAGAGTTTAAAACCTTTATGGGCTGCAAAGGCTAGCAACATTCTTATAGACTCAAGTCTATCTACTGGGGCATAGGTTTCGTCATAGTCTAACCCTTCGACTTGACTGAACCCTTTAGCTACTAGGCGGGCTTTATTTCTAACTATTTCCCCTTGGTCATTTAGCTTGTTCCTAAACACTCACTTAGTGTCAATAATGGATTTGCCCTCAGGTTTAGGTACTAGTTCCTAGACTTGGTTCCTTTCAAATTGGGCTAACTCTTCTTGCATTGCTATGATCCAATCAGGATCAGGTAAGGCTTCCTCTATAGTCTTAGGTTCAATTTTTGAAATCAGTGCAATCTGACTATGATTTCTATAGGAAGACCTAGTTCTGACTCCTAAGGTTGGATCACCCACAATTTGATCAGTTGGGTGACTGAGTCTGGGTTTCTTAGTTCTTCTAGAACTTGGTTCAGCCTCAGGTCCGGCTGGACGGTTCAGTTCAGTATTTGGTTCAACTACTTGGGTTGGTTCAATTATTGGTTCAATTGCCTCAGTAGTTGGTTCAATAGTTAATTTATTTAGGGGTTCAATTAGTGGTTCAATAGTTTGTTCATTATCTTCATGATCAGTATTTGATGGATTTGAATCTGGGTTATTGGATTTTGAATTAATTTCCTCATCAAATATTAGATTTGTTGTTTCTTCAATTTTGTTAGTTTGTTTATTGTAAACCCTATAGGTCCTGCTTGTTGTTGAATATCCTAAGAAGACCCCTGGAGTTGACTTAGATTGGAATTTACCTAGATAGTCCTTGGTGTTTAGGATATGAACTTTGCACCCAAAGACCCTTAGGTAATGTAGGTTTGGAAGTCTGTGGTAGTATAATTCATAGGGAGTTTTATTATATCGTTTGTTAATTAGGACCCTATTTTGGATATAGCAAGCCATACTAATTGCTTCTGCCCAAAATTGGTTAGCTAGGTCGA
>JAGFNQ010000432.1:0-85419 GCA_024364735.1 Boesenbergia rotunda | reverse complement strand
ATCTCCTATGCCAGAGGTTTGATTCTTCTAACTGAGTTAAGAAGCATTTAGGTACTAAGGGTAGGTTTATAGTGTAAACATTATTTTTCCTAGTGCCCTTAAGCATGACTTCTGAGTCTTGCAAATTTCTAATCAGGCAGTCAGAGTTGGTGAAGGTAACTACATAACCAGTATCACATAATTGACTTATACTAAGCAAATTAAATTTAAAGTTCTCAACCAAGAGGACCTTTTTAATTACAAAATCAGAATTGAGTTCAATGTTACCTGACCCAATGACTTTGAGTGTAGCATTGTTGTCAAATGCTACTGAGCCTAGGTTCTTGAACTTGAGTTTGGTGAATTTCAATTTGTCCCCAGTCATGTGTCTGGAGCACCCGCTATCCAACATCCATTGGTCCAAATCATTATGTTCCTACACATAAAGAATTTGTTGATTTGGATCCAATTAGAATTAAGGATAACTTAAATTGATTTTCACAACCTAGTCTGTCTCACCCAATCTATTCTTATCAATCATGTTAACCTTATGGGTTTTGTGAGACAGGTTTTAATAGAAGTAAAGATTTTATTTTGAAAAACCATGATTAGTTTTGAAAAAGTTAAATTAATTTTAAAACCAAATAATTATGCTTTAAATTTATTTTTTTGAAAAAAAATGGTTGAATCTAAGATTACTTGAAATCTGTGTTAGATTCAAATCTGACAATAGTAAAGTGAATTTGGTTTTCAATAATCGGCTTCCAGGTCTTGGCGAGGCAATAGGCCTTCTTTGGTCGTAGCCTTATTGGATCATCAACCCTTTCCTTGACAAAGCCTTTTATTGAAAATCCATCTTCAAGTTACTCCTTGAAGGATTTTGGTCTAACTAGTTTGGGTCTTGGATAGGTAGCTTCGGCTAGTTCCGCCAAAATGGCTTCCCTAACATACTATCATCTCACCTCCACCCAATACTATGTTGTTCAAATTTCAGTTAATCATTTTGGTCCTTAATCTAACCAGTCCTAGGTCTAAGCATGATAATTTGCAAAAAAAAAAAAACAAGCAAGCATGCAATTTTAAAATAAGAAAAGAATTTATTTAACTATAAAATTATTTTTAAGTTGGCTCCCCTGGACTAAAGCCACGATAATGATTAGGCAAGATATGAATCTTGTCCTTGGGGATCCAATACTGGTTTGGTCCAGCTTGGTTGTTCAGGCAAAGTTTGGGTACCCATGCCTGAACTTTGGGCCTAGATTGGTTCAATACAGCATAGTATGACCTTTGTCTAGACTTGGTTCGATACCCTAACCCGGATCGATTTAGAACAGACTTCTGTTTTCCAAGAATCATGTCAAGACCCTTGGAACCTGAAGTGAATCGTTCTAAAGCTGCTCTAAGGTCCTTGACTTGAGTTCTCAAGGAGGAGTTCTCTTTCTCAAGCTTTTCAACTTGAGTAGAGGTTCCTTCTTGAACCTTCTCAGTCAAAGATCTAGAGTCAACTCCTTCTTTCAGGAGTTTTACTTCTTGTCGGAGGGACTCGACTCGGATTTTGGCGTTCGGCAAGTTACAAGATAAATATTCAATTAACTCTGATAATTACACTTTAGAATAACCACTTACAGTTATTTTGCCGTCCTCCGAAATGGTGAGCTTTCCATTGTCCGACTCCGATTCTGATTCGGTGTCGATGTCTTCCGAAGCAGTCAAGGCGAGCAGGTTCGATTGTGGGGCCTCTTCTTCTTCTTCGGAGGATGACTCGTCCCACGTGGCTTGAAGGGCCTTCTTCCTTCGAGTCTTCTTGGCTTCTTTCAGATTAGGGCACTACGATTTGTAGTGTTCTTTTTTGTTGCATTCGTAGCAGGTTACGTTTGATTTGGTCTTGGACGTTGATGGTTCAGCTGGATCTTCCTTCTTTCGGCTGGCTTTTCTTTTGTTGGTCTGATGCTTTAGTTCCTTGTAGTAGTCCCGGGCTAGCCAAACCAGCTTGGGTCGATCCCCTTCGCTGTCTTCTGAGTCTGAGTCTGAGTCAGACTCGGGTGCATGTTGAGGCTTTTTCTTGGCCACCTTTCCTTGGATTTTTCCTGCAAGAAAAGCAATACCTTTCTCGGATAATGTGCAGTTAGTCAGCTCATGTATCTCTAGTTCAGAAAATAACTCGTCTAATTTAATTTTGGAAAGGTCCCTAGAAACATTGTACGTATCTACCATAGAAGTCCACAAAGTATTTCTCGGGAAGGCGTTAAGGGTATACCTGATAAGGTCACGGTTTTCTACCTTGTGACTGATTGTGTGTAGACCGTTCATCAGCTCCTGGATCCTGGGATGGAGCTGGGCTGCTGACTCGCCTTCGTTAATTTTGATTGTGTACAATTTGTATTTGTTCAACAGTAGGTCCCTCTTGCTGATTCGGGTGTCGGAGGTACCTTCGTGCAATTCGATCAACTTACCCCAGAGTTCCTTCGCACTGTTGAAGGGTCCCACCCGGTTCAATTCTTCTTTGGTTAGTCCGCATTGGAGTGTCTGGGTTGCCTTTGCATCAGCCTCGATCTTCTTCTTCAGCGAGGCGTCCCATTCTGTGTAATGTTGTGCCACTCCTTCAGCATTCTTGGGGATTTCCAAACCAGATTGGATTATGATCCACATATCCACCTGAGTTTTCAGGTGGACTTCCATCCGACTCTTCCAGTAGGAGAAGTCTTCTCCACTGAAGAGTGGTGGTCTGGCTGTACTGAAACCTTCTTGAATGACCATTTAAAATTTCTGAAATGACAAAAAAAAGGAAAATTCTGTCCCAAGACTTGGTCTTGGATTAGTAGTGCGGGAATAAGAAAAAAAAAACGATCGAGTGGTGTTGCACCAACCTCGATTAAACAGAAAAATTCGAAAAAAAAAATTTCGTAAAATCCGAAAAACTCCCAAATTGGTGTTTGCACCAAATTTGAGCGACCCGCTCTGATACCACTTGCTGGATCAAGAAAAATGATAGAGGGGGTGAATATCGTTAAAACTTTTTTTCGGATTAAGGAAAGAGTAAATGTAGAGGAAACGAAACAATCACACAAAAACACAAGTATTTTACTTGGTTCGGAGTCGCGGTCGGCTCCTACTCCAAGGCCCACGGTCCTTGACCATTTACTTTGGGCAATTCTATAATCGCGCAAAAAGTTTACAAATTTCAGTACAAGATATTGCAGTAAATGAAAAGAGCTACACTTTTCGTTACCGACGCCCGATGTGGATCGTACTTCGGAGCAGAGGGTCATCGTCGGCGCTGGAATCTCGAAATCGGAGTTTGCCGGAGCGGAGCGCTTGAACGAAAAGCTTTGGAGCGTTAGAAAGTTGTTGTTCTGAAGCCTTGGGGTCGAGCCCCTTTTATAGTGCTCCTGAGGGCGCTTGAGACGTCGGGGGCGCCTGACACGTGCCTTCATCTGCAGAAAACTCAATCCGCAGCTTGGTCTGCGCTTATCCCCTTCGACTCGGCCTCTGGAGCTGACTGGGGCGCCCGAGACCTCCTGGGCGCCTAGCTTGATTTCGTCCGCTGGCTTCGTGGCTTATTTGCTTCGATTACCTCTTTTGGCTTTGACCTTGTGCGCCCGGGACCTCCGGGGCGCCTAGCCCAGTGTGGTTTCGAAGCGTTCTTGCTTTTTTGCTGTTTTGGCTTTGACCTTGGGCGCCTGGGACCTCCCGGGCGCCTAGCCCAGTTGCTTGCCCCCTTCCTTTGGGGCGTTCTGAGCTGCAGCAACACATTCCTTCGGTCCCTGCAACCAAGGTTAGTTCCAAAACATACAAAGCAAGAATATTAGTCAATATTTATAGCCGTAGCTGTCTTGGTTCTATCTTCGGGTCTCCCAAATGGAACCCTAGGTCGAACCGACGCCTACTGTTCCCTCCACGGGGAACGCGTCCTCACCTACTCCTCTCAGGAGAGTTTACCTTTTGCCAATCGGCTCCTCCGGTTGGACTTTTGCCCAATCCCTCTGACCAGGTATTCGTGCCCAACTTACGGTCAGGTCTTCGGTGCCCAGCCCCTTGCCAGGACTTCTTGCCCAGTCCTCGACCAGGACTTCTTGCCCAGTCCTCGACCAGGACTTCTTTGCCCGACTTCTGGTTAGGTCTTCTTGCCCAGTCCTTGATCATAACTTCTTTGCCCAGCCCTTTGCCAGGACTTCTTGCCTAGTGCACCTAGGACTTCTTCCTGCACACTCAGTGAACATGTTAGACAACAATAACATCTTAACTTCTGAACCTTTTGCCATTATCAAAACCCAGGTTTGACTTAGGTGCTGCCTGCACCAACAGAGAAGTGTTGGGTTTAATTTGGGAAACGAAACACACCTTTGCTAGAAACCCCTAGGTTTAGGGGGAGCTGAGATTAAGGGGGAGCATGGTTGCTCCATTCTTGGTGTAAGGGGAACCTTGGAGAGGTTCTTAAAAAGCCTTTGTAAGTCCAATATAGGGGGAGCTTTGGAGAAGATTTAAAATGCCCGTTTTGTGAAAAGTCCTAACTTGGAAGGTTAGGTGTGAAAAGTCCTAACTTGGAGGGTTAGGTGTGGAAAGTCCTAACTTGGAGGGTTAGGTGTGGAAATTTCTTAACTTGGAGGTTTAGGTGTGAAAAGTCCTAACTTGGAGGGTTAGGTGTGGGATGCCTTGGGATAGGATCCATGCTTGCATTGCATATGCATTGGCGGTGTAAGTCCAAGATGGTGTCTTGGCAACGTAAGTCCAGTTGTCTGTTTAGCATTGTTTTTGCTAATTATTGCTATTGACTACTATTTGGTTTCCCTAACTTAAACGTATTGTCAAACATCAAAAAGGGGAAGATTGTTGAGGCAATCTGTGGTCCGGAGTGACCATGAGTTTTGATGTTTGGGCAAAGGGTTTAAGTTAGGTTTTCCCTTGTTATCTAATATGTGTAATTGAGTGTGCAGGATTGCAGGTTTACACACATTGACGTGACTGGACGGTCTCGGTACAGTGAAGGGTGGCATGGAGACAAGCTAGAGGCTTGTGTGCGCACCTGAGGGACCTTGGTATAGCAGGGACGATGAGCTGAGGGGCGCGGACTTCGAGGCATGCATGAAGGATGACATGGAGGCAAGCTGGAGGCTTGCGTGCATCCGAGGGATGGGAGCCGAAGCTGAAGAGGGCGCGAAGGTAATAGTCGAGACTGCTGATGAGGAGTCAGTTGAGTCGTGAGGGTACGAGTGATGTGTGATTGTACTCGAGAAATCCTAGGGTTTGAGTGCTGAGAGAAGTGTACTCGGGAAGGAAAACCCTAAGTGTGTGAGTGGACTGCCCTTGGGGCAGTCGACTGATGAAACTCACAGAAGGCAGTCAGCTCTGGACCAGTCGACTGCCTTGGGAGCAGTCGACTGGTAGCTGCTGGTGAGTTGTCTGAAAATTCGAACGTTGGGGTTGCAACGATCTATTTTCAGTGGGACCAGTCGACTGCCCTGGGAGCAGTCGACTGGTGGCGAGGGTATTCAGCCTTAGTCCTATTTAAGGGGACTTCGTGTTGGCTGAAAGGTTTGACGAATTTGGTCTTGGTCAAAGGCCAAATAGTAGTCTTGGTGCCCATGTATTGTCGAGGTGATTGTGGCGAGGTTTCTCCACCCACAAGGAGCGACAAGGGCTAGCCGAAGGTTATCCGGGGAGTGATCCACCGAAGGATTCTTGGATTAGTCTGTTGGGACCGGGTGCATGTTGACAAGGATACGGGTTCGTAAAATTTTAAATTTTTCGTGCAGCGGAAGAATTAGCATAAAATAATTTCTCAAATTATTTTAACCACGTATCTAGCATGCAACCTTATGATGTGTGGACATGATTATAAATTAAAACTTTGCGGGAAAATAAACTAATTTACTTTGTACCTCGCGTAACTCGAAGAAAGGGACGAGATCCAACCGTAGCGTCCCTTGGAAGCTCCGCCTCTATTCGCGTCCACGCCGAGTTCTCTTCGGGATGACTTCGCAAAGTCACAAGTTTTGTGCCGACGAGAACTACTAGATTCTCTAATGACACAACTAGAAGATCAAGAGAGAAGAAAGGAAACTAACCACCAAGTAACGGAATCAAAATTCCGGGAAAGGAAGGAACGAGTCGCGATCCGCTTCTTCTTCTTCTTCGGCACGAACTTGGTGGAGGAAACTCACGGGCACCCTAGGTGCTTGCGCCGGCCCTAGGGGAGGAGAGAGAGCCGGCCCTAGAGAGAGAAAGGGCGCCGACCCTAGAGAGAGAGAGAGTTAGAGAGAGAGGGAGAGAGTTAATCTCTTGATCAATCTATTAAGGGAATCAAGCCTAGCCTTGGTTCCTTTATATAGTAGTCTCTCCCTTGCCAAGTCTCCCCTTTAACGGAATTTTTCATAAGAAATTTATCCTATAAATTTTCTTTATGAATTATTCCGTTTAAACCAAGTTTTATTATAACTAATTTTATAATAAAACAAATACATCTCTCCTTTTATTATGGAATAAATTTTACAAGAAATTTATAAATTTTCTTATTATGGAAAAATCAATTCATAATTGATTTTATAAAATTAAAATAAACCATTCCATGGATCATTTTAATTCCATAAAAAAGAATAAATTTCTATAAATTTCTTTATATAAATTTCTTTATACAAATTTATTTATCCATAATTTATAAAACAAATCGCACTTGATTTATTTTATAAAATAAACCAAATAAATTGGTTCTCTCTTTTATTGTGGCCGGCCAAACCAAAGAGGGTGGGCACCCTCTTTGGCCGGCCACTTCAAGCCCAATCCCTCGCGAATTAAACTCATTTAATTCGCCCGATAAGCCTTCAAAAGACTTAGCCATTTTTAGCTTCCGTTGCGCCTCTGATTAACTCAGATTCGACTTATTTCTCTTGATCGGAAAATCCAATTTTCAACTCGTTTTAAATCCCTCGGATTACTCGTAGTGCGTGTGACTAAATAGGCTTTCGATTTATATTGGCCGTCTATAATCAACTAATTATAGAACGATCATGAGTGACACCTAGTAGTACATCATGACCCCCAATTAATCGAAAGATCAACGGTTGACCTCAGAAGTAATTCTGAAACCCTTCAGCAGCTCTAATGAATCGTGCCCCATTCCCTTCACCATCTTATACCCACTTGGTTCAGGACATGGTCTGTGTGTGTCAGTCCCCACTAGGCTGACTACGTCACACCTAGCCCAAGTAGTGTCTTTCTCGTCCTTTGGATTTCTAATTACTCTCATGTATTTAAGAGACTCATACTCTAAACATGACATGCTCTGGCCAGAGGCTTTGAGACGATAGGCCTGGGTATACATCTCCTCGCAAGGAGTGGTGAATCCTTTGTAGGCTGTTCAAACATCTTCGAGCACTTCGGCTTATACCCAATCATCCTGGGTCCACACCTCCTTGGAGATGCTTGCTTAAGATGTTAAAGTATAAGTCTCCATGACCAAGATGACTTGAACACCGCAAGTCAAAGGAACATCGCACTTAAGCTGCAGTAAGAACTTCACTGACATATCTATATAGATTACCATATGAAGTTTTACAGCTAGTCACTCCAATGAACTAGTTCCCTTAACTAGCATCTATCTTTATCTCCGGACATCCCAATGTCACCAGCCAGTGAGAATCAGCTGATTAGAGAATAACACATGCTAGTCTCAATAGAATTGATAGTGTCCGTTTTTATCAATTCATCGACTAGGGATATTTTCAATACTTCACAATTGCACATGTAGAGATAATCACTAGTTGTGATCTCATCACAAATTCTCTTATGCTGTGAATTGTATTGCGGGCATTCAGTAGATGAGTTTAAGATCCCAATCAAATACACAAACATGTATACTCAAATAGTGAATTTTCATTTATTAAAATAAATATTTACAATCATAAGGCGATTGCCTTAGGACACTTCTCTCATATCACTAACATAGTCACCCTTAGGGGTGGATACCAAGTAAATCGTTCTTGTTAGCGTTGTTTGTTTTCATTATTATTGTTTCCGCTTGCGCAACTAACAACGTAGGTACAAGAAGAACCAAAAAGTGCTATTCACTCCCCTCTAGCTAGCAACCGTACAAGATCCAACAAATCGATCGTGGCAGGGTTGGTTCGTGGATCGAAACAAATATTTAATATTTAATATTAAAATTAAAATCCAATCAGATCTTGGACTGATCCTCTAATCTGCATCTTAAACTTTATTTTTTTTATTTTTTTATTTTTTTATGAACTTGTGGACTAACCTGTTTAACCCGTAACCTACTATAAATTGACTTGATTAAGAATATTTCTATTAGTATAATTGGCTTTGGGTCAATGTTGATTAAGTTTAGGTCGACTTGAGCTTGGATTTAGATATTTGATCAATATTTAAGAGATAAGACAAATATAACAAGATTGACTAGATACTTGATGATGTCAAAAGTCTAACGGGAAGTTAGCAAGAGAAGAGTTTAAGTGAGTCACATAGGACAGGATACTTGGCACAGATAAGAAATCTAAATAGATCATGGAAAACTAGACATTTAGTACAAGAGAAATGTTCAAGTGTGTCAAAGATGTCCGGACACTTGGTGATCACAAGTTTTATAGGAAAGTTGGCAAAGAAAAGTCTATGTGGATCGAAAGTTAACAAGTCACTTGGTGATCGAAAATCCAACAGGAAGGTTGGCAAGAGTAAAGTTCCAGTGAGTCAAAAGTTGACCAGATATTTGGTAATCGAGAGTCGAATTGGATCAAAAGTTGACCAGATACTTGGTGTAGAAGCTTTGGCAGGTCAAAGTTGGTTAGATGCTAGGCAACGGACAATCCCAATAGGTCACGGATAACTGGATGTTGGGCAAAGATAGTTCTGATAATTTGAGATCAATTGAATATTAGGCAAGACTAGAATTTAGTCTTGAAAAGGTTGAATTTACGGTTACCAATCATTTGGCAAAAGGTAACAATCAATTGGTAAACCCTAAACTTAAATTGAAAGTTCAGGGTTAGATGATCGATTGGTCTAAAGTAATTGATTAGTTCAATCGATTGAGAGTAAAGTTTGAGAGTGTAATAGGATCTGAAATCAATTAAAGCAATCAATTAGAGTTTAAGGCAATCAATTGAGTAGAAGTTTCTTGAGGAAACAAAAGCTACTGAATCGATTAGCCTAACCGATTCATCCTTGTCAATCAATTTGCCTAATCAATTCAGCCTTGTCAAATCGATTGGCAGTGCTTTCTCGAGAGAATAGAAGGTTTCACAATCGATTGAAGCCAACAATCAATTGGTTAAGAAAAAAAAGAGCTATTCTGTATCTTTGAACAGGCAAATCTGACATGACAATTGATAGTGGGTACGACCAATTGATTGGAAGGCGTTTTGTTGGTCTAGGCAGCACCTAAGTCAAACCTGGGTTTTGATAATGGCAAAGGTTTCAAAAGTTAAGATATTATGTTGATCTAACATGTTCACTAAGTATACAGGAAAAGAAGCCCTAGGTACACTAGGCACGAAGTCCTGGTTGAGGACTGGGCACGAAGCCTTGGCAAGGAGCTGGGCACCGAAGACCTACTCGGAAGGTGGGCACGAAGTCCTGGTCGAGGACTGGGCACGAAGCCATGGCAAGGAGCTGGGCACGAAGTCCTGGCAAGGAGCTAGGCACCGAAGACCTGCTCGGAAGGTGGGCACGAAGACCTGGTCAGGTGCATCGGGCAAAAGTCCAACCAGAGGAGTCGGTTGGCAAAAGGTAAACTCTCCTGAGAGGAGTAGGTGAGGACGCGTTCCCCGTCGAGGGAATAGTAGGCGTCGGCTCGACCTAGGGCTCCATTTTGGAGACCCAAAGTCAGAACCAAGACAGCTACGGCTGTAAAATTCACTAACATGCTTGTTGTGTTTTGTTTGGTACTAACCCTGGATGCAGGATCGAAGGAACGAGTTTCTGCAGCTCAGAATGCCCCAAAGGAGAGGGGCAGCAGCTGGGTTGGGCGCCCGGGAGGTCCCGGACGCCCTAAGTCAAAGATAAACAAGAGTTAAGCAAGAAAACGCTTCGGAAGCACACTGAGCCGGGCGCCCCCTTGCTCCCTGGCGCCCCCGTGCTCCTGGGCGCCCCGGATGTCTCGGGCGCCCTGGGTCCAAGCCAACGAAGCGATACAAGCTTATCCAGCCGAGAAGCCTACTGACAAAGTCAACTCGGGCACCCCCTGCTTCTCGGGTGCCCCCGTCAATCCCCGAGCCCGATCCTGGAGGGATAAGGGCTGACCGAGTTGCGGATGAGGGTTTGTAGATCGGGAGACACGTGGAGAGCGCCCCCAACGTCCCGGGCGCCCCCAGGTGCACTATATAAGGGGCTCGACCCCCAAGGCTTCACAACACATTCTTCCAACGCCAATACGCTCTTCGACTCACGCGCTCTACTCCGGAAACCTCCCATCTCGAGATTCAAGCGCCGACGATGACCCTCTGCTCTAAAATACGATCCACACCGGACGTCGGTAATGAAGAGTTTGAACTTTAGTTTACTGTACTACAACTGTAATATTCTTCTGTAAACATTTGCGCACATATAGAATTGCCCGCAGAAAACGGTCAACGACCGTGGGCCTTGGAGTAGGAGCCGACCGCGACTCCGAACCAAGTAAAATCGCTTGAGTTCTTGTGCTGTGTTTTCTATTCCGCTACGTATTCTCTTAACCTCGAATCCGAAAAGTTTCTAATGATATTCTCCCCCCTCTATCATTTTCTCTCGATCCAACACGTTTTTCATCCCAAAAACACCCCTAGAAAAGAAGATTTCGTGAAGATTTCGAGCTACCGATTTTTTATATTTAGGAGAGAAGTGCTATTGTATTTTTTGATTATCAAGAGGATAACCAAAACAAGAAAAGAGCAAGCAAAGTAAGGTTTTAATGGTATAAGTCATTTTCGATTTCTTTTATATTCTTATTTACATTTCTTGTTGTATTATTATACTCAAGTTTGTAAGAGGCTTCTCTACCTCAGGAAGATTTCCGAGAAGGAGGAAGTTCTTAGAGAAGCTGTGAGTGAGGAGTGTGCCCTTTGATGAGTTACCTTAAGGAGGTGGATACCGAGTGTAGCGCATATGACATCTAAGTTTGAATTGAAGTTCCATTGCGCATTAAAAGATGAACACAAAGCGACTCCCCCCCCCCCCAGCCCATACGAGTCCTAACAAGTAGTATCAGAGTGAGATCATTTTTTACCAGACTAATCGCTAGAAGGAGCAAAGAGCTAGAGAAAGAATAAGAAGTTGAGAGTTTGAGTCCTAAATGTTAACAAGTCAAAGGGCAAATCATTGAAGGAGCTCAGCTTAACAATGGAACCCCGAGATGGATGAATATTACATCCAGGCACCTCCACCCTTCAAATTAGAAGGAGACTTCTATCTTAGAATCAAAACCTCTTTCTCTTTTAGGGTTTTCTACACTTAAGCGTTAGCAGCAACAGCGGAAGCAAAATACAGTATAACAGCAGAAAAAAAGTGCAGAAACAAAAGACAAACCAAAACTCTAACACAAGGATATACAAGGTTTGGGGATAACTTGCCCCTACTCCTTGGCATGCCCGTGAGGTGGGCGATCCCTTGATCGTCGGCAGATCAAGCCCCGAAAAATTTGGATATCAAATGGATCCTCCTTCTCGGTGGAGAAACCTCTCTACAGCAGTTTCAATAGAGTAATGAACTTAAGAGCAGTGAAACAAGGAGGCTTACTGAGCACTAGGACAGAAAGAACACAAGAGCTCTACACCAAGCTCCACCCAGCACAAACCGCACGCAAGGACTCCCAGCTCTTCGTGTCTGCTTGCTGATGGACTCGCCAAACTCCTTGTCTCTTCCAAGTGCTCAAGAGTATGATGAAAGTTGTCGCTCAAGTGATTCACAGTTGATTGCTCAAAGAGATGGATCAAAAAAATCTTACTGAGACTTCTTCGCCACAAGCTTTAAGTCTCTGCCCAAAACCCATGTTACAGGCGCGCCTCTGCAGCTCCCAGCTGCTCACCAGATCGTCTGCAACAGCCTCAACTACTCCTGACCTCTTCTGGACTCACTGAACTCTCCTCAGCCAAGCCGAGGTCAGCTCATCAGCTTCCCAGCCATTGCCAGCCCGCGCCAGACGCCCGTTGTAACCTGAGAACAGAAAACGTCTAAACTGTCGTAGCAAAATACTCCAGTTGACTCTCCTTGAGTATGCCCTGAGTTACCTGCACACTTAGCAGATGATTAGAACAGCAAATCAATAGAGAATCAACTATCAAAAGTTCAGAGTAGATATCAGTGGCGAATCAGCAGAGAAATAGAACGCAATCAGAACTCTGACAGCGTTTTTGAATTAAAGCTGTCAGCTACTGATCAGTCACCCGATCGATCAGAGTAACCTGATCGGTCACCAGACCGATCAGGATAGGCCCAGACTGATCAGGTTCTAGCTTGATCGGTCCACAGTGAGAAATATGAAATCGGGACTTCTCGTGATCGATCACCAGATCGATCCCAAGTCGTGGATCGGTCACCCGACCGATCCACCCCTTTGCTGAGGGTTTTTCCAGCTTCACAGCCCAAACCCACTGATCGGTCACCAGACCGATCAGGTTGTGGCCTGATCGGTCTGGGGACCGATCAGAACACTTCCTGACCGATCAGGTTGAAGCCTGATCGGTTATAAAGAGAAACTCGCGACATTTGATCGTTCACCAGAATGACCTGAAGGTCTCCTTGATCGGTCACCAGACCGATCAGGAGCCGAACACAAAAGCTTCTGTTCTCTCCCTGATCCGTAACTAGACCGATCAGGAGCAGAACAGAAGTCAAACAACGTCTCTGTTTGCTCCCTGATCGGTCACCAGACCGATCAGACTTCTCTAGATCGGTCACCAGACCGATCCACGAAGGAAATTCATGCCAACTTCCCTGATCGGTCACAAGACCGATCCAGCCAAAACCAATTCCACTCTAAGTCACGAGAACGGTCTCCCAGCCTTCTCTGACTCGTGCTCAGTCCCCCGGACTAAGACTTCATGCCCAGTTTCACTCACTGGGACTTCATTCAACCTAACTTCCCATGCTAGGACATGTCTTCACTCACCAGGGTTTCATCCAACCTAGCTTCCCAAGCTAGGACCTGGCTTCACTCACCAGGGTTTCATCCAACCTAGCTTCCCAAGCTAGGACCTGGCTTCACTCACCAGGATTTCAACCTAGTCCCACTAGGTGTGCCTAGTCCCATTAGGTCTTTTCCACTTCACCTAGTTCCACTAGGTGTGCCTAGTCCCACTAGGTCTTTTCCATGCCAGCGTGCGATCTCCCGATCCACCTGGACTTAACTCGAATTCATTCAACCAAACTTAAATCGTTGTCAACACCAAAACAACAATCGGGCAAGACTGCATCAACAATCTCCCCCTTTTTGTTGTTTGACAACCCGATTTATGTTTAGGTATTAGATCAATTGAAGTCCATTCAATTATTGTAAGGGAATCAAGATCCTCCCCCTACAAAATCACATCCCTAATCTTAAACAATCATTCTCTCCCCCTTTGTCAAACATCGAAAAAGGGTATGGTTATTAAGTTTAAATATACCTCCCCTTTAATCAAGGATCTCTCCCCAAACCCAAAATAAAATGAAGGATAAAGTTGAATTGCATATGAGAGGCATATACCACAAATGTATCATGGCAACAATGTATATGCATCATACGGCAATAAGTGTGAATTGCTCATGAAAACATATACAGAATTATATCATGGTCAAACATGTATATGTTTCATATGACAAGTAAGGAATGCAGCTGTATCCGACACATAATCCTGAATGGTCTCCGTGATCGATCAGGTTCGTTGATTATTCGATACAGAAATATTTCTTATTAGTCTGGGGAGCAATCAGATTTCAGAAAAATTTCTAAAACTCTGATACGTTCCTGATCAGATTGCATTAACAATTGACATCCCATAATAGGGGAGTAGACTCCATACGATATTTCAGAAAAATTTCTGAAACATGATCAAGGAACAAGAGTCATGATTCAAACAACCCTTCCTTATGAATTTTGAAAATTCCAACATGGGTTTGTATTGAATCAGTATTAGGTTTTGCTCCAAGTATGATGAGTATGTTCCAATATTAATTGATTTGTATTAGATTTGTGTGTAGTATGATCATTAAACTGATACAATTTGGATGATAGGTGATCGGACTGAATACCATTTGGAACGATCTGGGAGTTCCTGATCAGCATTGATCTGATCGGTCACCAGATTGATCAGAATGATCCCTGATCGATCACCAGACCGATCAGGGTGAGTCCTGATCGGTCGGTGGACCGATCAGGTCTGATACAGAAGATTTGTTCCGATCAGATTTCAAAAATTTCTGAAAGTTCAGAAATCTGATATGTTTTAGAACCAGTTTTCTCTTCAAACCCAACTCCTAAACCCTAATCCAATTAGATTTAATCCCTTTGATCCTAAATGGTTTCCCTTAACCAAAAGCCATCCCTCAAATCAAAATATGATACTAATATCAGATTTCCAAAACATGATCAGGTTTCATGATACAAAAGAAAACAAATATGATCAAATTTTCAAAACATGCTTGTATCAAATTAGTATCAACTCCACAATTCTAATTCCCCATTCTATTGATAATTCAAGGATTGGATTAGAAAATTCATAGTTCCAAGTGTGTATCGAGTTCATGGTTCCAACCAATCCGAGATTGAGTTTGTATCTAAAATTTAATCCCCAAGTTGCCCATAACTATCAGGTTAAAATCATGGTTCATAAGACATGGTAAACTTGAGCTAGATATAGGAGATGTATATATATATACTAATTCTTAGAAAGCACTGAGTCAAACACATAAGCAGTGAATTTTGAAACTCATGTTATTTGTTTGGTGATGCCTTATGAGATTTTTATAATGGTCATCACAAACTATGTGTTCATCTTGTTCTTAACCAAGATTTTCATGCCATAGAATAATATTAATAACACATACATCAAAGTCATGGCATACTCAACTAGGTTCATCTCTAAAATATTAAGAAAAACTTAAGTCTAAACCTTAAGCTCATGTTCTTGTCTATTGATGTCTTATCAGTACAAACTATGTGTTGATATTTTCCTTAGCATGCATTCATGTTGTATAACACATACAAGAAAATAAGCTCTCTAGGCTTGAGATAAGGCATATAACTTGCAGGAAAACATAAATTACAACTAGAAAACTAATTATCCCAAGCAATCCATGGCAAGAGCAAGTTATGTGTTAATCTAAATCATCCATGTGATACATTTTCTTTTCAACACTTGTGTAGGGAATTCAAGTTTTCCATTGATTTAAATCTAATCATCTAAATTGGCAAAGAAAAACCTTTCTCATGAGTAGTACATGGTCATTCATTAATTTGAGGAAATAGTAGACACATTCCTAACTAGGAATGACTATTGTTTGGAGCACCAAATATCAACCACCCATGTTGATAGATGCTCTCCCTCAATCAATGCCTATACAATTCTAAAGATAGAGGTTTTAGGTACCTAAATTTTGGGACCTAAAGCATTTACAATGCAAGACTTTAGCACCCATGGCTTAGTCATTTTCTTCCTAACCTTTTGAACCCTAGAATCATTTTGTGCTCTAAATTGGGTTCTTGACATTAATGATACATAGGTGGGTTCTTTAGGTTGGTAACCTATACCGGCCTTGTTGTAAACCGCTCTTTGGTAATTTAGTACCATGTCTAAAGTTCTAGAGCTAGTTGAAAACTTCTCAAGAATATTCTTGAGATTTTCAACTTCGCTCTTCAAGTCCTTATTTTCATTCTCAAGGATCTTAACTTGTGAGTCATCATGAAAATCATTAATATCCTCAACCTTAGAGGATTTTACTTCTTCTATTTCTAATTTCAATAGCTTTGTTTTGTTCTTAGATTTCTTTAACAACTTAGTTAAGCATGCTATTGTCCTATAGCATTTATCTAATTCCGGAGAGATTACCTCTTCATCATCCGAAGATGATGAAGGTGTGGTTGAGGATCTACTTGCTTCGTCTTCACTCTCCTTGTTTGACTCTTCTAAGGCCACTAGAGCCACGTGACAGTAAGTCTTCTCCTCCTCTTTTTCCTCCTTCTTCTTCTTCTTCTTCTTGTCACCTGCCACTAAAGCCAACCCTTTCTCCTTTGGGCTTTGGTTAGAGATCTCATGTAGTTCCATTTTACAAAATAGATTTTCTAACGTAATAATTGAAAGATCCTTAAATACCTTATAGGCATCCACCATGGATGACCACAAAGTATTCCTAAGGAAAGATTTAAGGATATACCTTATAAGATCTCGGTTCTCTACCTTCTCATTGATGAAATGCAAGCCGTTGAGGATTTCTTTGAATCTTCCATGGAGTTCACTTACCTTTTCATTTTCTCCCATGGTGAGATTTTGAAGTTGGTTGAGGAACAAGTCCCTCTTGACTATCCGGGTATCTTGAGTGTGTTGGGACCGGGTGCATGTTGACATGGATACGGGCGTAATTTTAAAATTTAATTACGTGCAGCGGAAGGTTTAGCATAAATAATTTCTCAAATTATTTTAACCACGTATCTAGCATGCAACCTTATGTTGTGGAGACATGATCATACATTTAAAATTTTGCAGAAAGTAAACTAATTTACTTAATACCTTGCGTAACTCGTAGAAAGGGACGAGATCCAACCGTAGCGTCCCTTGGAAGCTCCGCCTCTATTCGCGTCCACACCGGGTTTTCTTCGGGATGACTTCGCAAAGCCACGAGTTTCGTGCCGACAAGAACTACTAGATTCTCCAAAGGCACGACAAGAATACCAAGAGAGAGATGAAAAAACTAACCACCAAACGAAGAACGGAATCAAGATTCCGGGAGGAAGGAAGGAGTCGCGCCCGCTTCTTCTTCTTCTTCGGCTTCTTCTTGGTGGTGGAAGCTCACGGCAAAGGGGGAGGGCTCTAGGGCCGGCGGCACTAGAAGAGAGAGAGGGAGAGAAGGAGAGGGAGAGAGGCTAGGCAAGAATCCTTGATCTCTTGGATTAATTTCCAAGCCTTGCCTTGGTACCTTTATATAATAGCCTCTTAATCGCCAAGTCTCCTCTTAACGGAATAAATTTTTCATAAGAAATTTATCTTATAAATTTTTCTATGAATTATTCCGTTATGCCAAGTTTTTATTATAACTTAATTTATAATCAAACCAACCATGTCTCCCCTTTTATTATGGAAAGAAATTTCTTTATATCAATTTCTTTATCATGGTAAATCAATCCATTATTGATTTTATAAAATAAAATAAATCATTCCAAGGTTTATTTTAATTTCCATGATAAATAAATTTCTTTATATAAATTTCTTTATACAAATTTCTTTATACAAATTTCTTTATCCATAATTTTATAAGACAAACCACGCGCAGTTTATTTTATAAATTTGAACCAAACAATTTGGTTCTTCCCTCTTATTGTGGCCGGCCAAACAAAGAGGGTGGGGACCCTCTTTGGCCGGCCAAACCCAAGCCACGATCTCACGAATTAAACTCATTTAATTCGTTCAATAAGTCTTCAAAAGACTTAGCCATTTTATGCTTCCGATGCGTCTCTGAAAAATTCAGATTCGACTTATCTCTCTTGATCGGAAAATCCAATTTTCAACTCGTTTTAAATCCCTCAGACTACTCGTAGTGCGTGTTTCTAAATAGGCTTTCGATTTATGTTGGTCGTCTATAATTAACCAATTATAGAACGATTATGAGTGGCACCTAGTAGTACATCATGATCCCCAATTAATCGAAAGATCAACGGTTGACCTCAAAAACTATTCTGAAACCCTTCAGCAGCTTTAATGAATCGTGCCTCATTCCCTTCACCATCTTATACCCACTTGGTTCAGGACATGGTCTATGTGTGTCAGTCCCCACTAGGCTGACTACGTCACACCTAGCCCAAGTAACGTTCTCTCATCCTACGGATTCTAATTACTCTCATGTATTTAAGAGATTCATACTCTGAACATGTCATGCTCTGGCCAGAGGCTTCGAGTAACAATCCGACGATAGGCCTTGGGTATACATCCCCTCGCAAGGAGTGGTGAATCCTTTGTAGACTGTTCAAACATCTTCGGGCATTTCGGCTTATACCCAACCATCCTGGGTCCACACCTCCTTGGAGATGCTTGCTTAAGATGTCAAAGTATAAGTCTTCATGACCAAGATGACTTGAACACCGCAAGTCAAAGGAACATCGTACTTAAGCTGCAGTAAGAACTTCATTGACATATCTATATGTAGATTACCATATGAAGTCTTACAGTTAGTCACTTCAATGAACTAGTTCCCTTAACTAGCATTCATATTTATCTCCGGACATCCCAATGTCACCAGCCAGTGAGAATCAGCTGATTAGAGAATAACCCATGCTAGTCTCAACAGAATTGATAGTGTCCGTATTTATCAATTCATCGACTAGGGACAATTTCAATACTTCACAATTGCGCATGTAGAGATAATCACTAGTTGTGAATTCATCACAAATTCTCTCATGCTGTGAATTGTATTGCGGACATTCAATAAATGAGTTTAAAATCTCAATCATATACACGAACATGTATACTCAAATAGTGAATATTCATTTATTAAAGTAAATGATTACAATGATAAGGCGATTGCCTTAGGACACTTCTCTTATATTACTAACAGAGTGCCTTCATGGAGCTCAATGAGTTTGCTCCATAGGTCTTTAGCACTTGTGAAGGGACCAACTTTGATTAGTTGGTCCTTGGTTATCCCACATTGCATGGTAACCACGGCTTTGGCATCAGCTTCCCCCTTGCGAGTTTGCTCAGCCGACCACATGGAGAAGTCTAGATCTTTTCCCTCAATATCCTTTGGAGGAGAGAAACCCTCCTTCACAGCGAACCATAAGTTGATGTTCATCTTGAGATAGTACTCCATCCTCGACCTCCAATATTGGAAATCTGATCCGTCGAAGAAGGGTGGTCTGCTAGTGCTAAAACCTTCTCTCAAAGCCATCACCATCTTATTGACTCTCGGATGTTAAGCCGTTTGAACAGAGCTCAAGCACTGATACCACTTGTTGGTGCTTGGATGGCTATAGAGGGGGGGGGGTGAATGTAGCCAGACACTCAAAATCTCTTTCTCTTTAAGGGTTTTCTGCACTTAAGCGTTAGCAGCAACAGCGGAAGCAAAATACAATATAACAGTAGAAACAAAGTGCAGAAATGAAAGACAAACCAAAACTCTAACACAAGGATATACAGGGTTCGGGGATAACTTGCCCCTACTCCTTGGCGTGCCCGTGAGGTAGGCGATTCCTTGATCGTCGGCAGATCAAGCCCCAGAAAATTCGGATATAAAATGGAACCTCCTTCTCGGTGGAGAAACCTCTCCACAGCAGTTTCAACAGAGTAATGAACATAAGAGCAGTGAAACAAGGAGGCTTACTAAGCACTAGGACAGAAAGAACACAAGATCTCTACACCAAGCTCCACCCAGCACAAACCGCATGCAAGGACTACCAGCTCTTCGTGTTTGCTTGCTGATGGACTCGCCAAGCTCCTTGTCTCATCCAAGTGCTCAAGAGTATGATGAAAGTTGTCGCTCAAGTGATTCACAGTTGATTGCTCAAAGAGATGGATCAAAAAAATCTTGCTGAGCCTTCTTCGCCACAAGCTTTAAGTCTCTGCCCAAAACCCAGGTTACAGGCGCGCCTCTGCAGCACCCAGCTGCTCACCAGATCGTCTGCAACAGCCTCAGCTACTCCTGACCTCTTCTGGACTCACTGAACTCTCCTCAGCCAAGCCCAGGTCAGCTCGTCAGCTTCCCAGCTGTTGCCAGCCCGCGCCAGACGTCCGTTGTAACCTGAGAACAGAAAACGTCTAAACTGTCATAGCAAAATACTCCAGTTGACTCTCCTTGAGTAAGCCCTGAGTTACCTGCACACTTAGCAGATGATTAGCACAGCAAATCAATAGAGAATCAACTATCAGAAGTTCAGAGCAGATATCAGTGGCAAATCAGCAGAGAAACAGAACGCAATCAAAACTCTGACAGCGTTTTTGAATTAAAGCTGTCAGCTACTGATCGGTCATCGGACCGATCAGAGTAACCCCTGATCGGTCACCAGACCGATCAGGATAGGCCCAGACCGATCAGGCTCCAGCCTAATCGATCCACAGTGAGAAATTTGAAATCGCGACTTCACGTGATCGATCACCAGTCGTGGATCGGTCACCCGACCAATCCACCCCTTTGCTGAGGGTTTTTCCAGCTTCGCAGCCCAAACCCACTGATCGGTCACCAGACCGATCAGGTTGTGGCCTGATCGGTCTGGGGACCGATCAAGACACTTCCTGACCGATCAGGTTGAAGCCTGATTGGTTATAAGGAGAAACTCGCGATATTTAATCGTTCACCAGAATGACCTGAAGGTCTCCCTGATCGGTCACCAGACCGATCAGGAGCCGAACACAAAAGCTTCTGTTCTCTCCCTGATCGATCACCAGACCGATCAGGAGTAGAACAGAAGTCAAACAACGTCTCTGTTCGCTCCATGATCGGTCACCAGACCGATCAGACTTCTCTGGATCGGTCACCAGACCGATCCACAAAGGAAATTCGTGCCAATTTCCCTGATTGGTCACCAGACCGATCCAGCCAAAACCAATTCCACACTAAGTCACGAGAACGGGCTCCTAGCCTTCTCTGACTCATGCTCAGTCCCCCGGACCAAGACTTCATGCCCAGTTTCACTCACCGGGACTTCATTCAACCTAGCTTCCTAAGCTAGGACCTGGCTTCACTCACCAGGGTTTCATCCAACCTAGCTTCCCAAGCTAGGACCTGGCTTCACTCACCAGGGTTTCATCCAACCTAGCTTCCCAAGCTAGGACCTGACTTCACTCACCAGGATTTCAACCTAGTCCCACTAGGTGTGCCTAGTCCCACTAGGTCTTTTCCATGCCAGCGTGCGATCTCCCGATCCACTTGGACTTAACCTGAATTTATTCAACCAAACTTAAATCGTTGTCAACACCAAAACAACAATCGGGACAGACTGCATCTTCAATCTCCCCCTTTTTGTTGTTTGATAACTCGATTTAAGTTTAGGTATTAAATCAATTGAAGTCTATTCAATTATCGTAAGGGAATCAAGATCCTCCCCCTATAAAATAACAGCCCTAAGCTTAATCAACCATTCTCTCCCCCTTTGTCAAACATCGAAAAAGGATATGGTTATTAAGTTTAAATATACCTCCCCCTTAATCAAGGGTCTCTCCCCAAACCCAAAATAAAATGAAGGATAAAGTTGAATTGCATATGAGAGGCATATACCACAAATGTATCATGGCAACAATGTATATGCATCATACGGTAATAAGTGTGAATTGCACATGAAAACATATACAGAATTATATCATGGTCAAACATGTATATGTTCCATATGACAAGTAAGGAATGTAGCTGTATCCGACACATAATCGTGATTGGTCTCCGTGATCGATCAGGTTCGTTGATTATTCGATACAGAAATATTTCTTATTAGTCTGGGGAGCGATCAGATTTCAGAAAATTTTTTGAAACTCTGATACATTCCTAATCAGACTGCATTAACAATTGGCATCCCATAATAGGGGAGTAGACTCCATACGATATTTCAGAAAAATTTCTGAAACATAATCAAGGAACAAGAGTCATGATTCAAACAACCCTTCCTTATGAATTTTGAAAATTCCAACATGGGTTTGTATTGAATCAGTATTAGGTTTTGCTCCAAGTATGATGAGTATATTCTAATGGTAATTGATTTGTATTAGATTTGTGTGTAGTATGATCATTAAACTGATACAATTTGGATGATAGGTGATCGGACTGAATACCATTTGGNATTTCTATGGATTAAAAAGATACCAAAAATAGGTTTGTGTCAATTTCAGAGAATGATCAATTATATTCTAAGCATGAACTTGAGTATCAAAGCAGGTTTGTATCAAAGCAGGTTTGTATCAAAGCTTTGACAATGGGAAAACAAACAAGTCATGGAGCTTTAGTTTGATACAAAGAAAGCATTAACCCTAGACCTTAAGCTTATGTTCTTGTCTATCAATGCCTTATGAGTGATCAGTTCAAATAAAACACTGAGGAAGTTGAGAAGTAATGTGTTCATCTTGTTCTTAACCAAAATTTTCATGCCATAGATTAATATTAATAACACATACATCAAAGTCATGGCATACTCAACTAGGTTCATTTCCAAAACATGCTTGTATCAAATTAGTATCAAAATATGATCACATTTCCAAATTTTGATTAGTTTGTAAGTTTGATGTATGGTGAAATTTTCATAGTGATTTTAGAGTCAATACTAACTAATGTGTCCATACTTGTTCTTTAGCATGCATTCATGTTCTATAACTTATACAAGAAAATAGACATCTTGGGCTTGAGATAAAGTATTTCATAAACCATAAATTGCAGTAAAAAGACCAACTATCCTAAGCAATTCATGGTGAAAACAAGTTATGTGTCAACCTAAACCATTCATGTGATAAATTTTCAACACTTGTTGGTCCATTTTGGAACTAGTATAACCTTGTGCATGGATAACAATTTTCTTGCTGCTCACAAAAAAAATGTATCTACATTGTGTCGGAAATCCAAGTTTTCCATTGATTTAAATCTAATTACCTACATTGTGTACATGGTCATCCACTAATTTGAGGAAATGGTAAGCACATCCCTAACTAGGAATGACTATATGTTTGGAGCACCAAATATTAACCACCCAAGTTGATAGATGCTCCCCCTCAAACAATGCCTATACAATTCGAAAAATAGATGTTTTGGGTACCCATATTTTGGGACCTAAAGCATCTACAATGAATGACTTTGGCACCCAAGCCTTGATCATTTTCTTTTGAACTTTTTAAACCCTAGAATCATTTGATGATCTAAAATGAGTTCTTGACATTAATGATACAAAGGTTAGTTCCTTAGGTCGGTAACCTATACCGACCTTGTTATAAACTGCTCTTTGTGAATTTAGTATCATGTCTAATGTTTTAGAGCTTGTTGAAAACTTCTCAAGAATATTCTTGAGATTTTCAATTTCGCTCTTCAAATCCTTATTTTCATTCTCAAGAGTCTCATTATGAAAATCATTAATATCCTCAACCCTAGAGGATTTTAATTCTTCTACTTCCAATTTCAATGACTTAACCTTATTCTTATATTTCTTTAACAACTTAGTTAAGCATGCTATTGCCCTATAGCATTTATCTAATTCGGGAGAGATTACCTCTTCATCATCCAAAGATGATGAAGGCATGGTTGAGGAGTCACTCGATTCGGTATCACTCTCCTTGGTTGACTCTTCTAAGGACACTAGAGCCACATGACAGTAGGTCTTCTCCTTCTTCTTCTTTTTGTCACCTGCCTCTAAAGTAATACCTTTCTCCTTTGAACTTTTGTTAGAGATCTCATGAAGTTCCATTTCACAAAATAGATCTTCTAACTTAACAAAAGATAAATCCTTCGAAACTTTGTAGGCATCCACCATGGATGACCATAAAGTATTTCTCGGAAAAGCTTTGAGCACATACCTCACAAGGTCTCGATTTTCTACCTTCTCGCTAATGCAGTGAAGGCCATTGTAGATCTCCTTGAACCGACAATGAAGCATACTTACAGTTTCATTTTCTCTCATTGTCAAGTTTTGGAGTTGGCTGACAAGGAGGTCCTTCTTGGCAGTCCTTGCATCTTGAGTTCCCTCATGGAGCTCAATGAGTTTGCTCCATAGGTCCTTAGCAGAGGTGAAGGGGCCAACCTTGATCAACTCTTCCTTGGTCATCCCACATTGCAAGATGACCACGACTTTGGCATCGGCTTCCCCCTTGCGAGTTTGCTCAGCCGACCACCTTGAGAACTCGACATCCTTTCCTTCATTATCCTTTGGGGGGAAACCCTCCTTGACAGTAAACCACATGGAGATGTTCATCTTGATGTAATACTCCATCTTTGACCTCCAATATTGAAAATTTGATCCGTCGAAGAAAGGAGGTCGGTTGGTGCTAAAACCTTCTCTCAAAGCCATCGTTGTTAGCTCTCGGATGTTAAGCCGCTTGAACAGAGCCCCAAGCTCTGATACCACTTGTTGGTGCTTGGATGGCTATAGAGGGGGGGGTGAATGTAGCCAGACACTAAAACACTTGCTTTTTGAGTTCTTCTGCGATCAAAGATTAGCAGCAGCGGAAACAAATACAGAAAGAACAATACAAAGAAGGCAAGCAAACCAAATCGCTAAGACGGAGATGCACAAGGTTCGGGGATAACTTGCCCCTACTCCTTGGCGTGCCCGTGAGGTGGGTGATCCCTTGATCGTCGGCAGAACACTCAAGCAAGAACACTCAAGCACAAAGCAACAGAGAGCACAAGCACAACCCAGCCAAACTTCCCAAGTTTCTCTCTATTCGCCCCTAAGCTCCTCTGCTTCCAGCTTTGTCTTAAGCCTCTTCTCCTCGTCACCAAGCTTCGTCAGCATCACCTGAGCACATCCTGAACCCACTGACCTCCCTGAGCACTCAGTCCACTAAAGGCCTCTTCACCTGAGCCTCCGTCAGTCGCCAGCTGCGCCTCAGAAGCCCTTGAAACCTGAGAAGAGAAAACATCCAAACCTGACGTGAAGAAAGTCTCCAGTTGACCCTCCTCTTTTGTTTGGGTCATCCTCCATTACCTGCAAGCTCATCAGACGCTTAGCAAAGCATATCACAAGGAAATCACAGTGTATCAGATAAAGCGCAGAGAAAACAGACGCGATCAGAGCGTCTGACATCGATTTCAAATTAAAGTTACAGCTACTGATCGGTCACCAGACCGATCAGAGAGGACCCTGATCGGTCACCAGACCGATCAGGTATAGTCCTGACTGATCAGGCTCCAGCCTGATCGGTCCATAGTGAGAAACTAGAAATCGCAGACTCCTTGTGATCGATCACCCTGACCGATCACAAATCGTCGATCGTTCACCGGACCGATCCATAGCAGTGCTGGGATTCCTAGCCTTCGCAAGCCAAACCTCACTGATTGGTCACCAGACCGATCAGGTTGTGGCCTGATCGGTCTGGGGACCAATCAGGGCAATCCTTGACCGATCAGGAGCCATCCTGATCGGTCAAGTGAGAAACCTCGCGATAATTGAACGATCATCCTGACCGATCATACGTCTTCACCCAAGGCTCTGAGATCCCTCTGATCATTCACCAGAACGATCAGGAGGTCTCCCTGATCAGTCACCAGACCGATCAAGAGCCACACAGAAGCCCACCAATGTTTCTGTTCTCTCCCTGATCAGTCACCAGACCGATCAGCCCTTTCTGGATTGGTCACCAGATCGATCAACAATAGAAGTTCGTGCCAATCTCCCTGATCGGTCACCAGACCGATCCAGAGGCTTCCAATTCAACCCTAAGTCAAGAGAACGGGCTCCCAACCTTCTCTGACTCGTGCTCAGTCCCCCGGACCAAGACTCCGTGCCCAGCTTCACTCACCGGGACTTCACCTAGTCCCACTAGGTGTGCATAGTCCCACTAGGTCTTTTCACTTCACCTAGTCCCACTAGGTATTTTCACTTCACCTAGTCCCACTAGGTGTGCCTAGTCTCACTAGGTCTTTTCCACTTCACCTAGTCCCACTAGGTGTGCCTAATCCCACTAGGTCTTTTCCACCTAGTCCCACTAGGTGTGCCTAATCCCACTAGGTCTTTTCCACTTCACCTAGTCTCACTAGGTCTTCTCCCATGTCAGTGTGCGATCTCCCGATCCACCTGGACTTTATCCGAATTCATTCAACCAAACTTAAATCATTGTCAACACCAAATCAACAATCGGGCCAGACTGCATCAACAGCCGGATGCAAAGCCCAGATTGATTAGGTGGATGATTCTACTTCAAGAGTTTGATTTGGAGATTCGAGATAGGAGTGGCAAGGAGAACTTGGTGGCAGATCATTTAAGCAGGATAGAGGGAGATGGACACCTTATCGCCATTGATGATGATTTCAGAGATGAGCACCTTTTAGTGGTGCATGGTGAGTTGCCATGGTATGTGGATCTAGTTAACTATTTAGTAGCTAATGTTTTTCCTGCACAATTTACTAAGGCTCAGAAAGATAAATTTAAGAGTGATGCTAAATTTTATGTGTGGGATGATCTTTACTTGTGGAAATTTTTTAGTAATCAAATAATTAGAAGATGCATACCTAATCATGAGTTTCATTCAGTTCTTACACTTTGTCATTCGTCAGCCTGTGGAGGACATTTTGGTCCACAGAGGACCGCTAGGAAAGTACTAGAATGTGGATTATTCTGGCCTACTTTATTCCATGACGCTTATCTATTTTATAAAAACTGTGATAGATGTCAGAGGACAAGAAACATAGGAGCTTGGAATGAAATGCCCCAACAAACTATGCTTTTTGTGAAATTTTTGAAGTATGGGGGATAGACTTTATGGGACCTTTTCCTACATCTTTTGGATTTTTGTATATACTACTTGCTATTGTTTATATATCTAAATGGGTGGAGGTCATTCCCTCCAGGACTGACGATTCTTTTGTTGTCATGAGTTTTATTAGGTCACACATTTTTTGTAGGTTTGGAATTCCAAGAGCTATTATAAGTGATCAAGGTTCACATTTTTGCAACAAGCATATGAAGGCTTTACTCAACAAATATGGGGTTTTGCATAAAGTGTCTACTTCCTACCGCCCCTAAACTAATGGACAAGCCGAGGTATCAAATAGAGAGATTAAGGCAATCTTGGAGAAGACCGTGGGGCCTAGTAGAAAAGATTGGAGCAAAAGACTTGATGATGCATTGTGGGCTTATCGGACGGCATATAAGACACCTATTGGAATGTCTCCCTACCGACTTGTTTATGGGAAAGCTTGTCACTTGCCTGTGGAGATAGAGCATAGAGCTTATTGGGCGGTGAAGACTTACAATTTTGATGCCAATAAAGTGGGAGAAGAAAGAAAGCTACAACTTCAAGAACTTGAGGAGATAAGATTATAAGCATATGAAAACTCAAGGATTTACAAAGAGAAGACTAAGAACTTTCATGATAAGCATATAGTGAAGAAGGAGTTTCAAATTGGTGATAAAGTTCTCTTATACAAATCAAGGCTCAAATTAATTAAAGGTAAGTTGAGGTCTAGATGGGAAGGTCCATTTCTTGTTACTAATATTTTTCCTTATGGTGTTATTGAGATTAAGGATGAAGCTAATGATCTTATATGGAAAGTTAATGGCCACCGGCTCAAGAAATATTTTGAAGAAGTGAAGATGTTAGATGTGGATGGATTGGATATTAAAGATGTTATCTACCCAACTTAAAAGGGAGTTTGATCCTTCTTACACTTTTATTTCATTGTATATACCATCTTTATATTTTCTAGCAGTAAAATTTTTTCTTTTACAGTGAGTTTTTGTTAATAAATGCTTAGGTAGTGTAGAGTGAATAAAAGATTCATTGTAGATATCATTCTATTTTTTTTTGGCATTTTATTTCATGCATGATTTGGAATAAATGTATTCCTCTAGATTTTCTTTATATCATTTTAGAATCCTTTGAAAGTGAATTAAATTTGGTTGTTAAAACTTAGGATTTGAGCTCATGGATGAAAATTCTTAGATACTTGAGTTACTACTTAGTTATGGACTCTAGATTGATGATTTGAGATGAATTCTTTTTACCTAGTGAGGATTCGATCTTATTTTTGAGATTCACACATGTGATTGTACTCTAGAACTTGCTTAGGTTCTTTCAAAACTATATTTCTATGATTGAACCACATTTATAGAGGTGAATCACCTTGTTTCCTTTTTCATATCATTTTTGCAATATTCCTTGTTGATCCACTCTATATTATATTTTTCTTTCCCTTATTTTTCTGTTCGTAACCATATTTTCCATGGACTTGGATGCTTTGATTGTTTCTTGTTGTTACTTTGCCCGAGACGGTCAAAAATCTAAGTGTGGGGGGAGGTGGCTAGTACTTTGAAGTGTTTTGGTAAGAAATGATGCATTTTGAAGCTTATTTTTAGTTGTTACTGTGAAATTCTGAATTCTAAATTAGCAATCTATTTTGATGGATTTAAAGGAATGAAAAGGTCTTGTTATAGTGTAAGACTTATATAGAAGTTGTATTAAAAAGTTTGGAGGACATTTGTGATTTTTTAAAGCAAGTATATTGTGCTGAAATTCAAGCTTTCACTGGAAATTGTGTTGCACTGTAAGATACAGAAATTCTGTTTGGCTAAAATTTCTATCCATGAATACTGATTAAAGAGTAAGTTTTAGTTGTTAATTGTGCCAAGTTTGGGGAGCAAAAGTGGATTGCTTAAACTTTAATAGATTTTACTGGCTTGTTTTAGTTGTTGATGAAACTTTCTGCTTGGTACAGAATTTTCAGAATTCTAGAATTCAGATCTAGTTAACAAGCTTGATCTTGAAACTTGAAACTGATGGTAGCTGAAGTTGGTAGACTGATTTCGGGAAATTGATTGCTGAACGTAGAGATAATTTAGAGGAGCTGCTGAAGAACCTTGGTTGGAAACAGATACAATGTTCAGAAATTGCTAAGCTGTTGCTGTGTTAAATCGGAACTAAATTGGAGGTAATGCTTTGAAGTAGGTTAGGAACATTTTAAAGTGATGCATTGGTACAAGTGGTAGTGAAGGTAATACTGAATTGAATTCCCAGCAGATCAATATTTGTCAAGAAGTCAATGTAAGGTTGAATTTTTGGTGTGCAGAGCTAATTTGTATAGTTTCATGTAGTGTTGTGTGTATGTGTGAACTTCAAAAAGTGAATAGAATTTGTTATGAGCTACTGAAATTTTAGAAACCTATTTTAAAAAGAGAGAAAAAAAACTGTATTGCAGCAATGTGCCAAAATGAGCTATTATGTGCCAAGTTGAGGTAGGAAAAGATGTAGCATGAACTCTAAGTGGAATACTTGATTGACTGCTTATTAATTAATGTTTCAGTGTTGTGGTGATGTTTGATGCTGAGAATTTTTCAAGAGAGTTCTGTGGACAACCATTAATCATCAAGATGCAAATGCTGATGGCAGATTACTGTTCAGTGGGCATAAGCTAACAAATATATAAATAGGTAGTTGGATTCTGGGATTCGTTGGCTGCAGAATAACTGAAGAAAAGAGTATCAAGTTGATTTGTTGTGCCATGTTTTTGGAGTAAGCATTAAATTCAAGGAGAAGATAGTTCAAACTACCATTTATCTGATAGTAAGTGTGAACGTTGAACTTCAGAATTTAAACTGAGAAGCTGAAAAGAAAATCAGTTAGAGTAGAGTTGATTAGTAGCTGGGCCATTAAATGGGTAGTTGGAAGCTGTAGACAACAACATTGGAAAGGAAGAATTGAAACAGTAAGATCAAATCTGTGCTAAGTACAGAAAACATAAAAAAACAAGGAAGTATCAAGTCCTAATTTAGTGTGTCAAAAACTGAGGAGTCAAAAGATTTTTAAAGTGTAACAGCAGCTGAGGGAAAAAAAAGTATTGAAGTTTAAACTGTAAGTTGCTGAAAAGTTTTGAACATTTCTGAAAGTGCTGAGAATTGTTTTTGCAAGCTGATGAAAAATTACTGAAATAACTCTGATTTATGTAGGATAATACAAAAAGAGAGGGGCAAAGTTCATTTAGTTACATTCTTTAGTATCCAAGTTTTCCACCTTCTTAAATTTCTCATCTACTACACTTCTATTCCATTCTTATCATTCCATATTTCCTTAACATGTTCAAATAAGCCTTTTAGGTGTGAATTCAAATCAAGAATGATGGTGGAAAGTAGAGCATAAGCAAGTTTATGGTAGTGTAAGAAACATAATGTGTTTGAGTGAGCTCCACTTTCATCAAAATTAGAACATAGGAAGAAAGCCACCAAAAATTTCCTTGAGAGGATTTGTGTGATTAATTCATCTCAATTAGTCATGAAGGATGAAATATGCTTTGTTGTTGACTAAGGACAAGACTATAGTCCATTGAGTTTAGATTTTTGAGATTTGACAACCCTAGGTAATTCCCTTCCAATTGCTTCTAACTATGACTGAGAATAATCTAGTGGGGTACATCATTAGTTCACTAGTTGGTTTGTGCGAGACGCCCAAGAGCAAGTGTGGGGGAGTTGATAATTACCATCTTGATAATCAATTTAGGTTCTTAAATCCATGTTTTGATCCCTTTTATATGCTTAATCTTGCATTTACACTAGGTTCCATGAGTTATTTCTATTTTAGCTTTGGAAGCAAATCTTTTTATATTTGAGATGTTTTGGCATTAAAATTTGAATATAATGTTGTAGGCTTCGAATGATCACGGGCCTAGATCAGATTGGATCGAATTTGAATTCAGACTTGGCTTAAATCAAGAGGATCAATCGATGGAGAAGTGTGGGTCGTCCAATCAAGACATGGGGTGAGCTATCTATCATCTTCTAACCAATCCGAGCTAAAGGTAGAGTAAATCAAGACCATAGCTCAAGATATGAAGTTTTGGTCCAAATCAGAAGTCATCTAGCGTTGGATCAAGCTCGAGAGGAGTCTAAGCCATCCATTCAAAAGGAAGGGCAATCCAAGCCATCCGTTGCAGATCTGATTGATCCAAGCTAAGGAGAAGAAGATCCTGACAGTTGGATTAAGCGAGGATGATCACAGTCGTTCATTTCTAACTGGAATTAGTTAAAACAGAAAATCCTCACCTGTTCTCTTGGTCGCTATTTCTTCACTGTTCTTGGCGATTTCTCTGCGTTCTTCTCCGATCTCGCGCGACCAACCTCAGATCGAAGCTTCATTTCAAGATCTCGAATCATAGAGATAGATTTCCTGTAAAGTTTGCTAACTAATTTCGTCACTGAAAGACTCAGGTGAGGGTTTCGCCTAAGAGCTATGCTTCTACCGATCGCTTCCTTTTTGATCGCCGCTCTTCATCAACCGGAGCTATCAAGGCATTCGGAGGGGTTCTTCGAAAGCTTCTGAGGGTTTCTAAGCCAAAACCGCTATCCAGCTTATCAAGAAGAAAGAGATCGATGGAGGATTTCAACTAGCACATCAAGCTAATGCTGAACTGATCATGAGAATTGATTCTTTGCTGATTTTCGAGCTAGAGGGTTTCTAGCTTGGCTCTTGTGTGACGGCAAGAAGGAGATCTTGGTGAAGGGACTGATATGATGTTTAGATTTCTGCGAATTTCATTTCTGAACATTCATTCCCTTTAGTTGTTTCAGGTTGTATCCACTTACATCTCAGTCATGTTTCGTTAGTATGCTTTGTTATAGTCTTCACAATTCTGCAGTTTAGTTACAGATTTCCTGCATTCAATATGAGTTCTTGTCTTTCAATCTCATAGTTTCGAATTGTATTGCTCAGTTTTCAAATAGGAATAAGTGTAGTTAAGTTTTCACTTGTTTTAGATGCTAGATTTCTGCAGGGTAAATTCTGTCTCATAGTTCACTATTCCTGCAATTTAAATTCTACTAGCTACATTTTTGCAATTTAGATCCTGTAATTAGAGTTTCTGCACTAGTGTTTCTGAATTTTCAGTCAGTTTCTTTGTAAGAATCAGATTCGTAGAATGTATAGGTTTGAATGACAGGCAAAGCATTTGAGTTTCCACAATTTCGAGTTAGTTTTCTGATTTAGCTGAGTCCATTCTGTTTCCAACTGTTATTTCATTCATTATCGCAGAAATACTCATCTCACTTGAAAACCCAAAACAGGAAATGATGAATTCTAGTTTGAGTTAAGCCTTCTTAGCTAGACTTTGGGAAAATAAGACTTGAGGCCCCTATACTACACCTAGTTTTGTGAGCTAAGAGTTTTCAATTTACAAATTCAATTTGAGGCTTATTGTGGGCTTATCAGTGCCCTTGCCTGAGGGACCCCTGAGAGGTAGAGGCATCTATATTGTGACCCTCACCGGGGAGCATGGTGAAGATGATACCCGGGGTCTCGCTGAAGATTCTCTGGGATGTGAGACTCCCAGGTTATATGAGGAGTCCAGAAAAGACCTCATGTGGTCTGCCAGGGGGCATGGGGGAGATGATCCCTCCTACTAATGACCAAACC
This sequence comes from Boesenbergia rotunda, assembly GCA_024364735.1. Taxonomy (NCBI): domain Eukaryota; kingdom Viridiplantae; phylum Streptophyta; class Magnoliopsida; order Zingiberales; family Zingiberaceae; genus Boesenbergia; species Boesenbergia rotunda. Next base: position 53,248 of record JAGFNQ010000432.1, on the reverse strand, counting down.
CCTGGTCGACCAATGGCGATGTACCCCACGCACCATCGGCTGCTCGTTTCCTCCAAGCTTCGGGCAGATGAAGGTGTCTTTGGGGTACGTTGTCACCAAGAGGGGAGGGATTGCAATCACTTTCTTTTCTTTGAGAATATTTCCATCTGGTTGATGTTCCCCTCCTTTGCTAAGGTGATTCTTCCTTGTGTTTTTTCTCGACCTGGGGAGAATCGCGGTTGTTGCGACCTGGAGTTGTGTCCTTCCGTGCTCCAGAGAGAAATTACAACGACCTCTTCCCCTCCTCTTTTTTCTGCCTCTGGCATGTGGTACCACCTCCAACTTTACGAGAAAGAGAAGGGGTGTTCAAATGGGCTCGAGCTACCCATGTGTTACCTCAGGCGTCTATCTTCGTCCCTGACTAGTTGGAGGGAGAACCCGAACAACTCATGTGTTACCTCAGGCATCCATCCTCGTCGGCTATCTAAAATCGACTTCGAGCCCCGGGACTTTATAAAAAAGGTGGAAATGACGCGAAGAGAAAACCCGAACAGAAGGGTGCCCCTTTTTTTCCTATCAGATACTCGGCGTGTGTCTTAGTAACATTCCGAGATGTATATCTTGATGTATTTCTTCATGCCAATAAAATAAACAATTCTTTCGGATACCTTTTATGTGTGTATAACTGTCTTGTGTCGATATTTTGACGCTTTGCCGGTTCTCCCATAGTTGGGTATGCTATATTGTCTATGTTTCTGACCCGGTTATGCCTCCCGTGTGCCTGAGAGGGCAGCTGCTACATGGCGGAGTAGTAGAATCTAGGGTTACTTGGTCGGGCGCGTATGTCTCAAACCAAGCCTAAGTACCCCCGGCGTCGGCTGTACCGTAGGGTATTAGGGTTTTGGTTACTTGGTCGGGCGTGTATGTCCCAAACCAAGCCTAAGTACCCCCGGCGTTGGCTGTATCACAGAGTATTAGGGTTTTGGTTACTTGGTCGGGCGCGTATATCCCAGACCAAGCCTAAGTACCCAGGGTATCGACTATACCTTAGGGTATTAGGGTTTTGGTTACTTGGTCGAGCGCGTATGTCCCAAACCAAGTCTAAGTACCCCTGGCATTGGTTGTACCACAGGGTATTAGGGTTTTGGTTACTTGGTCGAGCGCGTATGTTCTAGACCAAGCCTAAGTACCCCAGGGGTCGGCTATACCGCAGATTATTAGGGTTTTTGTTACTTGGTCGAGCGCGTATGTCCCAGACCAAGCCTAAGTACCCCGAGCGTCGGCTGTACCGCAGAGTATTATGGTTTTGGTTACTTGGTCGGGCGTGTATGCCCTAGATCAAGCCTAAGTATCCCGGGCGTCGGCTATACGGCAGGGTATTAGGGTTTTGGTAACTTGGTCGGGCGCGTATGTCCCAGACCAAGCCTAAGTACCCAGGGTGTCGGCTGTACCGCAAAGTATTAGGGTTTTGTTTACTTGGTCGGGCGCGTATGTCCCAGACCAAGCCTAAGTACCCCGGGCGTTGGTTGTACCGTAGGGTATTAGGGTTTTTGGTTACTTGGTCGGGCGCGTATGTCCCAGACCAAGACTAAGTACCCCGGGCGTTGGCTGTACCACAGGGTATTAGGGTTTTGGTTAATTGGTCGGGCGCGTATGTATCAGACCAAGCCTAAGTACCCCGTGCGTCGGCTGTACCGTAGAGTATTAGGGTTTTGGTTACTTGGTTGAGCGCGTATATCCCAGACCAAGCCTAAGTACCCCGGGCGTCGGCTGTACCGCAGGGTATTAGGGTTTTGGTTACTTGGTCGGGCACGTATGTCCCAGACCAAGCCTAAGTACCCCGGGCGTTGGTTGTACCGCAGGGTATTAGGGTTTTGGTTACTTGGTCGAGCGCGTATGTTCTAGACCAAGCCTAAGTACCCTAGGCGTCGGCTAGGGGTGTGCATTCGGTCAAAACCGAACCGACCGAACCGAATTAACCGAAAACAGAATTAACCGATTTTTTTTTAACCAACCGAACCGACCGAATTTTCTACAAAAACCGAACTTACCGAATCGATTTTTTTCGGTTAATTCGATTTTTGACCGAATTAACCGAAATTTTAAATTTAATTTGATTTTTAATTAAAATTACCAGATTTTATTTCATTAATTGTAACGCCCGCTTTTTTTTTCATTAAATGGCGTTACGTTGACATACTTACGGCATGTAGACATCATAATGCAGCGGAAACCTTTAACTTACACCTACATGCACTTACTACCATTCCTAATATCATAACATGGGAACTTGGCATATTAACTTTATATTTAGCATCATATCATGTCCTACTTAGCATCATGTCATACTTAGCATCATGTCATACTTAGCGTCATGTCATTCTTAGCATCATGTCATAGAGTCACATTCATGCACATAATAGACAAGGTAAAGTTCTATCATAAGACGAGCAAACATATGGTCTCTTGGCCAAGTCACTATCACACACATGCTTTATTGCCCTCCTGTTGCTTCCTTACTGTCCCCTTGCGTGATCTGCGGTATAAGGAAAATAAGACTATAAGCACACAGGCTTAGTAAGACTCTTTCCTACTCACTAAAATCATTCATCACTTAATCATGAGCACATGAAACATCAACATACTTAGTGCTTTACTTAGAACATAAGCCTTATGCTCACTTAGCATACATTCGCCATGGCATGAACATAACTTAATCACATTCGTAACATGGCATAAACATAAACATAAAAACATTCATGGCATGGCATAATACTTGGCATACACATAAACATCGTAAACATTTATAGCATGTCATAAACATAAACATAAAAACATAACCTCATAAACATTCTTAGCATGAACCTAAATAAAATCATGGCGTCCTAACTTAGCACAAATCTAATTAAATCATGGCTTCAAGAATTAGCATGGGCATAAATAAGAATCATGACATCCTAACTTAGCATAAACATAATTAAAACATGGCATCCTAAACTAGCATGAACATAAATAAAAACCATGGCATCCTAACTTAGCATAAACATAATTAAATCATGGCATCCTAAATTAGCATGAACATAAATAAAAACCATGGCATCCTAAACTAGCATGAACATAAATAAAATCATGGCATCCTAACTTAGCATAAACATAATTAAATCATGGCATCCTAAACTAGCATGAACATAAATAAAATCATGGCATCCTAACTTAGCATAAACATAATTAAATCATTTGCATAAACATACCTTGCATAAACTGGCTTTGCATACTATTCTTATCATAGATATAATGCATAACATGGATGGATGCATGTGGCAATTGTGCATATATATATAAGGATGCTTAATCTTTAAAACACGCTTTTAAATACTTTAACATAATCATAACATTCATTGGGCCCTGGCTTGTACCACATTCATACATCATATGCGCGCATCCCTAAGTAAATACGAGGTAGCTAATCTCGACCTACTAGGGTAAGGACAGCTTCATCGGTAGTCTCGAACCGTAAGGACAGCTTCATCGGTAGTCCCGAACCGTGGACAGCTTCATCGGTAGTCCAGAACCGTGGACCTTACTTAGGTCCGGTGCAAGCCCATAAAATAAAATAAAATGCTTTCACATGCTTTTTCATTCATCATCATTCATAGCATATTCATTCATTCATCATACTTAACATCATCGTTATGCATTAAAGGCATGAACTTTAACCTCATTCTTCATTTTCCATTCTTAAACATGGCATATGTACACATCGTTCATAAAGCATGGCATACATACAAATTATTCATAAAACATGGCATACATACGTATCATTCATAAGACAAGGCATACATGCATATTATTCATAAAACATGGCATATCATTCATAAGATGTAGCGACCCGCCCTTCTCCACCTTTGTCGGATCGTTACTTTATCTACTTCTTGACTCTAATGCACGACTAAGAATGCGGAACTTTTTTTTCTTTTAAATTCATCTAGGGATGATATTCTAACTCTAATAGTCATGCATGATACAATGGCATACTTCCTTTCTCTAGAACTTCACTGCAATGGTACCAGTCGACTGCCATCTAACCAGTCGACTGGTATCGGCCACAGAAAGTTTCTGGGCGCGGCACCAGTCGACTGGCCTCTTGGCAGTCGACTGATGCATCGAACAGAAGCTGCCGTTCGATAGGGCAGTCGACTGATACTGAACCAGTCGACTGGCACGCCTGAAAATCTGAAATTCAGATTCGAAACCTTGCCTCAATGGTCCACCAAACTTATAGTTTCAAGTCACACAAAGACACAACACCATTTCTATACTCTATACTAGTTTCCTAAACATTTTAGCCAATCAAAACAACTTCATAAACTCGAAATTAGAACTTTTGCGGAAGAAATTAAGTTATGAAAATCTATATGAACTTTAACTAGAGTTTTGTACCAAACTTAACTCTTATGCATTCATAATACCAAAACACATGTTCTACACCTTACTAAAGCATTTTGGAATGTAATGCAACTTTTCTAGGTATATTTATAGCAATAAAAACTTGATTCAAAGGGAAACTCACAATATCTTGGCACATGCATCAAATAGCTCCATCAAGTATCAATATTTAAAACTACTCACACTTATACTCATCCAATGCAATCATAAGGATATGTATGCTAAATAAAATGACATGGAATCTTTACTCATGGTTCTAGGATATGCAAAATATCTAAAACGCAAATACTTGGATAAATACTATATGATCTAACTTAAACTAAGACTTTATAATAAATGCACTTTAAGTCCTTCATTCATCTTGTCCCAAGGACCTCTCCAAGGTCAGCCACCACACACACGTCACTCAGCACCGCCTTGTCGCCTTCCTTCAGAATTGCTTGCCTTTACCTTTACCTGCAGCAAGAGGAAATGCAACTAATAAGCAAAAAGCTTAGTAAGTACTATCTAGCTCACAAAATCTCGAAAATGTGCAAACATGCTTTTTAAACAATGTGAAATCACATGAGATACTTTTATGCTTAAAAGAAAACTAAACCATGTATACTCAAGCATTAATAAGTCTCAACTTACTTGTTCTCGGCTTAACTTGAACTTTAGCAATTCTTTAACTTTAAATCTTCCTTTAACTTTTAGAAAACTTCTTTAAATTTTATAAGACGTAAGTACCATCTTATGCGCGTTCCCTAAAAGGTTGGGGTAGCGAGCCACCAATCCTAATAGAGCAGACCTTGGTCTACCAGGGCCAAGACCTTGGAATTGGACACCTGGATTTCTTTAACGACGCCCTTGGACGCCGGGTACTGGCCTTAGAAAATAAAATACTTACTTTTTCTTATCTTGAATGCCTTGGCATTTTAATGAGCACCTTGTGTGCCCAAATTCTTAAGTCTTGACTTTTGGGGATTTCTTAAGGCCTTGGCCTTTTCTTTTCTTATCTTTATCTTCTCTTTTCTTTTCTCATAACTTTTCTTAGACCCTAACCTCATATAGGGTACTTAATTAAACTTATACAAGCATGGATTAAACTAGAGTTACATGCAAAATCATAAATTCAAGGAAAATTGCACTTTTAACTTTCTAACGGGAAAAACTTGCGGAAAAAACCGCCTCTTACTGCAGGTGAGCAGTACTTACCTTGATATCTTGGACTTACAACCAAGAATGGCGCCGGAGGTTCCGGAGAAACTCGGAGTCTCGGAGATTTCTTCGCGCTCACGCGTTCCTCTCGTCGTGGGGATTCTGAATATCGGAAAATCTCTCGGAGGAGAGCCTTGGCCGGCCACCGGAGGAAAGCCCTAGGCTTGGTGTGGTTTCGCCCAAGAGAGGAGAGAAGAGGGGCGGCGTGAGGGTTTTGGGCGAGGAGGAGAGTTGTGGTTGAGAGAAAATAAAATTTCTCTCTTAAATTATCTATTTATACTTATGGGGCGAATTTACCTAATTATACCTTATCCATTGTTTCGCTTAATCTATTTCAACAAAAACGAACCAGCTCAGTTGGTCCGCCCATTCTCTCTCACAGTGTAGGTGAAGCGTTCAAACCCCCTTGTTGCCTTTTAAAGTTTTTCTTTTTTTAAAAAATACTAAACGGACTCGGAAAATTCTATAAAAATATTCTAAAAATTCCTAAAAATATCTAGAATATTTCTAAAACATTTTTAAATATTTCTAAGGACTTTAAGGACTTAAAATGGAAATTTTGGGGCGTTACAATCCCCCATACCTTATGAAAAGTTCGTCCTCGAACTTAGAATAATTCTGGATATCTTTCTCTCATGCTGTCCTCACGTTCCCAAGTAGCCTCCTCATGCTTTTGACTTTGCCAGATGACCTTCACTAGTGGCACCTCTTTGTTTCTTAATCTTTTAACTGCTTNACGACGCCCTTGGACGCCGGGTACTGGCCTTAGAAAATAAAATACTTACTTTTTCTTATCTGAATGCCTTGGCATTTTAACGAGCACCTTGTGCCCAAATTCCTAAGTCTTGACTTTTGGGGATTTATTAAGGCTTGGCCTTTCTTTTCTTATCTTTATCTTCTCTTTTCTTTCTCATAACTTTTCTTAGACCCTAACCTCATATAGGGTACTTAATTAAACTTATACAAGCATGGATTAAACTAGAGTTACATGCAAATCATAAATTCAAGGAAAATTGCACTTTTAACTTTCTAACGGGAAAAACTTGCGGAAAAAACCGCCTCTTACTGCAGGTGAGCAGTACTTACCTTGATATCTTGGACTTACAACCAAGAACGGCGTCGGAGGTTCCGGAGAAACTCGGAGTCTCGGAGATTTCTTCGCGCTCACGCGTTCCTCTCGTCGTGGGATTCCGAATATCGGAAATCTCTCGGAGGAGAGCCTTGGCCGGCCACCGGAGGAAAGCCTAGGCTTGGTGTGTTTCGCCCAAGAGAGGAGAGAGAGGGGCGGCGTGAGGGTTTTGGGCGAGGAGGAGAGTTGTGGTTGAGAGAAAATAAAATTTCTCTCTTAAATTATCTATTTATACTTATGGGGCGAATTTACCTAATTATACCTTATCCATTGTTTCGCTTAATCTATTTCAACAAAAACGAACCAGCTCAGTTGGTCTGCCCATTCTCTCTCACAGTGTAGGTGAAGGGTTCGAACCCCCTTGTTGCCTTTTAAAGTTTTTCTTTTTTTTTAAAAATACTAAACGGACTCGGAAAATTCCATAAAAATATTCTAAAAATTTCTAAAAATATCTAGAATATTTCTAAAATATTTTTAAATATTTCTAAGGACTTTAAGGACTTAAAATGGAAATTTTGGGGCGTTACAATCCCCCATACCTTATGAAAAGTTCGTCCTCGAACTTATAATAATTCTGGATATCTTTCTCTCATGCTGTCCTCACGTTCCCAAGTTGCCTCCTCATGCTTTTGACTTTGCCAGATGACCTTCACTAGTGGCACCTCTTTGTTTCTTAATCTTTTAACTGCTTTGTCCACTATCTGTGTCGGTCTGCTCTCATAGCTATGATCTTCTTGGATCTGCACTGACTGAGGCTGAATCACTTGATTGGGATCGTGAATACACTTCTTTAGCATGGAGACATGAAACGTACTGTGGATAGCTGACATATCCTCTGGCAAGTCCAGCTCATAGGCTACCTTCCCAACTCTCTTTATAATCTTGTAGGGTCCTATATAGCGAGGACTCAGCTTGCCCTTTTTGCCAAATCTCATCACTCCCTTCATAGGGGCGACCTTGAGAAATACTGAATCTCCAACTTGGAATTCAAGTGGCCTATGGCGTGTGTCAGCATAACTTTTCTGTCTACTCTGGGCAGTCTCAATCCTCTAGCGGATCATCTGGATAGCCTGAGTGGTCTCATCTATAAGCTCAGTCTGGCTGCCTAGTCCTGACTCCATCTCTTTCTTCTCACCAGCTTCTTGCCAACATATGGGTGATCTGCATTTTCTGCCATACAATGCCTCATAAGGCGCCATTTTGATAGTGGCCTGATAGCTATTGTTGTAGGCAAATTCAGCTAAACACAGGTACTTGCACCAACTGCCTTTAAAATCTAGTGCACAGGCCCTGAGCATATCTTCTAAAATTTGATTTACTCTTTCTGTCTGTCCATCAGTCTGGGGATGGAAGGCTGTGCTGAATTTATGTCTGGTGCCTAGTGCGTGCTGAACACACTCCCAGAAGTGAGAGACAAAGCGCCCGTCTCTGTCAGAAATGATAGACTTCGGAACTCCATGAAGCCTGATCACCTCTTTCACATATAACTGCGCCAAATGCTCTACTGAGTGCGACACCTTGATGGCTAGAAAGTGGGCAGACTTGGTCAATCTGTCCACTATCACCCAAATTGCATCGTGTCCATGGGTGGTTCTTGGAAGACCTGTGATAAAGTCCATGGATATTTCTTTCCACTTCCACTCTGGAATGGGAAGTGGCTGTAGAACTCCTCCTGGTCTCTGGTGCTCTGCCTTGACTCTCTGGCATGTCAAGCATGTACTGATATATCTGGCCACGTCTCGCTTGAGTCCAGACCACCAGAATCTTTTCTTTAAATCTTGGTACATCTTGGTAGAACCAGGATGCATAGAGTACGGGGTACTGTGGGCCTCTTCTAAAATATTCTTTCTTAGTTCCTCATCATTGGGGACGCAAAGGCGGTCTCCAAGATAGAGGATGCCACTATCTGATACTCGAAACTCCGAATTTTCTGCCTCTTGGACCTCCTGCTTGATCTTCTGGATCTCTGGGTCTGGACTTTGCTTTCTTTGTATATCCACAAGAAGGGTTGACTCTAGAGGTAATGCAGAAAGTTGCCCAATTATTACCTTGACTCCAAAATCCTTTATCTCTTTCTGAAGTGGTGGAGACAGTGATGATAGGGACATCAGTGCTGCACAGGATTTCCTGCTCAGTGCATCTGCCACTTTATTAGCTTTACCTGGGTGGTAGAGGATTTCACAGTCATAATCTTTGACCAACTCTAGCCACCTGCGCTGCCTCATATTCAGGTCCTTCTGAGTGAAGAAGTACTTCAAACTCTGATGGTCTGTGAAGATTCTGCACTGCACTCCATACAGGTAGTGTCTCCAGAGCTTCAGTGCGAAAACCACAGCTGCTAGCTCAAGGTCGTGGGTAGGGTAATTCTTCTCATAGTCCTTGAGCTGTCTGGAGGCATATGCTATTACTTTACCGTCTTGCATGAGGACAGCTCCAAGGCCCATCTTGGATGCATCACTGTAGATGTCAAAGGCCTTGTCACTCTCTGGAACAGTCAGGATGGGAGCACTAGTCAATCTTTTCTTCAGTTCTAGGAAACTGTGCTCGCATTTATCTGACCACTCAAACTTCTGGTTCTTTCTGGTCAGGGCTGTGAGTGGAGAGGCTATTCTGGAAAAGTCCTCCACAAATTTTCTGTAATATCCTGCCAGGCCTAAGAAGCTTCTGATTTCACTGGCATTCTTGGGTCTACACCAGTTGCTGACTGCTTTTATCTTGGCTGGATCAACTTGAATGCCTTCTTTGGATACAATGTGACCTAGGAAGGTCACCTGATCTAGCCAAAACTCACACTTTGAGAATTTTGCATAGAGCTTCTCCTGCTGAAGGATCTGCAGCACTATCCTCAAGTGTGTAGCATGGTCCTCTGGAGTCTGTGAGTATATGAGAATATCATCAATAAATACAATTACGAATTTATCGAGATACTCCCTGAAGATGTGGTTCATCAGCTCCATGAAGACTGCTGGAGCATTGGTTACTCCAAAAGGCATTATTACAAATTCATAGTGGTCGTATCTTGTCCTGAAGGCCGTCCTGGGGATGTCACTTTCTTTAACCTTTAGCTGATGATACCCAGAACGCAGATCTATCTTCGAGAACACTGTAGCCCCTTTGAGTTGATCAAATAAATCATCTATTCTAGGAAGGGGGTACTTGTTCTTGATGGTTACCTTGTTCAGAGCTCTGTAGTCTATGCACAGACGCATAGACCCATCCTTCTTCTTGACGAAAAGTACAGGAGCTCCCCAGGGTGAATGACTCGGGCGAATGAAGCCCATGTCTAGTAGCTCCTGGAGTTGCTCTTGTAATTCTTTCAGCTCTGCAGGAGACATACGATATGGGGCTTTTGAGACCGGACCGGTACCTGGCACCAGCTCAATCTCAAATTCCACCTCCCTGTTGGGCGGTAGCCCAGGTAATTCTTCTGGGAACACTTCTGGATATTCGCAGACTACCCGTACATCCTCCTGCTTGAGTTCGTTCTTTGCTTCTGAGTCCACTACGTGTGCAAGAAAACCAGCACACCCTTGCTCTAGCATCTGGAGGGCTGCCAAGGCTGAGAGGAATTTCTGAGTCTTCCTCTTTGGGGCTCCTTGAAACTCGAATGGTGGTTCTCCTTCTGGGCTGAAAACCACCTTCCTTCTACGGCAGTCCACTGAAGCGCTGTACTTACTGAAGAAATCCATCCCTAACATGACATCATAATCCTCCATCTCAAGGACTATCCAGTCACTATAGAGCTCTCGGTTGGAAATCCAGATTGGTACTGCCCTTAGCCTCTGAGTAAAGGCCATTTCTTCCCCTGACGGTAAGGTTGTTAAGAACTTCATCGTTCAACCTTTCTGGTGGCCTTTATACTGTTTAAGTAGTGCTCAGTGATCAAAGCACCACGTATTAGTTCTTCGGAGGTTTGTGGCCTCTTAACACTGCTAGCCCTCTTTAACGCTATCTCAGGCCTTAACATCTTGAGCATTAGCCTAACCATCTCTTTTCCTGTGCTAACTAGCTCTGGGCACAGATGAGCTAACCGCTTAAACATCTTCATTGCTTCATCCACGGATAGTTCTCCTTGTCTGAACTCCGTGAATTCATCATAATGCTTGTTGGTTTCTTGCATGTGAAAGTATTCTTCGAAGAACTCAGTCCCGAAGTCGGCCCATGCCATCTGGCTGACATTTCTCTTGGCCTTGACTCTCTCCCACTATATTCTAGCATCCCCCGTAAGGCAGAAAGATGCACACTTTATCTTCTCTACCTCATGCCAGTCCAGTAGCCCTACTATTCTTTCCAACGTTTTGAACCATGCTTAAGCATCTCATGGTTTACTTGTGCCTGGGAAATTCTCTGGCTTCAGTTTCTTCTACTGAATGAGGTATGCTTCTTGCCTTACTCTCCCGAGCCACCACCTCTAAGAGATTTGGTGGTGGTACTGACTCTATTACCTCTTGCCCTCTAGGAACTTGCTCCTCGTTTTGGGCCTTTCTAGGGCGTCCTCAAATGTATAACTTAACACTTAACGGTAATGTTCTCAAACTTGCTTTAGGATACAACAATACCTTGGTCTTGTTTCTCATCTCATTTCTTAGTCCTATAGCTCGTCCTTGGGCTTAGTAAGACCTTGGTCTTACTCAGAACTTTTATCGGACACCTTACATGCCGAAATCCTCCAAACCTTGTGTTTGGGCAAATCAAGACCTTGGTCTTGCTATACTAAGATCACAACATGAAGGACGTCCTCCACTCCTGCTGTGGGTGGTGTAGGGGGCACTGAGTGCTGATTTGCCATCAGTGTGGCGATGGTCTTCTGTTGTTCTGAAATCTGAGCTTGCATTTGAGCAATGACTGCCATCAGGTTTGGCTGTTCTGTGTCAGGCTCATTGTCATCTTGAACTGGGGTTCTGTTCCTTGCATTAGGGGCTCGGCCTCTTCTTGCCATCTAATAATGCATAAGGAAACAAGAAATCACTACTACCTCTCTAGGTATAAACTTGTCTTCTTACTTAGTAACCTAATATCCATTCTAGGGATTAAACATGATTCCGTGATACTAAGGTATTAAACATGCTTCCTTGTTCTATGCACATATGAGTGAGTACTTAAGCATTTCTCTATACTGCAATTAAGTAAAGGAGCAATAGAAAAAAAAACTGAAACTTAAAGCTTTCCTACTTGAAGATGGCAAGGTTGATGCTGATGTGTGTGTGATGCTGGAGAATGGGAACTGCTCTGATACCACCTGTAGCGACCCGCCCTTCTCCACCTTTGACGGATCATTACTTTATCTACTTCTTGACTCTAATGCACGACTAAGAATGCGGAACTTTTTTTTTTCTTTTAAATTCATCTAGGGATGATATTCTAACTCTAATAGTCATGCATGATACAATGGCATACTTCCTTTCTCTAGAACTTCACTGCAATGGTACCAGTCGACTGCCATCTAACCAGTCGACTGGTATCGGCCACAGAAAGTTTCTGGGCGCGGCACCAGTCGACTGGCCTCTTGGCAGTCGACTGATGCATCGAACAGAAGCTGCCGTTCGATAGGGCAGTCGACTGATACTGAACCAATCGACTGGCACGCCTGAAAATCTGAAATTCAGATTCGAAACCTTGCCTCAATGGTCCACCAAACTTATAGTTTCAAGCCATACAAAGACACAACACCATTTCTATACTCTATACTAGTTTCCTAAACATTTTAGCCAATCAAAACAACTTCATAAACTCGAAATTAGAACTTTTGCGGAAGAAATTAAGTTATGAAAATCTATATGAACTTTAAACTAGAGTTTTGTACCAAACTTAACTCCTATGCATTCATAATACCAAAACACATGTTCTACACCTTACTAAAGCATTTTGGAATGTAATGCAACTTTTCTAGGCATATTTATAGCAATAAAAACTTGATTCAAAGGGAAACTCACAATATCTTGGCACATGCATCAAATAGCTCCATCAAGTATCAATATTTAAAACTACTCACACTTTTACTCATCCAATGCAATCATAAGGATATGTATGCTAAATAAAATGACATGGAATCTTTACTCATGGTTCTAGGATATGCAAAATATCTAAAACGCAAATACTTGGATAAATGCTATATGATCTAACTTAAACTAAGACTTTATAATAAATGCACTTTAAGTCCTTCATTCATCTTGTCCCAAGGACCTCTCCAAGGTCAGCCACCACACACACGTCACTCAGCACCGCCTTGTCGCCTTCCTTCAGAATTGCTTGCCTTTACCTTTACCTGCAGCAAGAGGAAATGCAACTAATAAGCAAAAAAGCTTAGTAAGTACTATCTAGCTCACAAAATCTCGAAAATGTGCAAACATGCTTTTTAAACAATGTGAAATCACATGAGATACTTTTATGCTTAAAAGAAAACTAAACCATGTATACTCAAGCATTAATAAGTCTCAACTTACTTGTTCTCGGCTTAACTTGAACTTTAGCAATTCTTTAACTTTAAATCTTCCTTTAACTTTTAGAAAACTTCTTTAAATTTTAGAAAAACTTTGCTAAAGCATATACTTGAAAATAATAACTCACTTGGATCCACTTAAGACGTAAGTACCATCTTATGCGCGTTCCCTAAAAGGTTGGGGTAGCGAGCCACCAATCCTATTAGAGCAGACCTTGGTCTACCAGGGCCAAGACCTTGGAATTGGACACCTGGATTTCTTTAACGACGCCCTTGGACGCCGGGTACTGGCCTTAGAAAATAAAATACTTACTTTTTCTTATCTTGAATGCCTTGGCATTTTAACGAGCACCTTGTGTGCCCAAATTCCTAAGTCTTGACTTTTGGGGATTTATTAAGGCCTTGGCCTTTTCTTTTCTTATCTTTATCTTCTCTTTTCTTTTCTCATAACTTTTCTTAGACCCTAACCTCATATAGGGTACTTAATTAAACTTATACAAGCATGGATTAAACTAGAGTTACATGCAAAATCATAAACTCAAGGAAAATTGCACTTTTAACTTTCTAACGGGAAAAACTTGCGGAAAAACCGCCTCTTACTGCAGGTGAGCAGTACTTACCTTGATATCTTGGACTTACAACCAAGAACGGCGTCGGAGGTTCCGGAGAAACTCGGAGTCTCGGAGATTTCTTCACTCTCACGCGTTCCTCTCGTCGTGGGGATTCCGAATATCGGAAAATCTCTCGGAGGAGAGCCTTGGCCGGCCACCGGAGGAAAGCCCTAGGCTTGGTGTGGTTTCGCCCAAGAGAGGAGAGAATAGGGGCGGCGTGAGGGTTTTGGGCGAGGAGGAGAGTTGTGGTTGAGAGAAAATAAAATTTCTCTCTTAAATTATCTATTTATACTTATGGGGCGAATTTACCTAATTATACCTTATTTATTGTTTCGCTTAATCTATTTCAATAAAAACGAACCAGCTTAGTTGGTCTGCCCATTCTCTCTCACAGTGTAGGTGAAGGGTTCAAACCCCCTTCTTGCCTTTTAAAGTTTTTCTTTTTTTAAAAAATACTAAACGGACTCGGAAAATTCCATAAAAATATTCTAAAAATTCCTAAAAATATCTAGAATATTTCTAAAACATTTTTAAATATTTCTAAGGAATTTAAGGACTTAAAATGGAAATTTTGGGGCGTTACATAAGACATGGCATACATACATATCATTCATAAATCATGGCACATGTCTAAACATTTATGACCTAACATATAATTCATGACATATAAACTAAGGGTTTGGTTAACATAGAACTTCTTCCATCTTACTTAAATATACATCTTGGTAACCTATACACAAGCATCTTTGTAGGTTTAACCCGACCCTAACCCTAGGTTAGGTCCTTGGCCGAAAGCCCCAAGGAACCATAGGTCCATGAAACTTCACATAACTTCCCAAACAACATCCCATACATACATATTAGGCCATAGGAAACATTTGATTCCATACTTAAGGCCAACCCTAATCGTTTAACCCTAGTCTTGCTCTTGGCCGAAACTTCAAGGCCCTGGGGGCATGGAAAAATTTCCATTAAAACCCCAAATCGATTGTTAAACACCAACCATACCTTATCATAGGGCCATTGGGGCCCTTACTTGAAATAAGTCCTAACTTTCCACTCTATTAGGGTACTTGGTCGAAACCTATAGGGTCTCTAGGCCATGTGAAACATTCACATAAACACCCTCCATCTCCCTTATATCATGATAATACTTAAAACACATCCTTGAGGTTTTAGGCCCAACCCTACCCATGGGGTCTTGTTGTTGGCTGAAACCCTAGGGTATCCTAGGGTACCCCAAAAATTCTCAAAAATTATATTTAATCTCTAAACATCATAAGAGTACATTAAACATCATTATCAAGATTTTTAGCACCATCAAGGACCCTAAAACCTAGTGGCTGAAACCCATAGGGTCTCTAGGGTGCTTGGTTTTGTTTCTTTCAACATCAAGTCCCAAAAACCAACCAATAAATCATGCTAAAACATAAAGAACTATTATACCATAGGTGAGGGAGTCTTACCTTGGGTTTCTTGATTTTTCACCTTGATTATAGAGAATCAAAAGAACTCCTTGGACCTTAAGTCATCTCTAGCCCTTGAAACCTTAGGAAGCCTTTAGATCTTGGAGATGAGACCCTCTTGTGAAGCTTTTCCAAGGAAAATCCTCCTTGTGGTGTTCGGCTAGGATGAGGGAAGGAGGAGGAAGAAAATGCAAAGTGTTGGAAGGAGAAGGTAACTCCCAAACACCCCTCTTTATAACCCATTAAGGAGGTAAATGAAGAGTCTCTCCATGACCCTTCATCTTCTTCTAAGCCTTAACCAATATCCACTTCATTCCCCCATAACATTTCCTTGCTAGGTGAGTTGGTTAGAGCATATATGGTTGTACAAGAGGTCCAAGGCTCAATCCTTGGTAGATGTACAATTTTTTTCCCACTTATTTTATTTTATTTTTCCTAGTATTTTCGAAAATCCCTTAAAAATTCCCCCATAATTATGTTAATATTTATCATTAAAATCCCTTTATATTTATATAAATTTTCACCTAAAATCCACCAATAATTATGGTACTAAAAAGCCCATATAAGGCCCATTAGTGCCCTTTTTCCCAATGTAAATGAGAAACCATGGATTTTCTAGGTCAAAGTTCGCATTCATATTTCTAGGTTCTTCGGAAAATTATCTAAACATGCTTAATATTTTAAGAAAATATTAAGAAAATTTTCCGGGTCGTTACATTAATTATATTTTTAAATAAAAAATAATTAAATTAATATATTTATTCGGTTTATTCGGTTTAGCTGAATAATCGCGTATGTCCCAGACCAAGCCTAAGTACCCTGGGCGTCGGCTGTACCGCAGAGTATTAGGGTTTTGGTTACTTAGTTGGGCGCGTAAGCCCCAGACCAAGCTAAGTACCCCGGGCGTCGGCTGTACCGCAGGGTATTAGGGTTTTAGTTACTTGGTCGGGCGTGTAAGTCCCAGACCAAGCCTAAGTACCCCGGGCGTCGGCTGTACCGCAGAGTGTTAGGGTTTTGTTTACTTGGTCGGGCGCGTATGTCCCAGACCAAGCTTAAGTACCCCGGGCGTCGGCTGTACCGCAGGATATTAGGGTTTTGGTTACTTGGTCGGGCGCGTATGCCCCAGACCAAGCCTAAGTACCCCGGGCGTTGGCTGTACTGCAAGGTATTAGGGTTTTGGTTACTTGGTCGGGCGCGTATGTCCCAGACCAAGCCTAAGTACCCCGGGCGTCGGCTGTACCGCAGAGTATTAGGGGTTTGGTTACTTGGTCAGGCGTGTATATCCCAGACCAAGCCTAAGTACCCCGGGCGTCGGCTGTACCGTAGAGTATTAGGGTTTTGGTTACTTGGTCGGGCGCGTATGTCCCAGACCAAGCCTAAGTACCTCGGGCATCGGTTGTACCGCAGGGTATTAGGGTTTTTGAATTCCTTAGTAGCGCATAGTCATTTTGAAAGAAGCATCTCCTTTTATTACTCGATTTTGCTGCGAGAGCACAGTGAGACACAAATAGATGTTCTGAATACATTGTAAATCTTAGCCAGACCAGAAGGATCCGAGACCCCAGCCGGACCAAGACCTCTTGAGTTTTTTTTTATCTTACTTCGGCAGCTACTCCTCCAGGCCTCGTGGGTTCTTCCGAGATTCTGACCGGACCTCTCCGCTGTAGCACCGACGGGACACTAGCTGATCCCCTCGGACTTCCACCACTCGATCGCCCACTGGGAACTTGATCTTCTAGTGGTAAACAGAGACCACCGCCTGGAAGGTTCTGAGCGCTGGGCGGCCCAGGATGGCATTGTAGGAGGAGGGCACGCCCACGATTAGGAAAGGAGTCCTCCGGGTTCTCTCGAGCCTATCGCTGCCCAACGAGAGTGACAAGGTGATTTTCCCCAACGGTTGTACTCGATACCCCGTGAAGTCAAACAGTGGGGTCGAGACGGGGAGTAGTTCATCCTCGTCTATCTGCATTTGCTCCCAAGCCGCCTTGTACAAAATGTTCACGGAACTCCCCGTGTCTACGAAGATGCGCTTCACCTCATAATTGGCAATGCGAGTCACGATCACTATGGCGTCCTCATGGGGAGCTTCCACTTCTTCGAGATCGGATGGTCAAAACGAGATTGTAGGGCCTGGCACCTGGCTTCGTCTTGTCCCGATTGAGTAGTTTTCTAACCACCGGGTGTAAGACTTCCTGGCCCGGTTAGAGTCCCCTCCAGTAAGTCCTCCGGAGATAACCCCTACATGGCCCGAAGGAGGGCCCCGCATAGGGGCTTTGCCCTTTTGGGGATCTCTCTCTAAGGAGAGGGATCATTGGGGTGCGGGCCCCCGACTCCTACCTCTCGATCGCGATCAGGACCGAGGTCGGACCTTGTTCTCCCCTGCGGGTCATCGCTGAGGGGAAAAACTTCGCCTTGGCGACCTTCGGTGATACCCCGACTTGTTCCATTTTCTTCGAGGTTTGATGTCTGCTTCCTCACTGAACTTCTTCATCAAGGCATGACACTCCTCCGTGGAGTGAGTCGAACTGCCATGATAATTGTAGTCTTTAGCAATGACTCCAACTGCTCGGTGTCTACCGTCTCCACCAGCCGACGCTTGCCAGTCCATTGATCCCTCCCGGGCGGAAGGTCTTTTCCCCGCGCCGGAGCCGGGGGCTCCCTTCTATCTGACCGGGGGGTTGTCGGAGGAGGAGCTCAGACTGGATCCTTGCGCCGGGCATACTGTACTTCTTCTACATTGACATGCTTAATGGAGCATCCCAGCAAATCGTTAAAGCTGGCATGGGGCTTCCTTACCAAGGATCGGAAGAAGTCCCCTTCAGCGAGCCCTTGGGTGCAAGCACTGACGAGTATCTTCGACGTCGCGCTAGGTACGTCCTGCACCACCCGGTTGAACCTCTGTATGTACTCCTTGAGCGGTTCCTTAGGCTTCTGCTTGACAGCGAACATGTTAAGTGCCGTCTTCTGGTAGCGACGACTGCTCGCGAAATGATGGAGGAAGACTGTCTTGAACTCCGCGAAGGAGTTGATGAAACCCTGTGGCAGCCTCTGGAACCACCGCTGAGCTGCTCTAGACAAAGTGTTCAAGAACACCCCGCACTTCACCCCGTCAGTATACTGGTGCAAGAGTGCCGCATTCTCGAATTTACAGGCGTGATCCTCCGGATCCGTCTTCCCATTATACTCAGGGATCCCAGGCCCGCGGAACAGCTTCGGCATGGGGTCCTCGACAATTTCGGACGAGAAAGGGGTAGAGGGAGCCTTCTGGGAGGTCTTGGGTTCATCCCTCTTCCCCGGTCCCTCTTCATGCCTCTTAGCGCTGGAGGCCACCGAATGAGCCTTCTCCATGTCTCCAGGGGATTCTCTCTGAGAGCCCTGGGCTGCTCCATCCTATCGCCCCACCGGGGTGACGGAACTTCATGAATGCGAGGCGGAGACTATGGGGATCTCCTCCCTCGCCGACCCCCTGGTTGCGGGGCAGCCTGTTTGACTTGGTGCTGCTCCAGGGCTTCCTCCACTAGGCGGTCAAGTTCCTCTCTGGTGAGGGTAAGGGGTTGTCCCTTCGATCCTGCCATCGGTGCTCCTTCAGGTGCTTTGCTAGTTTCCCACAAACAACGCCAAATTTGTTCCGGAAGGAGTCGTCGACGATGGCCAGCCACCGAGGCTCTGCCCGTGTGGAAGTTGTTGCACCGAGGAGGAACTTGGGGTCCTGCGAAGTTAACACAAGCGTTAGGGGACACGCCGGCAGGGGTCCAACGGAGTCCAATCCGACGCTCAAGTTAGTAGTGTTGGATCGAGGAGCCCGATAGAGGGGGGGTGAATATCGGAAAACTTTCGGATTTGAGTAAGAGTAGGTACGCAGCGGAATTTAAAAAGAATAAGACAGAGACACAGTCGATTTACTTGGTTCGGAGCCTGTGTCGACTCCTACTCCAAGGCCCACGGTCGTTGACCGTTTACTTTGGGCAATTCTATATAGGCGCAAATAGATTTACACAATTTAATTACAAAGTTAAGTACAGTAAATAAAAAGAACGCTCCTTTTTACCGACGTCCGGAGTAGATCAACTTCTTCGGAGCAGCGGGACGTCGTCGGCTTGAGTTGGAGAGTTTCCGGAGCAAGGCGTGAACACAAAAGAGCATGGAAGCGTTGGATTCCAAAGTTGATGTGAAAGCCTTGGTCGAGGGTCCTATTTATAGGGTCTAGGGGCGCCCTGAACGTCGGGGGCGCCCTGCCACGTGTCCCAAGATCCGGATTTCGCTCGGTCAAGCGTTATCCCACCCAGATAGGGATGAGGTTTGACCTCTGGGGCGCCCTGGTCGCTGAGGGCGCCTTGGTTGACCCGGTCTTCTCGGCTGGATAGAATTGATCGCCTTTGCTGGCTTAGGCGCGAAGCGCCTTGGCTGCTGAAGGCGCCTTCGGCGCTGAGGGCGCCTTCGGCGCTGAGGGCGCCCTGGATACTCAGGGCGCCTTACTCAGCTGTTGCCTCACTCCTTTGAGGCTCTCTGAGTTGCAGACACACGTTACTTCGGTCCTACATCAAGGGTTAGTCCAAAACACAATAAAACAATTTATTTTTTATACAGCCTTAGCTGTCTTGGTTCTGACTTTGGTCTCCAAAATGGATCCCTAGGTCGAACCGACGCCTACTGTTCCCTCGACGGGGAACGCGTCCTCACCTACTCCACTCGGGAGAGTTTACCTGATGTCAACCGCTCCTTTGGTTGGACTTTTGCCTGACGGTCCTTTGTCAGGTCTTGTGAACTGGCAGTCCTTCGCTAGTTGCCTAGCAGTCCTTCGCTAGGGCTTTTGGTGCTGGCAGTCCTTCGCCAGTGCCTAGCAGTCCTTCGCTAGGGCTTGATGCTGGCAGTCCTTCGCCAGTGCCTAGCAGTCCTTCGCTAGGGCTTGATGCTGGCAGTCCTTCGCCAGTGCCTAGCAGTCCTTCGCTAGGGCTTGGATACTGGCAGTCCTTCGCCAGGTGCCTAGCAGTCCTTCGCTAGGGCTTTTTCTGCACACTTAATGAACAACGTTAGATCACAAACAACCTTAACTTTGAATCCTTTGCCAATATCAAAACAAGATTCGATATGGTGCTTCCTGCACCAACAAGTAGGTCGTCCGAAGAGTAGCGGCAGTGAAAAAGAAAGACAATATGTAGAACGAGAGATCGTAACCCCTCTTACCGGAGGGGTGAGACTACCTTTTATACCGATGGCGGCAGGCTAGCCGTCTCCCCCTGATCAGTGCCACTTCTCCGGTATTGAAACCATGTTTCCCCTGCTTTCAGGGAGTACGAGATATCGTTTGAAACGGTCTGCGCAATTATCGGCTTCTACCCGTTGCGATATCCAAGGGTCGCGAAGACCTTCTTTAGCGGAAGTACTTATCCGTACCCCGAGAGGGTCGGTGTCTGAGGTCGGTTATTATGGGGGCTCCACCCCCAGGAGAACTCGAAGTTTTCCTGTGCCACAACTCCCGAGGTGCTCTCGGGGCCTATCCTCCCGAGGGGCTCCCGAGAGGGATCCCCAGCTGCCCTTCCCGTCGCCCTCGGAGATTCCCGGGAGGGTTTGTTCCATCCCACCGTTGTTGTGTTGGGCAGCTTCTTCATCCTTCATCCCGGCCAGGACTCGTTCAACCCGATCAATATTAATATAAAAAAATACTAAAATCAATGCTATAAAAATAATTTCATTAATAGAATTTAGATTATAATAATGAAAAATATTATAATTCATATTGCTAATAATCGGTATAATTAGATCATAGAAAATTACGAGGAAGAAGAAAATGTCGGGTGAAGAAAAAAAGCGTCGCACTGTCGCTGAAGAGAAACAAACAAAAAAAATAGTGAAAAAGAAATCGTCAAGTGAAGAAGAAAGTATTACGCCATCGTCAAAGAGACATGAAAAAAATGAACAAATCGAGTTAATTAGAATAAATATCGTATAATTATTTCTAGTTATTATTTCTAATGTTAGAAATATTTGCTCGTTTATTATTTCTAAGTTAGAAATAATCAACTTATTCCTAACAATACTATAAGTTTCCCAAAAAAAATTACTATTAAAAAATTAAAAAAGGGCCCCTTGACATAGGTGGTTCCTGTTCGATGGCCCCACCTGCATAGTACATTAGTTAAATATTTATTTTATTCATAAAATTTATATCATTTTTTACACTTAAATAATTAAAAATATAATTAAATTTAATTATATAAGAAAAATTCGGCATTGGTCAAAATGATGGTTGTTTCGTAAATAAACGAGTCTTCGAAGGGCACCGCTAAACCTTGCTCTGCCCACAGTCGATCGCCTTTAAAACCCTTTGCTGCTGCTCTCACTTCTTGACGCCGGCGAGAGCGAACAACTCAGATATACCCAAAACCCTAACCATGGCGATTTGTCTCCGGCGGGCTCTACAGCTGAGGACCTTCTTCCTCCGGCATCCTCGCAGAATCAGCACCTTATCACCCTTCTCCTATCTTTCCCAGGGCGATCCCGCATTGAACGCGGCGTCCCATTGCGGCTCCCGTGGCGGGTTGTGCCGTGTGGATATCGATTCTTTAATGGGAAATCATCGGGGCTTTGCTAAAGGAAGGAAGTCGAGTGAGTTGCTGGCCTTTTTGCTTCTTTCCGTTGGTTTGGTTTTCTTTTACTTCTGTTTCATATTGTCAAATTTTTTTTTTGGTTTGATAGTAGTTTGCTTTTGATTGATTAAATACTGAAGAAACGGGCAATTGTGTCTATCAATAAACACTAGCTAAATGATATTGGATCGAGAATCTTTTCGTTCCTATATATGCTAGAAACTTTAGCAGAGGATGAGCTGATATTTTCCTGATTACGATGGAGTTGGATATGCATGTCATGTTATTTGAAGTTATGGTTGTAAAACTACTATGAAATAAGAGTTTTTTTTAAAAACAAAATTCCAAATAATGTTCGTTGATGACTCATCCTAGTTATATCAAAAACTTTGGCTGCCAGATACAGATTCGACCATGCTAACAAATTAAACCTGTCTAAATATGAGGATGAAAAACTAGGGTTAGATACTTCCTGCCTCATGACTGAATATAGAAACTTGGCTGGTGGCAAGACCTTGACCAGAGGGATCAATGTGGGGGTGGAGGTAAGAGAAAGTGTATTTGGCATCCCAATGAATGTGAATTTGATTTGGAAACTAGACTTGATATGTGAACACCAAGAAAAGATAATGCAGGCTAATCATCGACCAACTATGCACAAATAAGCTATATAGGCCTGCTACTGTGCTACAGCAAAAGGAGTCAAGAATTATAGTGATGACTTGCTTTCTTAGGTCAATAACATATTAAGAAAACTGAGTTTATTATGCTAAAAGTTTATGCTATTAGGAAAGTCCACGAATCCATGGGCTGCACTAATGTAAATTAATAGTAGATATAATAATAGGGTGACAAGCAAGGGTTCAAACTATGGTTGGTTATTGGATATGATCTCTCCCAAAGCGTAAGGCATTGGAACCTACAACAACAACAATAACAACAACTAATTCTTTATCCCATTAAGTGGGTAATGGGGTCGGCTATATGGATCCTCCTATGCCATCAGGCTGGGTCTCCTACTATATCCTAATATATAATTGCTAACCAATTCTTATTTAGTCTCTCTCTTCCTTTATTGGAATTGATTATGGTTCAATACACTTGCGGAAACTCATGGCCTGCCATTCAACTCACCATGTGCCTTTCGCCCGTGTACCTAAATTTACCTCCCTTCATACCTGTGGGGCCGGCTCTGGGGGGCCGTTAAGGTAGCGGATCTACCTTATTATGGTTTAATACATTCTAAGGTATGGCCACATTCATTTGCATGAATCACACTTTTGCATACTTGCCGACACAATTCATTCATCAAGTACAGTGAAGGAGAATTTTTGTAATCTAGTCCATCATATGATATCTCGTATATTCCTTGACTTCAATTATCTCTTTAGTGGATCATTTAATGGGGAAAATAGAATTTGATATTAACTCCCTATTACAAATAATTTTTACTTACTATATATTCACTAATACGCTTCTGTTGTAAATTTGAACTTGATCATGAAGAAGACACATTGAAAATAGGTGAAATCTGTGTATCATTGATTGGCAATGAAATTTGTAACAATTTAACTAATTTTTTCTTTTTCATACTTTCCTAATTTGATTATTTCTCGACTATGACATTTTAGAGGATGAAACTGATGATGATAAAAATCAAGTTGACACTAATTTTGGCCCTACATTGAAGTCAACCACTCAGTCACAAATGGAGGCTGCTATTGTCGCTTTGTCACGTGAGTTGAGTAAACTTAGGACTGGAAGAGCATCTGCAGGTATGTCTTATTTTACTATTTCCTGTAGCAATTTTGATATTTTCGTTGTTTCTCACTACAACTGGATATCTTTTCCTCATTGCAGGAATGCTTGATCATATTTTGGTAGAGACTGTAGGTGGAAAAGTGCCTCTCAATCATGTTGCTGTTGTCTCTGTCATAGATTCAAAGACCCTCTCAGTGACACCTTATGATCCCGATGTAAAGTTTCTAATTCTTAAACCTTAAGATTTGGCTCAAAAGTTCTCTTTTTTTCATGGATATTTTCTTATGTTTCATTATACAATTGTGGAAGGAAACTTTTTTTTTCTTCTTTTTATTATGCATCTCTTGGGCACTGCTATGGAATTAGTGTTCAATCATTCTTTTCCTTTTGCTATCTATCAAGGTATAGAAGGACTAGATAGAATTTTAATCTATAGGAACATGGTTACCATGGGCTTTAACAGAATTTTGGCATAAGCTCAGCAAAATACACTTCATGTTCTATAGTCTAGACAGTTCCTAATAATTGGAAGGCTTCTTAAATGTTTTAAACTTTGACCCACAAAGCATTTTAAACGAGGAACTGCACAATAAAAAATTTAGCATGCAAAGTAGATTAAAGTTGATGAAAAAGCTAAGAATATAAATCAAGCTCATGACCTGAATGTTCAGAACAATTTGTGTTTGCAACCTAAGAAGTGTAAACTTGATCATGTCTAACCTTGTTTTCACAGGTAAATTATGGGTTTGATTAATCTTGAAAGTATTCACGGCACTTCGGATGTGATTAATTATCTCATTTCACATGTTTAGTTGGTCTTGTTAATGCGATTTACTTTATTTTTATTTTTTTCCTGTTTGTTTGAATAAGAATTTAGTATAGCAAATATATTGATGTCTACATTTGTTTTCTAATTCAAGTTTGATAAATATATGAATAATGTAAAATTTAGAGGATGCATAGATATGTGCTACTCATTTTACCAAGATCTTGTTGTATTTGTATCCTCTTGATTAGATCTGATTGTGCACTTAAAATTTTGCTTCAATATTAACAACTGCATATTCATTGCTGATTAACAATGCTACTTGTGAGTGCAGTACTCTTTTCCCCCTCACTTATTTAATGTTGTTTGGCTGATCATCTTTCCATATTATAAATGATGGCTGTGCTGCCTCACTCACTATCAATGATAGTATTTTCCTAGAAAAATCTTTAATTTATCCATATCCACAATATTATCACATTCAAACACTATCAATTTAACAAAAGATATATCTATGATAAATTAATTTCGAGACATATAACCCTTTGAACTTGGCTTTATTCAGAAGTGTTCCTTGGACTATTGTATCTAATTGTTAGTTTGTCAATTTAGTGGAGCAAAAATGATGATCTACTTGGCGTAGCAATGGGTAAATGGAAGTATGGAACATGAATGAGTAGGCCTTGACATCTTTTTATCATCCCCATTGGAGAAAAACACTTAGAAGACATCTTATTAAACCTCAACTGATAGATTATCAAATATTCAATATTATCATTATAAACATGTTTTCTGCATTATAAATATTCAATATTATTGTTATAAACAGGATTGTTCACATTCATGATTCATCTAGTGGAGCTGCCGAAAGTAGTGATGTAATATAGCATGGTTTATGATGTTCAAAATCATTTTTGTATAATCACGTACCCAAGCTATTCTCCCACGATTATACAGTTTTGGTTGCAGGATCATAGTCTTTTCCAGAAGATATAAATCTTCATCCACTTATAACCTAAAGTAAATGAGTAAGTTCTTTTGTAAAATCTCACATCTTTCAGCTAGTTAAAAATCAAACAATTCTTTTCCAGAAGATATAAATATTCATCCACTTATAACCTAAAGTAAATGAGTAAGTTCTTTTGGAGAATCCCACATCTTTCAGTTAGTTAAAAATCGAACAATTCCAATTTATTGCTGAGCTTTTTAGCTAGTTAATGAAGTGCTAAGTTGCTTTTATGAAACTTCTCAATGCCAAAATCTTGCAGAATTCACTTATTTTTTTATAACTAGGGGACATAGTTCATTACTTCTCATAATATGCCAGGATAAAAATGTATGTTGAGCATTTCTGCTAGAAAAAATTCTCATTGCATATAGACCGAATTTTGCATGCCGTGTTTTTTATTATTGTTCAAAACCTCTTGTGATGCAGACTTTGAAAGCAGTAGAGAGTGCAATAGTTGCATCTCCATTAGGTTTGAATCCAACACCTGATGGTCAGCGATTACTTGCAGTAATTCCCCCGTAAGTTATTAACCTTTCGATGGTTTCAGAAGTGGTACTCACTTAGAGGAGTTAATGCAAAAATTGACTTGTTTCTTTTTGTGATTTTAATACGGACAATGGTGTTTAGTCTCACAAAGGAGAACATTCAGGTAAGTCACTTTAAGTGCTTTTTCTTCCGTCTAAACTGTATTTGCTTGCTTAATGTAGCCTTTATCGTGTTTGTTTTCTCAGGCACTCTGTAAGGTGGTTGCAAAATCTTCGGAAGATGTTAAACAGAGTGTCAGAAGAGCTCGTCAAAAGGTACATTCATGCCATGTCACTTCTGTGATCATCATGAATTTGTCATTTTGAGCTGGGATAGGTCCATGTTTTTGAGTATTTTGATTGAAGTCTATGGTTCTATCCTGCAAGGTACAAGTTGGTTGTTAAGAGTTAAGAAACACAAAATTATGTTCCTTATTTGAAAAGGAATAACATGATTATAGTCTATAATCACTATCTCATTCATTACGACTGAATAATAATTGCTTGGTGTTGATCTGCAATTTAAATTATTCTAATCTCTATATCAATACTTATTCCTTGTGTCAGTAAACTAATATTTTGGCATTGGTTATGTACCTACAACTACAAGCCTGCTAGGCGATGTTTGAGTTAATATGCAATTCAATAAATCAATAGTTTTACCATTAAATTGACAGCGTGGAGCTCTACCAGTTAGTTTCCCTTTCATAATTATGCCACATAAGAATGTGCACGAATCATTCATGTTCATTGGCAATTTTATGATCCTTTTCCTCATCCATGCCCTCCCCTTTCCCCTACCATCTTAGGTTTACTAAACTGATGTGAGGGGAAAAGGGGCAGGGAGAGAGAAAGGGAAAGTAATACAAAAAATATACATGGTTGATCAATACTCAATGTGTACTTGGATAAAAATTTCCCCTCTCCCTCCTATCTTTCTATCAAAGTAAGCCCAACATTAAAGTCCATTGCAATAAGAACACCCAAAGAGCTATTATTTTAAAAAGTGGGCAATGGTTTTATTGCACCAGAGAAGCCACATGATTTTAAAAAGTAGTCAATGCTTTATCATGCAGTCAAGCTGAAGGTAGTCAGACTAGAGATCATGTTTACCGACAGGTATATCAATATAATTAACCATGCATACTATTCAAACTATTCTTGCAATAATATACTGAATTGCAAATGATTCTATTGATAAGAGCCCATATACTGTATGTATTCGTGTGCAATGATCCGGCTGCATAAGGTTTATACTAAATTTTAAGCATTAGTGAGCCGGTGTTATTGAGAAATAGCTGTAGTGGTACATATCCATGTTAGATTATAATTACAAAGCTTATGGTTTGGAGATGTTTAGAAATGCTAGTAACCTTTTATTTTTGTTAGTTATTAGTCTTTTTTTATGTTGTAGTATTAAAATTTAATTTTTTGTTGCATGAAATAATTTTCTTGTTTCACATTAGTATTATATTATGTGGTAAAAACCCATCAAAATAGCTTATTTTGGAGATGTTTGAAATGCTAGTAACCTTTTATTTTGTTGCTGAAAAATTTTCTTGTTTCAATTGATAATTGATGTGGCCTAAAAACCCAATTCAACTTGATCCAACTCAGATTGGGTCCAATGTATTCTACTCGGTGTAGGATGCAGTTTCAGAACAACCTTTCCCTGATCTAAAAAACTCAGATCGAGTCAAATTTTGTTGATCGTGATTCGTGAACTAACCCAATTCAAATCGCCTTCACCCACCTTCTACTGCTAAAATTGATTTCTTGTTACATAGTAATCCATAGTCAAATTGCTTAAGCATATACGTTTTGTTTGCTGCTTGTAGTTACTCTTCAGACCTGTGCTAATAAACCTCAGGACTCTTGTTGCCCCATATAGAAATCCGACCTGCTCCTGAAAGTGCCTGACAATTAGTAGAGACAACCTATTTAAAGAAACCTAGCAGTTGAAAGATCATTTTTGCTAATCGATACTAACTAGGGACTTAATAAATTGCATTGTTTACTTTGCAGGCACAGGATTCTATAAAGAAACTAGCATCAGGAGTTCCAAAAGATGATATCAAGAGGCTTGAGAAAGAGGTAACAGAAAATACAAAAAGAAAAAGAAAAAGTGATGTGGTTGTAGATGCCTCAGCTTGTGTTTTATTCTCATCCACAGATCGACGAAATGACTAAGCGATTTGTGAAAACGGCGGATGATATGTGCAAGGCTAAGGAGAAAGAAATTACCAGTAGCTAGGTTGCATCCCAAGATTTAACCTTTTGCAGTGTCCTGGGGCAAGTGATGCATGGACAGGAATATCAAGTTTCAAATTATGTTTCCCGTAACTCAGCGGGGATTCTGTAACACTGAATGTGTTCTTTTCTACGATATCCAATGAGATTCTGAAAGCCTGCTGGACTTAGGAAATGGCATTATATCCAATGTAAAACTTATTGGCAAAGCTGGCACCAGTAAAAGTTCCATTCGTAGCACAAGGACATGCAGCAATTGGATATTTCAGGTTGATTATTGATTTTAGCATTTCAAACTCTGCTACTACCATGGTTTTCTGTGTACAATTCTTCCATTAGGAATTGGATCCATTTTCAGTAGTTGATTCAGCATAAATACAGATAGCCTTCATTACAGAGACTTCAAAACCAATTCTCCAGATCTCAAATAAAGCATCGGATATTGGACAATGAGCTGCAGGCAGAAACCTTCCAAAGATCTCAATGAAGTCCAGATGCCCACCGTGACACACCACTGCCTCTCAGATGAAGCCTGCGACATCGGACAGTACAACGGACGAAAGAAACAACCAGCAGACAGACTTCGATAGGAAGTCCAACTGTTGCACATCTTGGCACTTGGTCTCAATTGACTACGGTGCTTGGAAGCTTCCCAAAGGCTGCTGTGGTCACAAGACGGATCCCTCTCACCCACAGCTTCGCCTCTTCTTCGCCTCCCTCGCAGACGAAGTGCACCTCCCTCTTCTTTCCCGTCGCCGTCACCACCCTGAACAGCGCGGCCTCGTCGACGGCGTCGCCCTTTGCCTTCCGGTTCTTCCGGAAGGCTGCGCTCCCGCCCACTGCTGCATCCCCGCACACCACGTTCCTCCGGCGCGCGCTGCCCCACCGTAGCACCCCGCCGCCGCGACCATCCTCNTATGAGAGAAGTGTCCTAAGGCAATCGCCTTATGATTGTAAACATTTATTTTAATAAATGATAATTCACTATTTGAGTATACATGTTTGTGTATTTGATTGGGATCTTAAACTCATCTACTGAATGTCCGCAATACAATTCACAGCATAAGAGAATTTGTGATGGGATCACAACTAGTGATTATCTCTACATATGCAATTGTGAAGTATTGAAAATTATCCTAGTCGATGAATTGATAAAACGGACACTATAATTCTGTTGAGACTAGCATGGGTTATTCTCTAATCAGCTGATTCTCACTGGCTGGTGAATTGGGATGTCCGGAGATAACATGGATGCTAGTTAAGGGAACTAGTTCATTTGGAGTGACTAGCTGTAAAACTTCATATGGTAATCTACTAGATTTGTCAATGAAGTTCTTACTGCAGCTTAAGTGCGATGTTCCTTTGACTTGCGGTGTTCAAGTCATCTGGTCATGGAGACTTATACTTTAACATCTTAAGCAAGCATCTCAAGGAGGTGTGGACCAGGATGATTGGGTATGAGCCAAAGTTCCGAAGATGTTTGAACAGCCTACAAAGGATTCACCACTCCTTGCGAGGAGATGTATACCCAGGCTATCGTCGGATTGTTATCAAGCCTCTGGCCAGAGCATATCATGTTTAGAGTGGAGTCTCTTAAATACATTAGAGGAATTAGAATCCAAAGGACGAGAAAGACACTACTTGGGCTAGGTGTGACGTAGTCAGTCTAGTGGGGACTGACACAAACAGACCATGTCTGAACCAAGTGGTATAAGATGGTGAAGGGAATGGGGCACGATTCATTAGAGCTGCTGAAGGGTTTCAGAATTATTCTGAGGTCAACCGTTGATCTTTCGATTAATTGGGGATCATGATGTACTACTAGGTGCACTCATGATCGTTCTATAATTAGTTGATTATAGACGGCCAACATAAATCGAAAGCCTATTTAGTCACACGCACTACGAGTAATCGAGGGATTTAAAACGAGTTGAAAATTAGATTTTCCGATCAAGAGAAATAAGTCGAATCTGAATTTATCAGAGGCGCAATGGAAGCTAAAAATGGCTAAGTCTTTTGAAGGCTTATTGGGCGAATTAAATGAGTTTAATTCGCGATGGGATCGGCTTGGTTTGGCCGACCAAAGAGGGTGTCACCTCTTGGTTTGGCCGGCCATTAAAAGGGGATAAACCAATTTAATTGGTTTAATTAATAAATAAATCAGCACGATTTGTTTTATGAATTATGGATAATAAATTGATATATAAAGAAATTTATATAAAGAGATTTATAAGAAATTGTAGAAATTTATTCTTTTTATGGAAATTAAAATGAACCATGAAGTGGTTTAATTTTAATTTATAAAATCAATTATGAATTGATTTATCCATGATAAGAAATTTTATACAAATTTTATTCCATAATTAAAGAGAGAAGTATTAGTTTTATTATAAAATTAGTTATAATAAAACTTGGTTTAAACGGAATAATTCATAGAGATTTATAGGATAAATTGTTATGAAAATTCGTTAAGAGGGAGACTTGGCAAGGGAGATGCTACTATATAAAGGAACCAAAGGCAAGCCTTAATTCTGATTTGAGCAATCAAGAGATTAGTAGCTTCCTCATCTCTTCTCTTATTTCTCTTCTCTCTTCCCCTTAGGGCCGGCGCCCTAGCATACCTAGGGCCGGCGCCCCTTGCCTCCTAGGGCCGGCGCATCTTCTTCTCCAATAGTTGCCGTGAGCAACAACACCAGGAGAAGCCAACCAAGAAGAAGAAGAAGCGTATCACATCTCCTTCCTTCCCGGAATTTGGATTTCGATTTTTGGAGGTTAGTTTCCTTTCTTCTTTCTTGATCTTCTAGTTGTGCCTTTAGAGAATCTAGTAGTTCTCATCGGCACAAAACTCGTGGCTTTGCGAAGTCATCCCGAAGAGAACTCGGCGTGGACGCGAATAGAGGCGGAGCTTCCAAGGGACGCTACGGTTGGATCTCGTCCCTTACTTCGAGTTACGAGAGGTACTTAGTAAATTAGTTTACTTTTCCACAAAGTTTTAATTTATGATTATGTCCACACATCATAAGGTTGCATGCTAGATACGTGGTTAAAATAATTTAGGAAATTATTTTATGCTAATTCTTCCGCTGCACGTAAAAATTTAAAATTTTACGAACCCGTATCCTTGTCAACATGCACCCGGTCCCAACAGTGGTATCAGAGCCGGTTAGTGTTCGACATAATCATATAATTGTTTTGTGGAAAACTTTGTCATAATCTCAATTTTGGAAAAATTTTTCAATTATGAAACTTTCCAATTATAATAATTTTAAGATTTAGAAATTTCGAAGTTTGGAAATCCTCATGAAATTTCGCAAACGTTTGAAATATCCTAGTTTATGAAATTTTATAATAATTGTGAAAACTTCCCATCTTTGGAAACTTTCCAATTTTGGAAAATTTTCTATTTTAGAAATTTTCCAATTTTGGAAATATGTAATTTTCTTTGTACCAGAAACTTACAATATTCTGAAAACCTATTATGAAATCTCGCAATTTTGGGCACTTTCTTTCAAGAAAGTCTAGACAAATTTATGGACAATTAATTGACAATTAAATTTGAATTGGTTTTTTAAATTGTCAACAAAATTCTTTATTTTGGATTGAGCCTCAGGGAGCCGTCCAATTGAAAGTTAGTTGTTGAAATTTAATTTCCCAATTTTAAATGAAATTGTCATGTTTAATTTGGTTACGCTTCCGAAGCGGACCAAATTGAATTTACGACAAATTACTTTTCTTTGGGTATCTGAGCCTCGGGGAGCCACCCTTAGAAAACAATTTGTTGTAATTAATTAAATCCATGAATAAAATATGATTTAAGAGGTGATGCTCTTACATATTGTTGTCTCCAAAATTAATTAGGAAAATGATTTCCTATAGAGTTTTCTTAAATGAGATTTTCATGAAAATAATATGTGGTTGAATTAAGGGAATCTCTCGCTTAATTTAATAAGATTTAATTTAGAGAAATCAAAGTCTTAAAATATATTATTTCCAAAATTGATTATGACAATTTAGGAAATTGTTTCCCATAACAATTCCTTCAATAAAGTATGAAATTAGAATTAGGAAATCCGGTTCCTAATTCAATTAATGAGACTTGATAAATTAAGTCACATACATACTTTATTAAGGAAATCGTTAGTCATGACATAATGTCATGAATGTGCTTAGAAAAGAAAAGATGAGACCCAAAACCCCTTACAAAATATTAAGGCTAACACCTTCCATTAATATGGTTAGAATCGGAGTTTTGTTTCTCGTTTGGGTTGATGGACACATCCATGCCCGGCTTGAACCTCAACATGTTCAAACCATGGAATTAGTTTATGAATAATATAGTTGGAGTCAGAGGTCAATCCTTAGTTTTGGTTGTTGGACACATCCAAGCCTGACTAAGCGGTTGAATGAGCTCCAACCATATTAAAACTATTTCTTGATTAATGGGTCAGCCTTAAGCTTGGAGCATCGATTTGTTGTGCCACAGCCAAGGTCGATGTAAAGAGAGGTGCAGTTGGGTGCTATGTACATTGTTACATACTTGTTAATGAGTTAACAACCCAATGATTTATGCAAACATTCAATTAGTTGATAGCATAAAGTGATAGTTACATATATGTGATGTGTAATCGGTATAATTACCTACCTTCATAGCTAAGAAA
Organism: Boesenbergia rotunda; assembly: GCA_024364735.1. Lineage (NCBI taxonomy): Eukaryota > Viridiplantae > Streptophyta > Magnoliopsida > Zingiberales > Zingiberaceae > Boesenbergia > Boesenbergia rotunda. Next base: position 20,423 of record JAGFNQ010000432.1, on the reverse strand, counting down.
AACTTGATGGCCACAGCCATGGTTGTTCTTATCTATGGTTGGATATCAACCTATTTGGAGATGCTCCTACAATCTCCCGAATTGATAAAAAGGGTTATTCAATTTGAAAAATAAATAGGATTTTAATTAATGTATATTGATACATTCTTTATCATTCTTCTCACATAAGCTCAATTTGTATTTCTAGGTTAATCACTCGATCATGTCTTCTCTAAACTTGCGTTCCATTTTGGACACCAATAAACTGACTGGGCCGAACTTCATGGACTGGCTTCGAAACCTGAGGATAGTCCTCAAGGCAGAGAAGCTTGCTTATGTCATTGAAGATCAACTTCCCAACCGTCCACCAGAGGGTGCAACTCCAGACCAGTTAGTGGCCTATCAGAAACATGTGACTGATTCTGAACTTGCGAGTTGCATTATGCTAGCCTCTATGGTACCTGAGCTGCAAAAGCAGCATGAGCATATGGATGCTTATACCATCATCTTCCATCTTCATGAGTTGTTCGAAGAGCAGGCGAGATCCGAAAGGTTCGAAGTCTCCAGACTCCTCTTCACCTCTAAGATGCAGGAAGGCACTTCTGCCTCACAATTTGTGTTAAAGATGTTGGGGTACATTGAGCGACTAAACACACTCGATTTTGCAATGGATCATGAACTAAGTATTGACTTAATTCTGCATTGTTTGCCCAAGAGTTATTCACAATTTGTGATGAACTATCGGATGAACAAGCTGGAAACTACCATTCCTGAGTTGCTCAACCTGCTGAAGACTGTAGAGCCTTCTGTAAAGCAGGATCAAAAGACGGTTCTGTTAGTTGGTTCCTCGAAGAAAGGTTCTAAGAGGAAGGCCAAAGAACAGAATAAAGGAAAGAAGAAAAAGGCCAAAAAGACTGAAAAGAAACCAAAAGGAACTTGCCATCATTGTGGCAAGGAGGGTCACTGGCGAAGAAACTGCAAGGTTTATCTTGAGTCCTTGAAGAATAAGGCATCCGATGCCCCATCCTCTTCAAGTATCTTCGTTATTGAATGTCACTCTATTTCCTCTAATACCTGGGTACTTGATACTGGGTGTAACTCACATATATGTAATGACATACAAGGGCTAAGGAATAGAAGAAGACTCGTCAAAGGAGAAGCGAATTTGCGAGTTGGAAATTGAGCAAAGATTGCTGCTGTTGCCATCGGAACATATTTGCTAAAGCTCCCCACTGGACGTGTCTTAGAATTGGATAATTGTTATTTTGTTCCTTCGTTAATAAAGAACATTGTATCTATTTCATGTTTGAATGAAAAGAGTTATCATTTAACTTTTAGTAACAATTGTTGTTACATAACTTTAAATGGCGTTCTTTATGAGAATGGAACTTTGTGCAATGGTATCTACACGTTAGATTTATCCAGTGACGTTTTCAATATCGAAGTTAGCAACAAACGTGCTCGAATAGATAATCGAATAGACTCCTACACTTGGCATTGCCGTCTTGGCCATGTAAGTAAGAAACGCATGACCGAATTACACCGATGTGGAATTTTGGAATCATTTGAACCCGGTTCATTTGATACATGCGAATCATGCTTAAAAGGCAAGATGACCAAATTACCCTTTTCCGGAAAAGGTAATCCAGTGGGAGAATTGCTTGGTCTAATACATACTGATGTATGTGGACCAATGTCAACTCTTGCACAAGGAGGCTATAGCTACTTCATCACCTTTATCGATGATCACTCACGATTCGGGTATGTGTTCTTGATGAAACACAAATCTGAAGCCTTTGAGAAATTCAAAGAGTTCAGAAATGAAGTAGAGAAACAGCTTGGCAAAAGTATTAAGATACTTCGATCCGATCGGGGTGGTGAATACTTAAGTCAAGAGTTTCAAGATTATCTTAGGGACAATGGGATATTGTCCCAATGGACTCCGCCATATACACTACAGCATAATGGTGTATCTGACAGGCGCAACCGAACCTTGATGGACATGGTTAGGTCAATGATGAATCATGCAACTCTTCCAAAATCCTTTTGGGGCTATGCACTAAAGACAGCTGTTTACTTGCTAAACAGAGTCCCGACCAAGGTAGTCTCTAATACTCCATATGAGATATAGAATAGTAAGAAACCCTATGTGAAGCGGACTGTATCAAACAAATTGGATGCTAAGTCTGATAAATGACTATTTATTGGATACCCTAAGGAAACGAAGGGTTACCAATTCTATCATCTCTTGGAACAAAAGATGTTTGTTTCAAGGCATGCTGTATTTCTGGAAAGAGAATTTCTTTTACAAGAAAACAGTGGGAGTGGCATTGAACTTGATGAAGTTCAAGAAACTCCAATAGACATTACAGAGACATCTAGTCTAGACCCACAACCAATACTCATAATGATGAGCTATCAGTTGAACCTAAAACAACACCACCTCTTCGTAGTCTGATAGGACACGCAATATTCCAGAGAGATACGGATTTCTCATAAGTGAATCGAACGACGTGTTACTCATAAGCGATGACGAACCTATCAGTTATGAAGATGTTCTGAAAAGTTCAGAAAGGGACAAATGGCTTGAAGCCATGAAGTCGGAAATGGATTCCATGTACGAAAATCAAGTATGGGACTTGGTTAACCCACCTGAAGGGATTAAGCCCATAGGGTGCAAGTGGGTTTTAAGAAGAAAACCGACATGGAAGGTAATGTGTTACCTTTAAGGCTAGATTAGTGGCAAAAGGATATCGTCAAAAACAAGGAATTGATTATGACGAAACCTATTCGCCAGTAGCTATGCTTAAATCCATTCGGATGCTCCTAGCCATAGCAGCTCATTATGATTATGAGATATGGCAAATGGATGTGAAAACAGCTTTCCTTAATGGAAACCTGCTTGAGGATGTATACATGATACAACCTGAAGGTTTCACATCGGTTGATAAAACCAAAGTATGCAAGCTTCGACGATCCATATATGGACTGAAGCAAGCATCCAGGAGCTGGAACATCCGTTTTGATGAGACAATCAAAGAGTTTGATTTCTCACAAAATCCTGACGAACCTTGTGTGTACAAGAAGGTTAGTGGGAGTGCAGTCGTATTCCTAGTATTATATGTCGATGACATATTACTTATAGGAAACGATATATCAGTCTTACAGACAGTTAAAATTTGGTTGTCCAAAACTTTCTCCATGAAAGACCTGGGAAAAGCAACCTATATCCTTGGGATTAGAATCTATAGAGATAGATCAAAACGGTTGCTTGGTCTTTCGCAGTCTACATATATAGACCGAGTGCTAAAAAGGTTTAGCATGTCAGAATCCAAGAAAGGTTATCTTCCCATCAGGCATGGGATCAACCTTTCAAAGTCTATGTGTCCGCGCACAGAAGACGAGAGGATTTGCATGAATAAGATTCCTTATGCATCCGCGATAGGATCTATCATGTATGCTATGTTATGTACTAGGCCCGATGTATCGTATGCTCTGAGCATCACAAGAAGATACCAGTCGGATCCAGGAATGGATCATTGGGCGGCTGTCAAGACAATCCTTAAGTACTTAAGAAAAACTAAGGATGTGTTCCTAATAAATGGAGAAGGAGATATGGTAATACGTGGGTATACAGATGCCAGTTTCCAGACAGATAAGGATGACTCCAAATCGCAGTCTGGATACGTATTTACTTTGAATGGAGGCGCGGTAAGTTGGAAAAGTTCCAAACAAGACACCGTAGCAGATTCTACCACGGAAGCGGAATATATCGCAGCTTCGGAAGCAGCAAAGGAAGCAGTCTGGATCAAGAAGTTTGTTTCTGAACTTGGCGTGGTTCCAACCATTGATGAAGCAGTACCAGTTTACTGCGACAACAATGGAGCTATTGCACAAGCAAAGGAACCAAGGTCTCATCAGCGATCCAAACACGTGCTTCGACGCTATCATCTGATCAGAGAGATTATAAATAGGAATGACATACAAATTGAGAAAATTTCCATTGAAAGGAATTTAGCGGATCCTTTAACTAAGGCCTTACCTCAAAGCAAGTTTGAGGGCCATGTTAGAGCCTGTGGTATTGGATACCGTAGCGATTGGTATTAGGCCAAGTGGGAGTTTGTTAGTGATATGAGAGTAGTGTCCTAAGGCAATCGCCTTATGATTGTAAACATTTATTTTAATAAATGATAATTCACTATTTGAGTATACATGTTTGTCTATTTGATTGGGATTTTAAACTTATCTACTGAATGCCCGCAATACAATTCACAGCATAAGAGAATTTGTGATGGGATCACAACTAGTGATTATCTCTATATGTGCAATTGTGAAGTATTGAAATTATCCCTAGTCGATGAATTGATAAAAACGAACACTATCAATTCTGTTGAGACTAGCATGGGTTATTCTCTAATCAGCTGATTCTCACTGGCTGGTGACATTGGGATGTCCGGAGATAAACATGGATGCTAGTTAAGGGAACTAGTTCATTGGAGTGACTAGCTGTAAAACTTCATATGGTAATCTACATAGATTTGTCAATGAAGTTCTTACTGCAGCTTAAGTGCGATGTTCCTTTGACTTGCGGTGTTCAAGTCATCTTGGTCACGGAGACTTATACTTTAACATCTTAAGCAAGCATCTCCAAGGAGGTGTGGACCCAGGATGATTGGGTATGAGCCGAAGTGCCCGAAGATGTTTGAACAGCCTACAAAGGATTCACCACTCTTTGCGAGGAGATGTATACCCAGGCCTATCGTCGGATTGTTACTCAAAGCCTTTGGCCAGAGCATATCATGTTTAGAGTGCGAGTCTCTTAATTACATGAGAGTAATTAGAAATCCAAAGGACGAGAAAGACACTACTTGGGCTAGGTGTGACGTAGTCAGTCTAGTGGGGACTGACACAAACAGAACATGTCCTGAACCAAGTGGGTATAAGGTGGTGAAGGGAATGGGGCACAATTCATTAGAGCTACTGAAGGGTTTCAGAATTACTTCTGAGGTCAACCGTTGATCTTTCGATTAATTGGGGATCATGATGTACTACTAGGTGCCACTCATGATCGTTCTATAATTAGTTGATTATAGACGACCAACATAAATCGAAAGCCTATTTAGTCACACGCATTACGAGTAATCCGAGGGATTTAAAACGAGTTGAAAATTGGATTTTCCGATCAAGAGAAATAAGTCGAATCTGAATTTATCAGAGGCGCAATGGAAGCTAAAAATGGCTAAGTCTTTTGAAGGCTTATTGGGCGAATTAAATGAGTTTAATTCGCGATGGGATCGGCTTGGTTTGGCCGACCAAAGAGGGTGTCCACCCTCTTGGTTTGGCCGGCCATTAAAAGGGGATAAACCAATTTAATTGGTTTAATTAATAAAATAAATCAAGCGCGATTTGTTTTATGAATTATGGATAAATAAATTGATATATAAAGAAATTTATATAAAGAGATTTATAAAGAAATTTGTAGAAATTTATTCTTTTTATGGAAATTAAAATGAACCATGAAGTGGTTTAATTTTAATTTATAAAATCAATTATGAATTGATTTATCCATGATAAGAAAATTTTATACAAATTTTATTCCATAATTAAAAGAGAGAAGTATTAGTTTTATTATAAAATTAGTTATAATAAAACTTGGTTTAAACGGAATAATTCATAAGAGAATTTATAGGATAAATTTGTTATGAAAATTCCGTTAAGAGGGAGACTTGGCAAGGGAGATGCTACTATATAAAGGAACCAAAGGCAAGCCCTTAATTCTGATTTGAGCAATCAAGAGATTAGTAGCTTCCTCTATCTCTTTCTCTTATTCTCTCTTCTCTCTTCCCCTTAGGGCCGGCGCCCCTAGCATACCCTAGGGCCGGCGCCCCTTGCCTCCTAGGGCCGGCGCATCTTCTTCTCCAATAGTTGCCGTGAGCCAACAACACCGAGGAGAAGCCAACCAAGAAGAAGAAGTAGCAGATCACATCTCCTTCCTTCCCGGAATTTGGATTCCGATTCTTGGTGGTTAGTTTCCTTTCTTCTTTCTTGATCTTCTAGCTGTGCCTTTAGAGAATCTAGTAGTTCTCATCGGCACAAAACTCGTGGCTTTACGAAGTCATCCCGAAGAGAACTCGGCGTGGACGCGAATAGAGGCGGAGCTTCCAAGGGACGCTACGGTTGGATCTCGTCCCTTACTTCGAGTTACGAGAGGTACTTAGTAAATTAGTTTACTTTTCCGTAAAATTTTAATTTATGATTATGTCCACACATCATAAGGTTGCATGCTAGATACGTGGTTAAAATAATTTAGAAAATTATTTTATGCTAATTCTTCCGCTGCACGTAAAAATTTAAAATTTTATGAACCCGTATCCTTGTCAACATGCACCCGGTCCGAACACATATAATGGGCAGCGATAAGTAGGAGGACGTTTTGGTGAATAATCTGGAAAAACATGAATCTCTGGGAAATTAGGAAACTATTTTTCAATACTCTCCATGTGTTGGTAGTATTTGTAGATTGACTTTATTTGCACATAAATTTCATCCATTATGCTTCAAAATTCTCTCTCATCCTCCCATTCCCTCCTTCGATCTTCCATAACTTTTGTGACTATCTTAAAAAGATCCTCCTCTCTTTTAAAATGGTCTCGCCACACTTGAAATTGTTCACTGGACATTGATTTTTGATGTTCAATAAGATTTATATGATTTGCATGATCAAGATGAGTATAAAATAGGGCAGAAGTCTGAAAAATTAAATCTAGAGAGAGGGTATTTTTCTAAGGGTATCCAAGTTGGGGTCTCAATAGGAGGGAAAGTCTTGTTATTGGATAACCAATTTTTCTTGTTACGGATGATGGGTTAGTCTTTCTCTAGCAACTGCATGGGGAAATTATTTTTTAAGATAAGACTAAATTCATCACCATCTCTACAAATCATACAAATCGCCAAACAAGATTCAATGTTGATTCTGGGGCACCTTCCACCGTCTCTAATCTTTCCAACTGACAATCTAAGACTAATCTGATGCGGGTGATTAATCATCTTAAAATGATAGCGCTAGTGGAAGATGATTTTCTTAGTTTCACATGATGTTTGACAAAATATAGTCCAATATTTATTTTGACATCTCCAGTCATAGCCCATAAACAAATTAATTCATATTTACGCATCATCTCCTCGCTATCACTTCATCCAAAGATTGTTTGTCTCATAAATAGATGGATGTAACGAAAAATGGATTAACAATATAAGAGGTTCTAGAAATAGATGATTGAAATATGAAATCACCACTAAAATATTTCCATGCATTATTCAAATAGCAAGGTGTTAATGGTGTTTGCCTACATGGTAGGTTAAAACATGCATTAAAATACTCAAGAGTCCAATTGTAATTTTCATTAAGAAAGCGAAATGAGTCTCTTCCAAATCCCCCAATATATTGAAACTTAATAGAGCTAAGTAATTCAAAATTGAGCCTAGGATAAGTGGGATACTTCATGTTTATTAAACCGCTCCATCCAATTCTATTGACCCATAATTCAATGTCATCTTTAAATCCCAAAGTATCTAAGGTATAATGATGTAAGTATCTAGTGCCAACAATGGGACGATTGACCAAAGAATTAAAACAACATTCTTGTTCATCATTCTCAAAATGAGATCGAAGTTAGTTTTTATACATTTGAAGCGTGCACTTTGGTCGCCTGAAATCTCTACTTTTTCCTTGCCTTTGCTTTTCACCTTTGGTGTATCCTTCTTTTGAGAGCCAACTCCTTTCTTAAGTCACTTCAACATTTTCAATGGGCTTAAGAGCAAGCCCTAGGGGTTTATCTGATAAAGGGAAGAAGGAAGTATTTGTCTTGAGAGGAGAAAAGGGAAAGAGAGGAGAGAATGATGAGGTGAAGGTTTTGCTTAGGAGGAAGAGTTTGGAAAGAGGTGTTGAAAGGATTTGGGAAGTAGGAAGAGGGAGAAGAGAGGGTTAGGAGGTGATGAGAAGAGGAAGAGAAGGGGTTGGGGGTGGTGGCATGACCGTGTCTTAAAAGACACGCCCATGCCCTAAGCTTCGTATGGGGTGGGTCGAATGCGACATGGCCGTATGATACACTAAGATAGGCGCCACGACCATGTCAAGGTGACACGATTGTACCGTGTGATTTTTGTGACCGCACGACTTCAGCTTTATTTTTTTTTAAAAGGGAGGGAAACATGGGTCGTGCCTGATAGGCACAATAGTGTCTGGAAATCTTTGCCGGTTGACACGATAGTGTTTGAAAGGCACGACCATGCCGTGCATGTTTTGCTAAAATTCCTAGTTTTGAGGCACGCCTGTGCCTCTTCTTCCCCTTCATCTCCACGCCAGTGGAAGAGTTCCATGGCCAGCTCGTGAAGGCTGGGGAAAAACTTGAAAAATAAAATATGTTAAATCCGACACTTTTGAGTAGATTCCGGAAAAATTTTCGGAGGGTTACTAGGTAGGTTCCAGGGTTTTCGAGTCCTTGGACACAAATTTAGGGACTAAAATGTAATAAAACAAATAGTTACAAGGGCTAACACGTAAATGAATTTAAAACCTAGGGGTTGTTTTGCAATAGGACCAAATTTTTGGGCTTAGGTGGAAAAATCACCTCCCCTAATATCCCGACGTCTGCCTCTCTGGTTTCGACCGCAGCCAGAAGAACCATGCCTCTCCCTTTTCCATTCCTCTCGCGCGATCGCAGCCCCACCTTCCTCCTCCCGTTCTCGTCGGCGTTGGAGGACCCAAGCTTGTATCTCTACCTGGTGCCAATCGTCGATCACACGGCATACCTCAATGGGATTAGGTAAGATTTAGGATGGAGTGTGGATGGTTTCTCACTTTAGATCATAGCGAGCTAAGGGGTGGGTTTAACCCTAATTCTTCTCGTCTTCTTAGTGCCTTGGAGAGTAGGGGAGGAGAATCTGTCTTCTTGTGACAGAGATCACTTGATCAAAGAAGAGGGGAGGGATCACCAGTGCAAGATCTCCAAGTAAAGGATGGATGGTTTGGGTTTATGGTTGTGCTGTTAGTGATATGAGAGAAGTGTCCTAAGGCAATCGTCTTATGATTGTAAAACATTTATATTAATAAATGATAATTCACAATTTGAGTATACATGCTTGTGTATTTGATTGGGATCTTAAACTCATCTACTGAATGTCCGCAATACAACTCACAGCATAAGAGAATTTGTGATGAGATCACAACTAGTGATTATCTCTAAATGCGCAAATGTGAAGTATTGAAAATATCCCTAGTCGATGAATTGATAAAAACGGACACTATCAATTCTGTTGAGACTAGCATGGGTTATTCTCTAATCAGCTGATTCTCACTGGCTGGTGACATTGGGATGTCCGGAGATAAACATGGATGCTAGTTAAGGGAACTAGTTCATTGGAGTGACTAGCTGTAAGACTTCATATGGGAATCTACATGTAGATATGTCAATGAAGATCTTACTGCGGCTTAAGTGCGATGTTCCTTTGACTTGCGGTGTTCAAGTCATCTTGGTCATAGAGACTTATACTTTGACATCTTAAGCAAGCATCTCCAAGGAGGTGTGGACCCAGGATGATCGGGTATAAGCCGAAGTGCCCGAAGATGTTTGAACAGCCTACAAAGGATTCACCACTCCTTGTGAGGAGATGTATACCCAGGCCTATCATCGGATTGTTACTCAAAGCCTCTGGCCAGAGCATATCATGTTTAGAGTGAGAGTCTCTAAAATACATGAGAGTAATTAGAAATCCAAAGGACGAGTAAGACATTACTTGGGCTAGGTGTGACGTAGTCAGCCTAGTGGGGACTGACACCATTGACCGTGTCCTGTACCAAGTGGGTATAAGGTGGTGAAGGGAATGGGGCACGATTCATTAGAGCTGCTGAAGGGTTTCAGAATAATTTCTTCTGAGGTCAAACCGTTGATCTTTCGATTAATTGGGGATCATGATGTACTACTAGGTGCCACTCATGATCGTTCTATAATTAGTTGATTATAGATGGCCAACATAAATCGAAAGCCTATTTAGTCACACGCACTACGAGTAATCCGAGGGATTTAAAACGAGTTGAAAATTGGATTTTTCGATCAAGAGAAATAAGTCGAATCTGAGTTAGTCAGAGGCGCAATGGAAGCTAAAAATGGCTAAGTCTTTTGAAGGCTTTTTGGGCGAATTAAATGAGTTTAATTCGCGATCGGTTCGGGTCGGTTTTGGCCGGTCAAAGAGGGTGTTAACCCTCCTTGGGTGGCCGGCCATTAAAGGGAGAAAAACCAATTTAATTGGTTTAATTAATAAGATAAATCCAGCGCGATTTATTTTATAAATTATGGATAAATAAATTTGTATAAAGAAATTTATATAAATAAATTTATAGAAATTTATTCTTTTATGGAAGATTAAAATAATCCATGAATTGGGTTTATTTTAATTTTATAAAATCAATTATGAATTGATTTATCCATAATAAGAAAGTTTATAAATTTCTTATAAAATTTATTCCATAATTTAAAGAGAAGAAGAATTAGTTTTTATTATAAATTAGTTTATAATAAAGACTTGGTTTAAACGGAATTAATTCATAAGAATTTATAGGATAAATTTCTTATGATAAATAATTAGTTTTATTATAAAGTTAGTTATAATAAAATTCATAAGAGAATTTATAGGATAAATCTCTTATGATAACTAATTTGTTTTATTATAAATTGTTTATAATAAGACTAGGCTTAAATGGAATAATTAATAAGAAAATTTATAAGATAAATTTCTTATAACTAATTCCGTTAATTCCGTTAATTCGGTTTAGAGGGAGACTTAGCAAAGGAGTTGCTACTATATAAAGGAACCAAAGGCTAGCCCTTATTCCTAACTCAACTTATCATAGAGCTCTCCCTCTCTCTCTTAATCTCTTCTCCTCTCCCTCTCCCTCTCTTACTAGGGCCGGCGCCACCCTTGTGGATTAGGGCCGGCGCACCCAACCAACTTCCAAGGTGAAGTTGGCGTGAGCAATCAAGAAGGAGGAGAACCCGAACACGAAGAAGAAGAAGCGGATAGCGACTCCTCTCTTCTCGGAATTCGATTCCGTTACTTCATTGGTTAGTTTCCTAATCTCTCTCTTGTTCTTCTAGTTGTGCCTTCCGAGAATCTAGTAGTTCTCGTCGGCACAAAACTCGTGACTTTGCGAAGTCATCCCGAAGAGAACTCGGCGTGGACGCGAATAGAGGCGAAGCTTCCAAGGGACGCTACGGTTGGATCTCGTCCCTTACTTCGAGTTACGCGAGGTACTTGGTAAATTAGTTTACTTTTCGCAAAGATTTATTTTATGATTATGTCAACACACCATAAGGTTGCATGCTAGATACGTAGTTAAAATAATTTTGGAAATTATTTTATGCAAATTCTTCCGCTGCACGTAAAAATTTTGAATTTTACGAACTCGTATCCTTGTCGACATGCACCCGGTCCCAACAGTGGTATCAGAGCCGGTTAGTGTTCGACTTAATCAAATAATTGTTTTGTGGAAAACTTTGTCATGATCTCAATTTCGGAAAATTTTTTCCAATTATGGAAACTTTCAAATTATAATAAATTTTAGATTTAGGAATTTCAAAGTTTGGAAATCCTCATGAAATTTCGCAAACATTTGAAATTTTCTATTTTCTGAAATTTTATAATAATTTCGAAATCTTCCCATCTTTGGAAACTTTCCAATTTTGGAAATTTTTCTATTTTAGAAATTTTCCAATTTTGGAAATATGTAAGTTTCCTTTGTACCGGAAACTTGCAATTATTCTGAAAATCAATTTTCGAAATCTCGCAATTCTGGGCACTTTCTTTTAAGAAAGTCTAGAGAAATTCATGGACAGTTAATTGACAATTAAATTTGAATTGGTTTTTAAATTGACAACAAAATTCTTTATTTTGGATTGAGCCTCGGGGAGCCGTCCAATTTAAAGTTAGTTGTTGTAATTTAATTTCCCAATTTTTTAATTGAAATTGTCATGTTTGATTGGATTGAGCCTCGGGGAGCCGTCCAATTGGATTTACAACACATTACTTTTCTTTGGGTATCTGAGCCTCGGGGAGCCACCCTTAGAAAACAATTTGTTGTAATTAATTAAATCCATGAATAAATATGTTTAAGAGGTGATGCTCTTACATATTGTTGTCTCCAAAATTAATTAGGAAAATGGTTTCCTATAGAGTTTCTTAAATGAGATTTTCATGAAAATAATATGTGGTTGAATTAAGGGATTTGTCTCTTAATTTAACAAGATTTGATTTAGAGAAATCAAAGTCTTGAACATATTATTTCTGAAATTAATTATGACAATTTAGGAAATTGTTTCCCAAAACAATTCCTTTAATAAAGTATGAAATTATAATTAGGAAATCCGGTTCCTAATTTAATTCATGAGACTTGATAAATTAAGTCACATACATACTTTATTAAGGAAATCGTTAGTCATGACATAATTTTATGTCATGAATGTGCTTAAAAGGAATGAGACCTAAAACCCCTTACAAAATATTAAGGCCAACACCTTCCATTAATATGGTTAGAATCGGAGTTTTGTTTCTCGCTTGGGTTGATGGACACATCCATGCCCGACTTGAACTCAACATGTTCAAACCATGGAATTAGTTTATGAATAATATAGTTCGAGTCAGAGGTCAATCATTAGTTTTGGTTGTTGGACACATCCAAGCCTGACTAAGCGGTTGAATGAGCTCCAACCATATTAAAACTATTTCTTGATTAATGGGTCAGCCTTAAGCTTGGAGCATCGATTTGTTGTGCCACAGCCAAGGTTGATGTAAAGAGAGGTGCAGTTGGGTGCTATATATAATGATACATACTTGTTAATGAGTTAACAACCCAATGTTTTATGCAAACATTCAATTAATTGATAGCATAATGTGATAGTTACATATATGTGATGTGTAATCGGTATGATTACCTACCTTCATAGCTAAGAAGAACTTGATGGCCACAGCCATGGTTGTTCTTATCTATGGTTGGATATCAACCTATTTGGAGATGCTCCTACGATCTCCCGAATTGATAATAAGGGTGACACAATTCGTAAAATAAATAGGATTTAATTTATGTATGTTGATACATTCTTTAATAAATCTTCTCACATAATCTCAATTTGTATTTCTAGGTTAATCACTCGATCATGTCTTCACTGAATTTGCGTTCCATCTTGGACACCAACAAATTAACTGGGCCTAACTTCATGGACTGGCTTCGAAACCTGAGGATAGTCCTCAAGGCAGAGAAGATTGCTTATGTCCTTGAAAATCTACTTCCCTCAAATCCTCCAGCAGATGCAACTCCAGACCAATTGGTGGCCTATCAGAAACATGTGACCGATTCTGAACATGCAAGTTGCATCATGCTAGCCTCTATGATACCTGAGCTGCAAAAGCAGCATGAGCATATGGATGCTTATACTATCATCTTCCATCTTAATGAGTTGTTTGAAGAGCAGGCGAGATCCGAAAGGTTCGAAGTCTCCAGACTCCTCTTCACAACTAAGATGCAAGTAGGCACTTCTGCCTCGCAGTTTGTGCTAAAGATGTTGGGGTACATTGAGCGACTAAACACACTCGGTTTTGCAATGGATCATGAACTAAGTATTGACTTAATTCTGAGTTGTTTGCCCAAAAGTTATTCGCAATTTGTGATGAACTATCGGATGAACAAGCTGGAACTACCATTCCTGAGTTAGTCAACCTGCTGAAGTTGTAGAGCCTTCTGTAAAGCAGGAACAAAAGGCAGTTCTGTTAGTTGGTTCCTCGAAGAAAGGTTCTAAGAGGAAGGCCAAAGAACAGAATAAGGGAAAGAAGAAAAAGGCTAAAAAGACTGAAAAGAAACCAAAAGGCACTTGCCATCATTGTGGCAAGGAGGGTCACTGGCGAAGAAATTGCAAGGTTTATCTTGAGTCCTTGAAGAAGAAGGCATCCGATGCCCCATCCTCTTTAGGTATCTTGTTATTGAATGTCACTCTATTTCCTCAATACCTGGGTACTTGATACTGGGTGTAATACATGTAATGACATACAGGGGCTAAGGAATAGAAGAAGACTCGTCAAGGAGAAGCAGATTTGCGAGTTGGAAATGGAGCAAGGATTGCTGCTGTTGCCATCGGAACATATTTGCTAAAGCTCCCGACTGGACGCATCTTAGAATTGGATAATTGTTATTTCGTTCCTTCGTTAATAAAGAACATTGTATCTATTTCATGTTTGAATGAAAAGGGTTATCATTTAACTTTTAGTAACAATTGTTGTTACATAACTTTAAATGGCGTTCTTTATGGGAATGGAACTTTGTGCAATGGCATCTACACGTTAGATTTATCCAGTGACGTTTTCAATATCAAGTTAGCAACAAACGTGGTCGAATAGATAATCGAATAGACTCCTACACTTGGCATTGCCGTCTTGGCCATGTAAGTAAGAACGCATGACCGAATTACACCGATGTGGAATTTTGGAATCATTTGAACCCGATTCATTTGATACATGCGAATCATGCTTAAAAGGAAAGATGACCAAATTACCCTTTTCTGGAAAAGGTAATCCAGTGGGAGAGTTGCTTGGTCTAATACATACTGATGTATGTGGACCAATGTCAACTCTTGCACAAGGAGGCTATAGCTACTTCATCACCTTTATCGATGATCACTCACGATTCGGGTATGTGTTCTTGATGAAACACAAATCTGAAGCTTTTGAGAAATTCAAAGAGTTCAGAAATGAAGTAGAGAAACAGCTTGGCAAAAGTATTAAGATACTTCGATGCCGATCGGGGTGGTGAATACTTGAAGTCCAAGAGTTTTCAAGATTATCTAGGGACAATGGGATATTATCCCAATGGACTCCGCCATATACACCACAGCATAATGGTGTATCTGAGAGGCGAACCGAACCTTGATGGACATGGTTAGTCGATGATGAATCATGCAACTCTTCCAAAATCCTTTTGGGGTTATGCACTTAAGACAGCTGTTACTTACTAAACAGAGTCCCGACCAAGGTAGTCCTCTACTACTCCATATGAGACATGGAATAGTAAGAAACCTCACTTAACTCACCTTAAGATATGGGTTGTCCTGCTTATGAAGCGGATTGTATCAGACAAATTGGATGCTAAGTCTGATAAATGTCTATTTATTGGATACCCTAAGGAAACGAAGGGTTACCAATTCTATCATCCCTTGGAACAAAAGGTGTTTGTTTCAAGCATGTTGTATTTCTAAGAAAGAATTTCTTTTACAAGAAAACAGTGGGAGTGGCATTGAACTTGATGAAGTTCAAGAAACTCCAATAGAATTACAGAGACACCTAGTCTAGACCCACAACCATAACTCATAATGATGAGCTATCAGTTGAACCTAAAAACTACACCACCTCTTCGATAGATCTGATAGGACACGCAATATTCCAGAGAGATCGGATTTCTCATAAGTGAATCAACGACGTGTTGCTCATAAGCGATGACGAACCTATCAGTTATGAAGATGTTCTGAAAAGTTCAGAAAGGGACAAATGGCTTGAAGCCATGAAGTCGGAAATGGATTCCATGTACGAAAATCAAGTATGGGACTTGGTTAACCACCTGAAGGGATTAAGCCCATAGGGTGCAAGTGGGTTTTCAAGAAGAAAACCGACATGGAAGGTAATGTGTTACCTTTAAGGCTAGATTAGTGGCAAAAGGATATCGTCAGAAACAAGGAATTGATTATGACGAACCTATTCGCCAGTAGCTATGCTTAAATCCATTCGGATGCTCCTAGCCATAGCAGCTCATTAGATTGGATATGGCAAATGGATGTGAAAACAGCTTTCCTTAATGGAAACCTGCTTGAGGATGTATACATGATACAACCTGAAGGTTTCACATCGGTTGATAAAACCAAAGTATGCAAGCTTCGACGATCCATATATGGACTGAAGCAAGCATCTAGGAGCTGGAACATCCGTTTTGATGAGACAATCAAAGAGTTTGATTTCTCACAAAATCCTGACGAACCTTGTGTGTACAAGAAGGTTAGTGGGAGTGCAGTCGTATTCCTAGTATTATATGTCGATGACATATTACTTATAGGAAACGATATATCAGTCTTACAGACAGTTAAAATTTGGTTGTCCAAAACTTTCTCCATGAAAGACCTGGGAGAAGCAACCTATATCCTTGGGATTAGAATCTATAGAGATAGATCAAAACGGTTGCTTGGTCTTTCGCAGTCTACATATATAGACCGAGTGCTAAAAAGGTTTAGCATGTCGGAATCCAAGAAAGGTTACCTTCCCATCAGGCATGGGATCAACCTTTCAAAGTCTATGTGTCCGCGCACAGAAGACGAGAGGATTTGCATGAATAAGATTCCTTATGCATCCGCGATAGGATCTATCATGTATGCTATGTTATGTACTAGGCCCGATGTATCGTATGCATTGAGCGTCACAAGCAGATACCAGTCGGATCCAGGAATGGATCATTGGGCGGCTGTCAAGACAATCCTTAAGTACTTAAGAAGAACTAAGGATGTGTTCCTAATATATGGAGAAGGAGATATGGTAATACGTGGGTATACAGATGCCAGTTTCCAGACAGATAAGGATGACTCCAAATCGCAGTCTGGATACGTATTTACTTTGAATGGAGGCGCAGTAAGTTGGAAAAGTTCCAAACAAGACACCGTAGCGGATTCTACCACGGAAGCGGAATATATCGCAGCTTCGGAAGCAGCAAAGGAAGCAGTCTGGATCAAGAAGTTTGTCTCCGAACTTGGCGTGGTTCCAACCATTGATGAAGCAGTGCCGGTTTACTGCGACAACAATGGAGCTATTGCACAAGCAAAGGAACCAAGGTCTCATCAGCGATCCAAACACGTGCTTCGCCGCTATCATCTGATCAGAGAGATTATAAGTAGGAATGATATACAAATTGAGAAAATTCCCACTGAAAGGAATTTAGCGGATCCTTTAACTAAGGCCTTGCCTCAAAGCAAGTTTGAGGGTCATGTTAGAGCCTGTGGTATTGGATACCGTAGCGATTGGCATTAGGCCAAGTGGGAGTTTGTTAGTGATATGAGAGAAGTGTCCTAAGGCAATCGCCTTATGATTGTAAACATTTATTTTAATAAATGATAATTCACTATTTGAGTATACATGTTTGTGTATTTGATTGGGATCTTAAACTCATCTACTGAATGTCCGCAATACAATTCACAGCATAAGAGAATTTGTGATGGGATCACAACTAGT
Organism: Boesenbergia rotunda; assembly: GCA_024364735.1. Lineage (NCBI taxonomy): Eukaryota > Viridiplantae > Streptophyta > Magnoliopsida > Zingiberales > Zingiberaceae > Boesenbergia > Boesenbergia rotunda. Next base: position 3,137 of record JAGFNQ010000432.1, on the reverse strand, counting down.
GATTATCTCTAATGTGCAATTGTGAAGTATTGAAAATATCCCTAGTCGATGAATTGATAAAAACGGACACTATCAATTCTGTTGAGACTAGCATGGGTTATTCTCTAATCAGCTGATTCTCACTGGCTGGTGACATTGGGATGTCCGGAGATAAACATGGATGCTAGTTAAGGGAACTAGTTCATTGGAGTGACTAGCTGTAAAACTTCATATGGTAATCTATATAGATATGTCAATGAAGTTCTTACTGCAGCTTAAGTGCGATGTTCCTTTGACTTGCGGTGTTCAAGTCATCTTGGTCATGGAGACTTATACTTTAACATCTTAAGCAAGCATCTCCAAGGAGGTGTGGACCCAGGATGATTGGGTATAAGCCGAAGTGCCCGAAGATGTTTGAACAGCCTACAAAGGATTCACCACTCCTTGCGAGGAGATGTATACCCAGGCCTATCGTCGGATTGTTACTCAAAGCCTCTGGCCAGAGCATATCATGTTTAGAGTGCGAGTCTCTTAAATACATGAGAGTAATTAGAAATCCAAAGGACGAGAAAGACACTACTTGGGCTAGGTGTGACGTAGTCAGCCTAGTGGGGACTGACACAAACAGACCATGTCCTGAACCAAGTGGGTATAAGATGGTGAAGGGAATGGGGCACGATTCATTAGAGCTGCTGAAGGGTTTCAGAATTACTTCTGAGGTCAACCGTTGATCTTTCGATTAATTGGGGGTCATGATGTACTACTAGGTGCCACTCATGATCGTTCTATAATTAGTTGATTATAGACGGCCAACATAAATCGAAAGCCTATTTAGTCACACGCACTACGAGTAATCCGAGGGATTTAAAACGAGTTGAAAATTGGATTTTCCGATCAAGAGAAATAAGTCGAATCTGAGTTAATCAGAGGCGCAACGGAAGCTAAAATGGCTAAGTCTTTTGAAGGCTTATTGGGCGAATTAAATGAGTTTAATTCGCGATGGGTTCGGCTTGGTTTGGCCGGCCAAAGAGGGTGCCACCCTCTTGGTTTGGCCGGCCATTAAAAGGGGAAAACCAATTTAATTGGTTTAATTAATAAAATAAATCTAGCGCGATTTGTTTTATAAATTATGGATAAATAAATTTGTATAAAGAAATTTATATAATAAATTTATATTTTAGAAATTTATTCTTTTTATGGAAATTAAAATGATCCATGAATGGTTTATTTTAATTTATAAAATCAATTATGAATTGATTTTCCATAATAAGAAAATTTTTATAAAATTTATTCCATAATTAAAAGAGAGAAGTATTGTTTTATTATAAAGTTAGTTATAATAAAACTTGGCTTAAACGGAATAATTCATAAGAAATTTATAGGATAAATTTCTTATGAAAATTCCGTTAAGAGGGAGACTTGGCAAGGGAGAGGCTACTATATAAAGGAACCAAAGGCAAGCCTTGAATTCCAATTGAGATCAAGAGATTATCTTCTCTCTCTCTCTCTATTCTCTCTTCTCTCTTCCCCTTAGGGCCGGCGCCCCTTGCTCCTAGGGCCGGCGCCCTTCCCCTAGGGCCGGCGCACCTCCCAAAGGTTGCCGTGAGCCATCACAGAAGGAGAAGCCAACAAGAAGAAGAAGAAGCGGATCACATCTCCTTCCTTCCCGGAATTTAGATTCCGTTTCTTGGTGGTTAGTTTCCTTTCTTTTCTCTTGATCTTCTAGTTGTGCCTTTAGAGAATCTAGTAGTTCTCGTCGGCACAAAACTCGTGACTTTGCGAAGTCATCCCGAAGAGAACTCGGCGTGGACGCGAATAGAGGCGGAGCTTCCAAGGGACGCTACGGTTGGATCTCGTCCCTTACTTCGAGTTACGAGAGGTACAAAGTAAATTAGTTTACTTTTCCGAAAGTTTTAATTTATGATTATGTCCACACATCATAAGGTTGCATGCTAGATACGTGGTTAAAATAATTTGAAATTATTTTATGCTAATTCTTCCGCTGCACGTAAAATTTTAAATTTTACGAACCCGTATCCTTGTCAACATGCACCCGGTCCGAACACATATAATGGGCAGCGATAAGTAGGAGGACGTTTTGGTGAATAATCTGGAAAAACATGAATCTCTGGGAAATTAGGAAACTATTTTTCAATACTCTCCATGTGTTGGTAGTATTTGTAGATTGACTTTATTTGCACATAAATTTCATCCATTATGCTTCAAAATTCTCTCTCATCCTCCATTCCCTCCTTCGATCTTTCCATAACTTTTGTGACTATCTTAAAAAGATCCTCCTCTCTTTTAAAATGGTCTCGCCACACTTGAAATTGTTCACTGGACATTGATTTTTTGATGTTCAATAAGATTTATGATTTGCATGTCAAGATGAGTATAAAATAGGGCAGAAGTCTGAAAAATTAAATCTAGGAGAGGGTATTTTCTAAGGGTATCCAAGTTGGGGTCTCAATAGGAGGGAAAGTCTTGTTATTGGATAACAATTTTTCTTGTTACGGATGATGGGTTAGTCTTTCTCTAGCAACTGCATGGGGAAATTATTTTTTAAGATAAGACTAAATTCATCACCATCTCTACAAATCATACAAATCGCCAAACAAGATTCAATGTTTGATTCTGGGCACCTTCCACCGTCTCTAATCTTTCCAACTGACAATCTAAGACTATCTGATGCGGGTGATTAATCATCTTAAAATGATAGCGCTAGTGGAAGATGATTTTCTTAGTTTCACATGATGTTTGACAAAATATAGTCCAATATTTATTTTGACATCTCCAGTCATAGCCCATAAACAAATTAATTCATATTTACGCATCATCTCCTCGCTATCACTTCATCCAAAGATTGTTTGTCTCATAAATAGATGGATGTAACGAAAAATGGATTAACAATATAAGAGGTTCTAGAAATAGATGATTGAAATATGAAATCACCACTAAAATTATTCCATGCATTATTCAAATAGCAAGGTGTTAATGGTGTTTGCCTACATGGTAGGTTAAAACATGCATTAAAATACTCAAGAGTCCAATTGTAATTTTCATTAAGAAAGCGAAATGAGTCTCTTCCAAATCCCCCAATATATTGAAACTTAATAGAGCTAAGTAATTCAAAATTGAGCTAGGATAAGTGGGATACT